>JAQGDQ010002460.1:0-29305 GCA_030141605.1 Tubiluchus corallicola | reverse complement strand
TTCCCACCACTTTATTCTTTAGGATATCTAGGATCTACAATGTATTATGTTGAGCTTACTGAAAACTGTGATAAAGAAATCATTGGGTTTATTGATAAAAATTTGAAAGAAGATATTCCAATAAGTGGTTTTCAGCTATCTTCTGGATATACAGTTGGAGATAATAACAAAAGATATGTATTTTATTGGAATAGAATAAGATTTAATAACCCAGAAGAATTTTTTGAAAAAATGAGCGACAGAGGAGTTCCTGTTTCTCCTAATATAAAACCTGGTGTTTTGACTACTCATCCTTATTATAAAGATTTTCAAAATAAAAATGCCTTTATAAAGACTTCTGATGGAGAAAAAGATTATGTAGATAAATGGTGGGGAGGAGACGGATCTTTCGTAGATTTTACTAGTGAAGGTGGGCGAGAAATATGGAAAAGCCTTTGTAAAAAGCATTTAATATCTAAAGGAGTGTCTTCTATTTGGAACGACAATTGTGAATATGACAGTATAGATGACAAAATGTCAAAATGTTCTTTTGAAGGTACAGGTGGAACTATAGCAGAACATAAGCCCATAATGCCTTTTATGATGGCATTTACTGCGAGAGAAGCCTTGAAAGAAGAAAAGCCTAATATTAGACCTTTTATAATAAATAGATCTGGTTATGCAGGTATACAAAGATATGCTTCTACTTGGGCTGGAGATAATTTTACTTCATGGGAAAGCCTAAAGTATGGAATTTCAGTAGTTTTAGGTATGGGGCTTTCAGGAGTTGCAATAAATGGGTGCGACATTGGAGGGTTTTATGGACCAAATCCTGAAGCAGAATTATTAGTAAGGTGGACTCAAAATGGTATTTTCCAGCCAAGATTTTCTATACATTCATGTAATACTAATAATACAGTGACAGAGCCATGGATGTTCAAGAAATATACAAAATATATTAGAAAGGCTATAAAATTAAGATATGATTTAATGCCTTATTTATACTCCTTGGTAAAAGAAGCTTCTGAAAAAGGAACTCCTATTATGAGGCCTATGGTTTATGAATTTCAAGATGATGAGAAATGTTTTGATGAAAGTGTAAACTTTATGTTTGGACCGTGTATTTTAGTTGCAAATGTAATTGAAAAAGGAGCTAAAACAAGAAAGATATATTTACCAAAGGGAACAGCATGGTATAATTTTTGGACTAGAGAGAAGTACCAAGGAGGAAGTGAAGTAGAAATTCCTGTTAAAATAGGATCCATTCCAATGTTTATAAAAGAAAATGCCATTATACCAATGACTAAAGGTATATATAACTTAAGTAAAGATAAAGTAAAAGAAATGATTTTTATCATTGGGGGAAATAATAGCTCAACTTTTAATCTTTATGAAGACGATGGAAATACAAATGATTATAAAAAAGGGGAATATCTAAGTACAAATATTTGTGTTAATGCTAAAGAAATTATTGAAATCAAATTGAACAAAAAAGGAAGCTATAAATCAAGTGTTGATAATCTTATATTTGAAATAATAAATGAAACAAAAGGTATCTATTGGGTAAAGGTAAATGATAGAGAAATAAAGCAGTTTATTCATAGAGATAAATGGAAAGAATCAGATGAAGGTTGGTATTATAGTAATACTAAAAAATCAGGTTTACTAAAAATAAATAATACTATAGAAGATATAAAAATAGAAGTAAGTTTTGAAAAATTTGACCTTATAGGTATGGGGACTAAGGAAGAAAAAGAGACTATCATAAAAAAAATATAAAATTATTAACGCAGTATAATTATTATGAAAAGGAGAAAACAATGAAATATAGTCAATCAACATTTGTATATTTTAGATATCCACTAATAGAGGCTATCAAAAGATTAGCTAAACAAGGATATAAAGGTGTAGAAGTATGGGGAGGCAGACCACATGCTTATTGGGAAGATATGGACGATGCTAGAATTGAAAAAGTAAAAAAAGTTTTAAAAGATAATAATATGGAAATCTCAAATTTTATTCCAGCCCAGTTTAGATACCCTACAAATTTAGCTACTACAGATGAAAAAATGAGAAAATATTCTGTAGAGTATATTAAAAAAAATATAGACGTGGCAGAAAAACTAGAGTCTCCATATGTTAGCTTATGCCCTGGTTTTAGTTTATTTGGTGACAAATGGGAAGATTCATGGAATGCAATGATGAAAAGTTTTAAAGAGTGCATTGAATATGCAAAAGATAAAAATGTAATGCTTTTACTTGAACCTGCTCATGCAATGGAAACAGATTTAGTAAAAACAACAGAAGAGGGGATGAAAGTTATAGATGAATTAGGAAAAGATAATATGGGGCTTTGTTTAGACACTGGCCACTTATTTGTAAACAAGGAGTCACTAGTAGATGTTCCTAAGAAAGTAAAGGGATATATTGTTCACTATCATTTTGATGATAACAATGGACAAAGCGATGATCATTTAGTACCAGGTGAAGGAAAAATTGATTTTGATCTATTTTTAGAAAGCCTAAAAGAAAATGACTATAAAGGATTTTTGGCAGCTGAACTAGGTTTTGGGTATACAAATGATCCAGATCATGCAGTAAGAAAAACTATGAAATTTTTTAGATCAAAAGAAAAAGAAATTTTCAACTAATATAAAGTTTATATAAATTAAGCGGAGGATAAAAGTGGCTAAAAGTAAACATTTAAGTAATATAAGTAGGTTGAATGGTAAATTACCTAAAGTTGGTGTTAGACTCATAATAGATGGAAGAAGAAATGGTGTAAGAGAAGCATTAGAAGAAAATACAAAAAAAATAGCTGATAAAGTTGTAGATTTAATTTCTAAAAGTTTAAAGCACTCAAACGGGGCCCCTGTAGATGTAATAACTTCACCTACAACTATTGGTGGAGTGTCAGAGGCAGTTAAAACCTCAGAATATTTTAAAAAAGAAAATGTTGGAGCAATAATTGATGTCACTTACGCATGGGCTTATGCTTCTGAGCTTATGGAAATGGATCCAACAATTCCAAAAGCAATTTGGGGATTTAACGGGAGTCAAAGACCTGGGTCAGTGTATTTAGCTGGAGCTATTGCTGCAGCTGAGCAAAAGGGCCTTCCAATTTTTAAAATTTATGGTAAAGATGTACAAGAAATGGATGATATTTCTATACCTGAAGATGTAGCTTTTCAACTTTTAAAATTTGCAAAATCTGCTATAGCTGTATCTACTATGAAAGGAAAGTCTTATTTATCAATGGGAAGTGTTTCTATGGGAATAGGGGGTTCTATAATTGATCCTGATTTATTTGAGACATATTTAGGTATGCGAAATGAATATATTGATATGAGTGAATTCATTCGTAGAATTGAAAAAAAGATATACGACGAAAGTGAATTTGAAAAAGCTGTTGAGTGGGTAAAGGAAAATTGTAGGGAAATGAAAGACCCAAATAAACCTGAAATTCAAGAATCTAGAGAACAAAAAGATAAAAACTGGGAGTTTGTAATAAAAATGACTTTGATTGCTAGAGATCTAATGATTGGGAATAAGCATTTAGAAAAAATAGGCTACACAGAAGAATCAGAGGGACATAATGCCATTGCAAGTGGATTTCAAGGACAAAGGCATTGGACAGATTATTTTCCTAATGGTGATTTTATGGAAGCTATTTTAAATTCATCTTTTGACTGGAATGGTATAAGAGAATCATATATTGTTGCAACTGAAAATGACAGCCTAAATGCAATTAGTATGCTATTTGGCCATCTTTTAACAGGAGGAGCATCAATATTTGCAGATGTAAGAACTTATTGGAGCCCAGATGCATTAAAAAGAGTATCTCCAAATGAAGAAGTTAGTGAAAGTGCTAAAAATGGGTTTATCTATTTGACAAATTCAGGATCAGCTGCTTTAGATGGATCAGGTGAAATGGAAATTAATGGAAAACCAGCAATGAAACCACACTGGGAAATCACAAGCAATGATGTAAAAAAATGTATAGCTTCAACAAAGTGGGGACCAGGAAAGCTCGCTTCTTTTAGAGGAGGAGGATATTCTTCTAGCTTTAAAACCAAAGGTGGTATGCCAATTACTATGACAAGATTAAACTTAGTAAAAGGGTTAGGTCCAGTATTGCAAATTGCTGAAGGTTATTCAATAGATTTAAATGAAGAGCTTGAAAGTATAATTATTTCTAGAACAGATCCAACGTGGCCAAAAACATTCTTTGTTCCTAAGCTTACAGGAGAAGGTGCCTTTAAATCAGTTTATTCTGTAATGAAATCTTGGGGTTCAAATCATTGTGCATTTAGTTATGGTCATATAGGTGAAGACATTATAACTTTAGCTTCAATGCTAAGAATACCTATAATGATGCATAATGTTGAAGAGGAAAAAATTATGAGACCATCTGCTTGGAGCAATTTTGGAACAAAGCATCTAGAAGGAGCAGACTTTAGAGCTTGTAAGGCTTATGGCCCACTATACAAAAAGTAATCTTGTGAAGATATAGTATTATTTTTTATCTAATGTTTTCACTTAAAACAAAAATATCAAAGTAAAAAGTATATCAAAATTATTAAAAATGCAATATAATGGAGGAAAGTTATATGAAAATGGTGTGGAGATGGTATGGAGATGGAAATGATGACGTTACTTTAGATCACATCAAGCAAATTCCTGGTGTAGAAGGAATAGTATGGTCTCTACATGATTTACCAGCAGGAGTAGAGTGGTCTATGGATCAAATTGAAGAAGTTAAAGTAAAATTAAATAGCTATGGATTTAATAACGAGGTGGTAGAAAGTGTTAATGTCCATGAAGATATAAAGTTAGGACTTTCTAGTAGAGACAAGTACATTGAAAACTATAAAAAAACTATTATCAAGTTAGCTAAAGTAGGAGTAAAAGTTATTTGCTATAATTTTATGCCTGTATTTGACTGGACAAGAACAGATTTATACAAAAAAAATTTAGATGGTTCAAATTCACTTTTTTATGAAAAAAAATTAGTTGAAGGAAAAAAAGCTCAAGAAGTAGTTAATAGAATATTAGAAGGAGCTGGAGAAAAAACAATGCCTGGCTGGGAACCAGAAAGAATGGCAGTAATAAAAGAATCTCTAAAAGCTTATGAAAATGTAAGTGAAGCAAATTTATGGGAAAATTTGAAATATTTTTTAGAACAAATTATTCCAGTTGCTGAAGCAAACGACATAAAAATGGCTATTCATCCTGATGACCCACCTTGGCCAATTTTTGGTTTACCTAGAATTATCACTAACAGAGATAATATAAAAAAATTTTTAAAACTAGTAAATAATAAGTATAGCGGACTAACTCTTTGTAGCGGATCCTTAGGAGCTAGTATAGAAAATGATATTCCAGAAATAATAAAAGAGTTTCATGATAGGATTTATTTTGCACATATTAGAAATGTTAAAGTATTAGAAAATGGAGACTTTATTGAGACTTCACATAGAACTAAAGACGGCTCAGTAGATATTTTGAATACACTAAAAGCATATCATGATAATAACTTTGAAGGATATATAAGGCCAGATCATGGTAGACATTTATGGGGAGAAGAAAAAACATGTAGACCAGGATATGGTTTGTATGATCGATCGCTAGGTGTAATGTATATGTTAGGTATTTGGGATACTTTAGATGAAATAAAAAATAATACTAAGTGTTGTAAGTAATACTAATTAGAGAGGTGGAATTTATTGAAACTAACTAATAAATGTATTTTAAATAAAGAAAAATGGATAGAAAAAGGATATACAGTTCCTACATATGATAGAGAGAAACTAAAAATAGAAACAATGGAAAATCCAACTTGGCTCCATTTTTGTTGCAGGAAATCTTTTTAGAGCTTTTCCAGCAGCAATACTAAATAAAATGTTAAATGAAAAAAAGACAAATAGAGGTTTAATTGTAGCTGAAGGGTATGATTATGATCTTTTAGATAAAGTGTACACTCCTTATGATAATTTAAGTGTTTTAATAACTTTAAGAAGTAATGGAAATATTGAAAAAGAAGTTATAGGAAGTGTTGTAGAAGCTGTAAAAGTAGATGCAAATGAGAAAAAACATTGGGAAAGATTAAAAGAAATATTTAGAAAATCTTCTTTACAGATGGTTAGTTTTACAATTACTGAAAAAGGATATTCTTTAGTTAATAATAAAGACGAATTACTACAAATTGTTGTGAAAGATTTGGAAAATGAACCAGAAACAGCTTCTAATATAATAGGAAAATTAACTGTACTTTGTTATGAAAGATATACAAATGGCAAAATACCTATTTCTTTAGTAAGTATGGATAACTGCTCACATAATGGAAGTAAACTTTATAATGCTGTAAAAGTTTATGCTAAGGCATGGGTAGAAAAAGGTTTTTTTGAAAAAGAGTTTTTAGAATACATAGACAATTCAGTTGCTTTTCCTTGGACTATGATTGATAAAATAACACCTAGACCAGATAAAACAATAAAAGAAAAATTAGAAATAGATGGATTTCAAGATAGTGAAATTATAGTTACAAGTAAAAATTCTTATTCAGCTGCCTTTGTTAATGCAGAGGAATCACAATATCTAGTAATTGAAGATGATTTTCCTAATGGAAGGCCAAAGCTAGAAGAAGTAAGAGTTATTTTCACAAATAAGGAAACAGTAGATAAAGTAGAAAAAATGAAAGTATGTACATGCCTTAACCCCTTACATACTGCTTTAGCTATTTTTGGTTGTCTTTTAAAGAAAGAAACTATTGCAGATGAAATGAAGGATAATGTATTGAGAAAATTAGTAGAAAAGCTTGCATATGATGAAGCAATAAAAGTAGTAGTAGATCCAAAAATTATTGATCCAAAAAAATTTATAAAAGAAGTAATAGAAGTAAGATTTCCAAATCCATTTCTGTTAGACACTCCTCAAAGAATAGCAACAGATACATCTCAAAAGTTGTCAATTAGATTTGGAGAAACAATAAAAGCTTATGAAAAAAGGGGAGATTTAGATACTGAAGATTTGAAAATTATACCTTTAGTACTAGCTGGGTGGATAAGATATCTCATGGGAATTGATGATGATGGAAATACCTTTACTGTAAGTCCAGATCCAATGCTAAAAGATCTGCTTCCTCATATAAAAAATATAAAATTAGGAGATAAAAATATTGATATAAAAGCATTACTTGAAAGTGAAAAAATATTTGGAGTAAACCTTTATAAAGTAAATTTAGGGAATAGAGTAGAAGATTTATTTAAAGAATTAATTGCAGAAAAAGGCTCAGTAAAGAAAACTCTTAAAAAGTACGTGTCACTGTAAAGTGTAAAAATTTTATTAGTTAATATTATAGTTTATTAAAATTTAAAATTTGTTTTAGGGGGACTAGATGTTAAAAAAATTTAAGATACTAAATAAAATTGCTAGTGTAGGTATAGTAGCAGTTATTAGAGCAAAGAATACAGAAGAAGCAATAAGAATATCAAAGGCATGTATAGAAGGAGGAATATCAGCTATAGAAGTTACATACACTGTAGCAGGAGCTAATGAAGTAATAAAAACCTTGAAAGAAACTATCTCTAAAGATAAATTAATCATTGGAGCTGGAACAGTATTAGATTCAGAAACTGCAAGAATAGCAATTTTATCTGGAGCAGAATATATAGTGTCTCCTAGTTTTGATTTAGATACAGCAAAGCTTTGTAACAGATATCAAGTACCATATATTCCTGGTTGCATGAATATAAAAGAAATGATAGTAGCTATGGAGTCAGGGTGCGATATAATAAAATTATTTCCTGGAAGTGCTTTTACTCCTTCCTTTATAAAAAGTGTAAAAGGTCCTTTACCTCAAGTGAATATAATGCCTACAGGTGGAGTTAGTGTGGAAAATGTAGAAGACTGGATAGAAAATGGGGCAATAGCTTGTGGTGCTGGAGGAAGACTAGCTTGTGGAACAAGTGAAGAGATAACTAAAACAGCAGAAATTTTTGTAGAAAAAATAAAAAATATAAGGTCTAAAAACATATAACTATATAGGAGGGATAAAGTTATGAAAAAAGTAGTTACAATGGGTGAAATAATGTTGAGATTATCGGCGCCTAATCATCTAAGGTTTTCTCAAACTAATAGCTTCGATATAATTTATGGAGGAGGAGAGGCAAATGTAGCAGTGTCCCTTGCTAACTATGGTTTTGATGCCTACTTTGTATCTAAAGTTCCTAAACATGAAATAGGGCAGTGTACAGTTAATAACCTTAAAAAATATAATGTAAAAACAAATTATATAGCTAGAGGAGGAGATCGATTAGGAATATATTTTTTAGAAACAGGAGCATCAATGAGAGCATCAAAGGTAATTTATGATAGAGCACATTCTGCAATTTCAGAAGCAGATACAGAAGATTTTAATTTTGACAAAATATTTGAACATGCAAAATGGTTTCATTTCTCAGGTATTACTCCTGCTATTTCAGAAAAAGCAGCAGTACTCACTGAAGAGGCTTTAAAAACAGCTAAAAAACATAATGTTACAGTATCAGTTGATTTAAACTATAGAAAAAAATTATGGACTCCAACAAGAGCTCAAGAGGTTATGACTAAGCTAATGAAATATGTTGATGTTTGTATTGGAAATGAAGAAGATGCAGAACTTTGTTTAGGCTTTAAACCAGGCCGTACAAACGTAACTAGTGGAAAGCTTGAAATAGAAGGCTATAAGAAAATATTTACTGAAATGAAAAATAAATTTGGATTTAAATACGTTGTAACTACACTTAGAGAGTCATATTCAGCTTCAGATAATGGTTGGTCAGCTTTAATATATAACGGAAGTGAATTTTATAGATCTAAAAAATACGATGTAAGAATAGTAGATAGAGTTGGTGGTGGTGATTCATTTGCAGGTGGACTTATCTGTGGTTTGCTTGATGGTAAGTCACAAGGAGAAGCTTTAGAATTTGCTGTAGCTGCTTCTGCACTAAAACATACTATATTTGGGGATTTTAATCTAGTAACTAGAGAAGAAGTTGAAGCTCTTGCAGGTGGTGATGCTTCAGGTAGAGTACAAAGATAATCAAAAGCTCTAAGATATAAAATATAAAGTAGGAGGTTTCTAATGAAAAAAACAATATTTATATCAGTAATCTTATTTTTTGTATTAATTAGCTGTGGAGGAAGCTCAAGCTCTAGTAGTGGAAAAACTACTCTCAAGCTAGCCCACAACTTAAATGAAAGTCATACTGTTCATTTAGCTTTAAGTGAATTTAAAAAATTAGTTGAAGAAAAGACAGATAATGAGGTTAAAGTAAATATTTTCCCAAATGGTCAACTTGGCTCTGAGTCAGAAGTATTAGAACAATTACAAGTAGGAGCAGTTTCTATGACAAAAGTATCTGCAGCAGCTTTAACAACTTATGATGAAGGATATAATGCTTTTACACTACCCTATGTATTTACAAGTGAAAAACATTATTTTGAAAGTATGGAGTCAGATGCTGTAAAAAAATTATATAACAACACAAAAGATAAAGGCTTCATAGGGTTAACATTTTATAATTCAGGCGCCCGTTCTTTTTATACAGTGAATAAAGCAATTGAATCTCCTGATGATTTGAAAGGAGTGAAAATAAGAGTAATGGGGTTTGAGTCCCAAACTGATATGGTAAAAACATTAGGAGGAACTCCAGTTGGTATTCCTTATAGTGAAGTATACACATCTTTACAATCAGGGGTTATTAATGGAGCTGAAAGTAATGAGACAGCCTTAACAAATGGAAAACATGGGGAAGTGGCAAAACATTTTAGTTATGATGAACACACTAGAATTCCTGATATTTTAGTTATAAGTACAAAGACTTGGGAATCTTTGACAGAAGAGCAAAAAAATGCTGTTCAAGAAGCTGCTATTGAGTCAACAAATTACCATAAACCTCTATGGAACAAAGCAATCTCTGATGCTAAAAAAGAAGCAATAGAAAATTTAGGGGTAACGTTTAATGACGTTGATAAAGCTCCTTTTAGAGAAGCTGCTATCCCAGTAATAGATAAATACAGTAAAAAAATGCCAAAAGTTAAAGAATTATTAGATGCTTTCAAAGGATTAGAGTAGCTAAAATCATAAATTTTATAACCTCCAGGAAATTGAATAATTTATTTTCTGGGGGTTTGTGAAGGGTGGTATAATGTTATATCCAAAGCAAACAATATCAAGACACCTTATTTCTTTGGTAGGTATATGGAACTTTAAAGAAGACCACAATGAAGAAGGCTATATAAATAAGTGGTATGAAAGTGGATTAAAGGATTTTGAACTAATGCCAGTACCTGCTAGCTATAATGATATTACTACAAGACCTGAGCTAAAAAATTTTGTAGGAAATGTCTGGTATGAAAAAAAAATTGTAGTACCAAAATTTTTAAATAATGAAAAAATATTTATTAGAATAGGAAGTGCTTCACATAATTCTAAAATTTGGATAAATGGCATACTTGTAAAGGAGTATATTGGTGGTTTTTTACCATTTGAAGCTGATATTACTAATGAAATAAAATTTGGAGAAGAAAACATTGTTATTATCTGTGTTAACAATGAACTTACTTGGCAAACATTACCTCCAGGAGAAACTATTATTATTGAAGATGTAGATGGCTGTCAGAAAAAAAAGATAAAACAACAACATGATTTTTTTAACTATAGTGGAATTCATAGACCTGTATATCTATATTCTGTTCCTAAAATCTATATTAAGGACATTATTGTTGATACCGATTTTTGTGAAAACTTTGGAATAATAAGTTATGAGATAACAACTAATATGAAAAATGTCAACATACAAGTTGATATCTACAATAAAAATAATAATCTCGTTGGAAGCTCTAAAGGTAATAAAAATAAAGTAAAAATAAAAAATGTAATTTTATGGAAACCAGGAAACCCATATCTATATAAATTAAAAGCAAGTATTATAAATAACAATGAAATATTTGATTCATATAATTTAGATATTGGAATTAGAACTATAAAAATAGAAAATAATAAACTATATATTAACGATAAAGCTTTTTATTTTAAAGGTTTTGGCAAACATGAGGATATGGACATAAAAGGCAAAGGATTAGATGATGCCCTAAACATTAAAGACTTTAATTTATTAAAATGGATAAATGCAAATTCTTTTAGAACTTCTCATTATCCATATTCAGAAGAAATATTAGATTTAGCAGATCAATACGGAGTAGTTGTAATTAATGAAGTACCAGCAGTAGGAATGCTAGGCCAATCTGTTCCAGCAATTGGTGAACTAGATGGAGTGTTTCGTGATGATAAAATAAATGATAAAACTTTAAAAGAACATATTAGGTTAACAAAAGAAATGATTGCAAGGGATAAAAACCATCCTTGTGTTGTTATGTGGTCTCTAGCAAATGAAGCTTCTGTTATGGAGAAAAAATCAGAAAAATATTTTAAAACTCTAGTAGATGAAATCAGAAAAATAGATCATAGACCACTACTAAATGTAAATCTTATGCTTATTGAACCAGGAAAATGCTATGTTTCAAAATACTTTGATATAATTGGCTTAAATTTATATTTTGGATGGTATTCTGAAAAAGGTGATATTAAATCAGGCGGAAAAAAATTAAGAAAATGGCTTGAAAAATGGTATGAGCATGAAAATAAACCTATTATAATAACAGAATATGGAGTTGATACTATATCAGGTTTACACAAACTACCAGGAACTATGTTCACAGAAGAATTTCAAGTAGAATTTTTAAAAACATACAATAAAGTTTTTGATAAATATCCATTTATAATAGGTGAGCATGTATGGAATTTTGCTGACTTTATGACTGCTCAAGACATAGTTAGAGTTGATGGAAATAAAAAAGGAATTTTTACAAGGCAGCGCCAACCCAAAATGGCAGCTCATTATTTAAAAAAACGTTGGAAAAACGTCCACAATAAACACTCAAAATATGGAGGTTCAAATGGATAAATTAAAATCTAAAGTAACTAAAGCTTTATCCTATATGATTTTAATACTATTAATTGTTATGACAGGACTTGTTTTGTGGCAAGTCATAACTAGATATATTTTAGGCAATCCTAGTGTTTTTACTGAAGAATTAGTTAGAATTATTTTAATTTGGACATCTTTTTTCAGTGCTGCTTACGCTTTTGGAACTCGTCAACATATGTCTTTAATTTTTTTAAAAGAAAAATCTAAAGGAAAAAGAAAAATATTTATTTATATTTTAATTGATATAATAATTCTATTATTTGCATTTATTGTGTTAATATATGGTGGATTAAAAGTATCTTCAAGTGTTATAGAAATAAAAACTCCCATATTAAAAATTTCAAGGGGAATAATATACTCTTGTTCATATATATCAGGAATAATAATTGTTTTTTATCAAATAACTAATATTTTGGAAGATTTAAAGATAGACTCAGCTGATAAAACAAAGTAAAACAATAATGAAAGGAGACATTAAATGGCTATTGAAGCAGCATTAATATTGTTTGTCATATTTCTTATACTATTAATCATTGGAGTTCCTATATCTATAAGCATAGGCGTTTCCTCAATGATTACAGCATTAGTCGTTACATTACCCGATATTGCTTTATTTACTATTACACAAAAGATGATAAATGGAGTCAATAGTTTTTCTTTACTCGCAGTACCTTTATTTGTTCTTTCTGGAAATATAATGAATAATGGAGGCATTGCAAGAAAGCTAGTTAATTTTGCAAAAGTTATTGGGGGTAAACTTCCTGGTTCATTAGCACATACCAATGTTCTTGGAAATATGTTGTTTGGGTCTTTATCTGGATCAGCTGTTGCAGCTTGTGCAGCTATTGGAGGAACTCTAGCACCTCTTCAAAAAGAAGAAGGATACGATCCTGCTTATTCATCTGCTGTTAATATTGCATCATGTGCAACAGGTATGTTAATACCACCTAGTGGTGTTTTAATACTATATTCATTAGTTGCAGGAGGGGTTTCTATATCTGCTTTATTTATTGCAGGTTATATACCAGGTATTTTAATGGGATTGTCTGTTATGATAGTTGCTTTTTTAGATGCTAAAAAAAATAACTATCCTGTTGGAGGAAAAGTCTCTCCTAAGGAAGCTTTAAAAGCTTTTTTAGATGCAATACCAAGTTTGCTACTTATAATAGTAGTTATTGGTGGCATCATTATTGGTGCTTTTACTGCAACAGAAGGAGCTGCTGTAGCTGTGGCATATACTCTTGTTTTATCTTTAATTTATAAAAGTTTAACATTAAAAAAAATGAAAGATATACTAATTAAAACTGCAACTACTACAGGAGTAATTATGTTTTTAGTGGCCTCATCTTCAGCAATGTCATGGGTTATGGCTTATACTGGGATACCTCAAGCTATAAGTGAAATGATTTTATCAGTTTCAACAAATAAAGTAATAATATTACTGATTATGAATATTACATTATTAGTTGTTGGAACTTTCATGGATTTAACTCCAGCTGTTCTTATCTTTACCCCTATATTTTTACCTATAGCAACACAATTAGGGTTACACCCTGTACATTTTGGAATAATTCTTGTATTTAATTTATGCATTGGAATAATGACTCCTCCTGTTGGAAGTGCTCTATTTGTCGGCTGTAGTGTTGGAAACATTTCAATAGAAAAAGTTATAAAACCACTAATTCCATACTTTATAGCCTTAATAACAGTTCTTATATTACTAACTTACATCCCTGAAATATCTTTAATGTTACCTAGATTATTTAATTTGATTTAAACTTTATTTAGATAGACATTAAAATTACATAAAGAAAGGAAATATTATGAATATAAAAATTGATGGAAATAATATTACTGTTAATAAAGAGTATGTGGAAAAAAATATTGTCGAAATAGCAAATTCTATTGGAATAATCATCCCAGCTCCATGTTATTTTGATAAAATAGAAGGCTATTGTTGCAAAGTATGTGTTATTTTTGTAAATAGTAAAATAGTACAAGGGTGTGATACTTATATAGAAGAAGGAATGGAAATAATAACAGAAGATAAGCAGTTAGAAAAAATTAGAAAAGAAAACTTAAGTAAATATAGAGAAAATCTAAAAAATATAAATATTACAAAAAACAACTGCTATTGTAAATGTAATAGTAATAATAGTCATTGTTGTGGAAATCAATAAAATCTTAGTAATACTTTATAGAACCTTTGCATTATATTATATTTATAAAAAATATCGTGCAAAGGTCTTTAATATTATTAACTGAAATGATTTTTATTAATTTTTTTCTATTATTTGGATTACTATTTTATTAAATCAAGTATATAGAAAAATAAATTATTTGAAAAAAATATTTAAAAATTAATATACATTTCCTAACAGTCCTATTTTATTTTTTATATATTTAATTTTTGAAATAGCTACATCTCTTGCTTTTTTAGCTCCTTCATCTAAAATTGTATGTACATAATCTAAGTTATTTAACAATTCCTCTCTTTTTTCTCTAGCATCTTTAAAATATTCTAGCATAGCTTCTAAAAGCTCACTTTTAGCATGCCCATACCCATAGTTTCCTCTAACAAATTTCTGTTTCATTAAGTCAACATTATCTTTTGAGGTAAAAAGAGAATAATACATGCTAATTAAATTATCAGGATTTTTAGGACTTTCAAGAGGAGTAGAGTCAGTTAATATTTTCATAATCTGGCCTTTTAGTTTCTTTTTACTTGCAAATAAATCAATAGTATTGTTGTAGGTTTTGCTCATTTTTTGCCCATCAATACCAACTATAGTAGAAACACTATCCAATATTATAGGTTCAGGAATTTTAAATACCTCATCATTATATAAAATATTAAATTTAGTTGCAATATCTCTAGCTATTTCAACATGTTGTTTTTGATCTTTTCCCACAGGAACAACATCTGGATCATACATAAGTATATCAGCAGCCATTAGTACAGGATATGAAAATAACCCGTGATTTGCTCCAATTCCCTTTGATACTTTATCTTTGTACGAATGTGATCTCTCTAAAAGAGATACAGGTGTAACATTCATTAAAAACCAAGCTAACTCAGTATGCTCAGGAACTGCAGACTGTAAGTAAATAATTGATTTCTCAGGATTCAAGCCGATTGCTAGGTAGTCTAGTACAACATTTAAAGTATTTTCCCTTAAGGTATTTGGGTCTGGAGATGTTGTAAGAGCATGATAGTCAGCAACAAAATAAAACCCTTCATAGCTGTCCTGCATTCCTATAAATTGCTTCATAGCTCCAAAATAATTTCCTATATGAACAATACCACTTGGTTGTATTCCTGATAAGCTTCTTTTCATATTTTTATCACCTCTAAATAAATATAAGAATTATAACATTAATACTATTTCATTTCAACATAACAGGTTAAAATTTTTCTAAAATATAGAATATACTTAATAAAAGTGTGATGTAAAATAATATAAGTTAAAAATTACATGTTTAATTTTAAATATAAAATTAGGAAGTTAATGTTAGTTTAAATATTTCTAAGAGTAAAAGTTTTGACGTATGAAAAAAGAGACCAAAATGGTCTCGTAAAAAGTGTGGGTATTTACAATAATTTATAAACTGTACAATAAAGTTTTATACAAGTTTTACTTTCCCTGATATTTTAAAGATAACATCATACAAAGGTTTCTTTTTGCTACTCATTCTAAAACTCTATATCATCATAAATATTAATACCATCAAATACATATGGTTTGAATTTAGTTTTTAAATCTTTATTTACAGCTCCTAAAGTCAATATTGGTGAATCTGGGAATGTTAAAAGTGAAAATTCTATCCCTGCTTCCCATTCATAGTCATTGTCATCAGGCTTCCACTCCCCCTTACCTAAAAGAGAGATTTTATAATATCCAAATTCTTTACCAATAGCTATTCCAAATTCATCTAAGAGTTTTTCTCCATTATTTTCTTTATATTCATCAAGAAGAGCAAATCCTTCTAGAGTAAAAAATTTTCCTGGCTTTCCTAAAGTTATATCTCCATATATTTTATGCTCTTTCTCTGTTTCTCTTTTATTCCATACGGAGTTTGACTCACTTACTGATGCATCTTGATTATATTGATATCCTAATCCTATTCTGTTATATTGACCATACATTCTAAAATTTATGTCTGTTAAACTATCAAAGTAATCTCCAGATTGATTATAAAGCTCTTTGTGCTTTTCAGCAGAAAGTGATACTGTAAATAACCTTTTAAAGTAATCATCAGAATCTATATCATTAGCAGTTTTAGCATATTCATTTAAGGGTAATATAGCATTAGCTGTATTACTTTTTTTATTCTTTTCATCTAATATCTTTTTTAATTTATTTATTTCATCAACTGTTATAAAAAATTTATCTTTATTGTAATATTCTTCAGCTAAATCTAAAATATGATCTTCTTCTCCTAAAGATGAATTTTTTTTATTTCTTGAATATGTATAACCTAGTGAAACTGTATCAGTTGAGTATTTTTTATTTTTATCATGTATATGCTCTCTAAAGCCTGCCCTAAAAGTATGATTTGCATCTCCTTTTAATGTATACGATGCATTGTAGTAATTGTGTAATATATCTAACTCTGTTTCATCTAATGAGTTGTTAAATCTATAGTCTTTCCCTCTAGAATAATTAAGGTTTAAAAGTTTACTTTTATCATCGTTATTCCATTTATAGCTAAATGTATTTCCAGCCATTTCCTCATAACTATCATCAATAGAAGAAAAATCTTCCAGTTTTTCATCTATTCCATCATGCGTAAATGATAGAGAGTGATTTTTATAGTTTGTTGCTACAGAAAAAGTGCTTTCATCAATATAATTTTTATTATCTTTAAAAACAGTATCATTAGTATAGTGGTCTGTTTTAGTATATGCAACATTAAAGCGACTTTCTCCATTTATTTTAAAATCAACTTCATTAGTAAACACTGTTTTTTCAAGCTCTTTATCTCCAGCATCGTCAATAAGAGCATAACCTACGTTGTAATCAGTTGTCGTATTACCATAATCAAATGACATTTTATCGTAGAGCTCTATTTTGTTTTCTTTATGCTTAAGCCTATCTTCTTTAGTTATACTTTCATCATCTGAATAATTATAATACTGTACTATTGAAGATATTTCATTGGTAAATTTTAAGTCAGATTTTCTACTATCATCTTCTAGATTATCATAATAAACCTTATTTTGTTTTAATTCAAGTAGGTGCTTTAAAGATGTATCCCCTTCATCATAAAAATCTGATCTTAAAGTATAGTTTGAGCTAACATTTCCAAAAATATCATTTTTATAATCCTCTATTCCTATAGTACCTTCTGCAAAATTTGAATTATTTTCATAAGTTACATAATTATCATCAAAATAGTTTCCTTCTCTATCTTCTATTTTTTCTTTTTTATTTCCTCCACCTATATCAAAATAAAGATTATACTTATTATCAGTTTTATATACAATACTACCTTTGTTTTCAACTACATCTTCTTCAATTACATTTTTAAACCTATTAAAAGTTGTGTCTCTATTATTGTTTGTAACTAATGGACTTCTAAATGGGTCTTCTTCTTCTTCATTTAAGTTTTCATAGTATTTGCTGGAATTTAGGTGAAATGATATAGTATCATTACCTCTTATATTGTACTCTCCAAAATCAAGTTGAGCGTTCCTTTTATTATAATCATCGTACTCTACAACTGTCCAAGGTGTATACTTAACTTCTGATATATCCTCATAGCTAGGGTCTCTCTCCCAAAACGTAAAAAGTCTCATCGTATTTTGCTCTACATCTTCATATGATATCTTTATTTTTCTATTTTTGTCTTCTATAGACATTCCATATCCATGAAGCTCTGATTTATCATCTTCTGTTGTAGATCCAGGGTCTAAATCATCTAGATAATTGTGATGGAATTCTATTTTATAATCACTATTGTCTTTAGCAATATAGGCATTTGAATAATATTCCTGATCTCTTTTGCCATAAAAACTTAGATCTTCTAGTTCTTCTCTTGCCAGTTCTTCTTCAAAGCTTCTATTATCTATTAAATAGCTATCTATATTAACAGTAATATCCTCTTCAGATCCAAGGTTTTTAAAATCACTTTTTAAGTTAATATATTGAATACTCTCATCTTCTTTTATATCATGATCATCAAAATCAACTTCTGGGTGCAAGTTTGCAGTCATATTTTGATAAGCCCAAGCTAAATTTCCTTTCTCGTTAGTAATATCATGTTCATGCCTTACTTTCCATCTATTATCAGCTTCATCATCAGTTTTTACTAAAACAGTGTCATCAATTATAATAGCTCCTTCTCCATGGCCTTTAGTTTTATACCAAGTTTCACCTCTTCCTAGCATTACCCCTAAATCATTTGCATATTTTAAAGAGGCTCCCCCTTTTAGAGGATCATCTTTTTTTCCATAATTCATACCCCACTCTACACTACTACCTTCATCACTATCATATGAAACTCTAGGAAATAGTGGAACTTTTGATCCAGGTCTTATATTATGAGCAAACCAAGGAAATTTTAAAACAGTTTTATCTTGTATTTCTAGTTCTAAAGAGCGTATCTCCATTTTATTATCAGGAATAATTTCAATATTTTTACTGTGAATAAAGTAATCTCCATTAGTTTTTCCGTCTGCAAGAACTTCTGGGTCTGTCGATATCCAACTATCTTCTAAAAAAATATTTTCTCCATCATAGACAACTTTTTCTCCACCTATAAAAATATTTTCATTAGGAGAAATAGCGTTAGTTGCTTCACTCACATCTATAGCACCTTTGTAGTCTCTAAATTCTGTAGCATTACCCTCTTCTAAGGATATATTGGCATTTTCAGAATCTAGCCTTACTATTCCATTTCCTGTTTCTATTTCTAAGGAGTACTTTCCTTCTATATCTATAGCATTATTTTCTTTATCTTGGGTCACTGAATATACTTTTGATTTTATATTTTCATATTCTAGTTCTAGACCTTCTTCAGATATAACAGTATTAGAATTTAAATCAATCGTAGCATCTTCGCCTGTAATCCTAACAGTATCTTTAGGAATTTTTTCTTTAAAATCTTCATTTTTATCACTTAAAGGAAAAACTTTGTTGCTAGTTGCACTTAGATCTTCAGATACACTTGTTATAGTTTTATTGCTACTATTTTCTACTTTTACTGTTTTTTCACTTTGAGTATCATTATTTTGAGAAGCACTTACAATAATTTCATTAATTTGTACGTCATTAAATTCACCACTTATATCTTCGAAATTACTTGCTAAATCTGTTCTCAGTTTTTTTTCTAATGATTCTTTTTTAGAAAAACTTTTATTTGTATTGTCATTTCTAACCATTTTCTTCTCATTATCTGATTTATTTTTATCGCTTAGTAAAGTATCATTTATTTTTTTTAATGTAATTGATCTTTTGTTGACAATGTCAGAAACTTTTGTAGAATTTTTTTTTGTACTTATAATATTTTGAGAATTATCATAACTTCCATAAATATGATTATAGCAAACAATAAAAGAAACTACTCCCAAAAATATTTTTTTGTTCATAACTATTCTCCTAAGAAAACGAAATGGCATTATTTAACTTATATATTTAATAAAGTTTTTTTACTCAACTGTAACTGATTTTGCTAAATTTCTTGGTTTATCTACATCTAATCCTTTCTTGTCAGATACATAATAAGCTAACAGTTGAAGTGGTACTACTGATACTATACTTGCAAAAGTATCTTCTAGTTCAGGAATATATATTATATCATCTGCAATATCTTCTAGCTCTTGTATATTATATTTGGTTACAGCTATAACATAAGCTCCTCTTGCCTTTACTTCTTTTATATTGGATATTGATTTCTCTATAAGTTTTTTTTGAGTAGCAAGTATAATAACTGGCACACCTTCTTCTATCAATGCAATGGTTCCATGTTTTAATTCTCCAGAAGGAAAAGCTTCTGCATGTATATAAGATATTTCTTTAAGCTTTAGGGCACCTTCTAGAGCTACATAGAAATCTATGTTTCTTCCTAAGTAGAAGATATCTTTTTTGTGTATAAGCTTTTTAGCAATATCTTTTATCCTTTCTTGTTCATTTAGTACATATTCTATTTTACTAGGTATCTCTTTTAATTCAAGTATATGAGCTTTGTACTCTACTTCTTCCATCATTCCTTTTTTATAGGCAATATCTAATGCAAGCATATAAAATGACATAAGTTGAGTAGTATAGGCTTTTGTTGAGGCAACTGCTATTTCAGGGCCTGCCCAAGTAAAAAATACATTATGCGCTTCTCTTGCCACAGATGATCCTATAACATTAGTAATTGCCATGATTTTAGCGCCTTTTCTTTTAGATTCTCTAAGAGCTGCTAAAGTGTCTAAAGTTTCTCCAGATTGACTAACAACGATAACTAAAGTATTTTCATCTATTATAGGGTTTCTATATCTAAACTCTGAGGCAATATCTATTTCAACTTGTATTCTAACAAATTTTTCTATTGCATACTTTCCAACTAAGCCTGCATAGTAAGCTGTTCCACATGCAACAATATATATTTTATTAATATTATCTAAGTCTTTTTCTTTTAAGGCAAACTCACCTAAATCAAGCATATTATCGTCATTTATTCTCCTTACTAATGTTTCATTGTTAGCCCTAGGCTGCTCTATTATTTCTTTTAACATAAAATGCTTAAAGCCACCCTTAGATGCAGCTTCTATGTCCCATTGGATATTATCAACTTCTTTTTTAACTATATTTTTGCTTTGATCTATTACTTTTATATTATCTTTTGTTAATATAGCTACTTCTCCATCTTCTAGATACATTACCTTTTTAGTATACTTTAAAATAGCTGGCACATCTGAAGCAAAAAAGTTCTCATTTTTTCCAACTCCAATAACCATTGGGCTGTCTTTTCTTGCACCTACTATCATACCTGGATTGCTTTCTTCAATGAAAGCTAATGCATAAGCTCCTTTAATCTTTTTTAATGTTTTTAAAACTGCTTCTATTAAATCTCCTTCAAAGTATTTATTAACTAAATGAGCAACAGCTTCTGTATCTGTATCTGATTTGAAGACAACTCCCTCTTTTTTCAGCTCTTCTTTTATTTCTACATAGTTTTCAATAATACCATTATGTACAACAGCTATTTTCTCATTTTCATTTAAATGAGGGTGAGAGTTTAAATCAGATGGCTCACCATGAGTTGCCCATCTAGTATGACCAATGCCTATGTGACCTACTATTGGGTTTTTGGCTAAATTGTTTTCTAAAACAGCTAAACGTCCTTTATATTTTTGGAATTTTATTTCATTTCCTGTATTAATTGCTATTCCAGCAGAGTCATATCCACGATACTCTAGCTTAGCTAACCCATCTAATATAACTTCACTTGCCTCTCTGTCGCCTATGTAACCTACAATACCACACATTAATAATAACCTCCTAAAAATATTTATTTTTAGAAAAAGTTAGCCACTAAAACATTTTTGTAATTACAATCACTTATAATTTTTGTTAGTTTATTAAGATGTGGCAACCTCTAGAGCATCCGCCGATATTCGATATTCTCTAGTCCTCGTCAACTTAATAGTAAGCCCTGGCGCTATTAATTTTCATTAACTTTTTCTAACCTTAAAGGTAAGTATATCATACATATAGTTAAAAATCAAAACTTTAAACTTTATAAATACAAAGTTTTTACTAGTCCTTTTCATTAAATGTTATAAAAATATCATTTTTTAAATTTATACTTATATAATAAAGTTATTAATATAGTTATTAGGCGTATATAATAAAAGCTATAACATAAGTTAACATTACATGAATTTAAATAATGTAAACCATAAAAGTATTATCAATATATATCACATTACACTTGATAAACTTTTATAAATTTTATAATTTTTTATTTTACAGTAATCATTGTATATTGACTCGCTTTGCAAATTATGGTAACATTGTTACTATAAGTCATTAAAATGGGTTTAGACTAGTTTACACACAAATAATCGCAAACAATAATGAAAGGAGAAATTTTATGAAGAAGTTATTACTATCAATAGTAATTTTAATATTACTAATTTCTTGTAATAATTCCAATGAAGAAAATGCTAAAAAAGATGAGGCTACAACAGAAGCACCTAAAGAAGAAATGTTAAAAGAAGAAGAGATGTCTAAAGGTGAAATGAATAAGGAAGAAATGAGTAAAGAGGATGAAGAAATGAGTAAAGAGGATAAGGTAATAAGATATAATATATCATCAGACCCTAAAACTATAGATCCTCAACTTAATTCAGCTGTTGATGGAAGCACAGTTGTTAAAAATATTTATGAAGGCTTATTAAGAGAAAGTAATGGAGAGTATATCCCAGGAATAGCTGAGTCTTATGAAATATCTGAAGATGGACTAGTATACACCTTTAAATTAAGAGATGCAAAGTGGACAGATGGAAAGGAAGTTACAGCAGAGGATTTTATATACTCATGGAAAAGAGCCATGGACCCTATTAACGCTGCAGAGTATGCCTTTCAAATGGAATATATTAAAGGGGCAGAAGAAGCTTTTAAAGGTGGAAACCTTGATGATGTAGGATTAAAAGCTATTGATGATAAGACATTAGAAGTAACTCTTGAAAGCCCTACTGCATATTTTCATACTTTAGTAACTACTACTCCTTATTTTCCCGTTAGGAAAGATGCTGTAGAAACAGGAGAAAATTGGGCAAGAGATCCAAAAACAGTTATATCAAATGGACCTTTTAAATTGGTTGAATATAAGTCAGGAGAAAGAATCGTAGTAGAAAAAAACGAAAACTATTGGAACGCTAGTGATGTAAAACTTGATAGAGTAGAAATGTACATGATCGTAGATGATAACGCATCTCTTACTGCATACCAAAATAATGAAATAGATATAACCGATGCTAGGCTACCTGCTCAAGAAATACCTAGATTAATGGCAGAGGATCCTGATTTAAAAATATTACCTCAATTAGGAGTATACTATTATTATTTTAATAATGCAGTAGAACCTTTATCAAACATTGATGTAAGAAAAGCATTAACTTATTCAGTAGATAGAACAGCTATTGTTGAGAGAGTAACAAAATTAGGCCAATCACCAGCTAGCGGATTTGTTCCTTCTGGTTTAAAGGATTCAACTGGAGGGGAATTTAGAGAAAAAGCTGGAGACTATGGAATACCTGAAGACTTAAGTAAAGCAGATGAAGCAAAGTCCTTACTTGAAAAAGCTGGATTCCCTAATGGAGAAGGTTTTCCTGAACTATCACTTGTTTATAACACTAGCGAGAGTCATAAAGCTGTAGCTGAGGCAATTCAAGAAATGTGGAAAACTAATCTTGGAATAAATGTAAAGCTAACTAACCAAGAGTGGGCTGTGTTTCAAGAAACTAGACACCAAGGCACATTTGATATAGCTAGAGCAGGTTGGATAGGAGATTACCCTGATCCAATGACATTTTTAGATCTATTTCTTTCTACAAATAAGAATAATAATTCTGGATGGAAAAGTGAAGAATATGATAAAGTAATAGAAAAAGCAAGACTGTCTTCTGGAGCTGAAAGAGATACTTTTTTACTTGAAGCAGAGAAAATCCTAGCAGATCAAATGATAATACTTCCTCTTTATTATTATACTCATGTATCAATGATAAGAGACACAATAATAGATGTAGATTATTCAATATTAGGCGGATATTATTTTGGAAAAACTGATATTAAGTAACTTAAAAAAGAGAAGCTTTTGTTTCTCTTTTTTTTATATTAACCTAAAGTTAACTTATTATTTCTAAATTTTTATTTTTTATTTATTTTTATAAAATTATTTCTTCTTGAGTAATGTTAGAAACATGATATTAAGTTATGATATATTTAATTATTATGCATAAATAAAGGAGAGCTTTATTGTGAAAACTATAAAAATAGGCATATTAGGTATGGGAGTAATTGGAAGTCAACTTGTTAGCTATATTGTTAAAAATAAAGAGAACATTTTATCTAAATTAGATATTAATCTAATTATTGAAGGAATTTATGTTAGAGACCTAAAAAAAAAGAGGCGTATTAATATAAGGGGGTTACCATTAACTTCAGATATAGATAAAATAATTGAAAACAAAGAAATCAGTATTATTTGTGAATGTATGGGGGGAAAAGCTTTTGCAGAAACAAATGAATACGTGCAAAAAGCATTAAAAAATAAAAAAGATATAATCATGTCTAGTAAAAAAGCACTAGCAAAAAACTTAAAAAACATTTTAGAGTTAGCAAAGGAACAAAATAAAGTCATTAAATATGACGCTTCTGTTGGAGGTGGAATACCTATAGCTAAAGTCTTATATGATACCTTTAAAGGTGATGATTTAGTTAAAATATTTGGCATATTTAATGCCACTTCTAATTATATCTATACAAAAATGTTTGAAGAAAATAAAGAATTTTGTGCAGCCCTTAAGGATGCAAAAAATATGGGCTATGTAGAAAATGATCCTACTGATGATATTGATGGATTTGATGCCCTTTATAAATTAACGATACTTTCAAAGTTTGGAATGAACAAAATAATAGACCCTAGCTTTTTAATGTCTGAGTCATATTCAAAAGTTAATATAAAGGATATGAAGTATGCAAAAGAGTTTGGATATTATATAAAACCAATTGCTATTATAAAAAAAATAAGTAATGACAAATATGAATATATGATAGGGCCATGCCTTATAAAAGTAGACCATATCGTGGCAAATACTTTTAATAATTATAATATAATTGTTGTTGAAGGAAAAACTAGTGGAGAATTTGCATTTTACGGGCAAGGAGCTGGAGCTAATCCAACTGCAAACGCAATGTATGATGATTTAATTAATATATTAGAAGGAAAAAAAGATCTTAATTATTCAGCTAAAAATATTCTTTTAAAAAATCAATTTGAGCATTACAAAAGTAATTTGTACTTTAGATTAACAGTAGAAAATGAAGTTGGAGTATTCTACTCAATAGCAAAAATAATGAAAGAAAATTATGTTAACATAGAAAAAATAATTCAAAAAGATGAAAAGAGAAGCAAAATAGAAGTAGTAGTTTTAACAAGCAATATGTCACATGTGCAGTTATCTAATATAAAAAATCAGTTTAAGGAAATATCTGTAAAAATAAATTCTATTATCCCTTTTATTTAAATTAATAAATTTATATAAAGAATAAGGTATGAAGTGAAATTTTATTTGTATTCGATGCTATTACATCTTTTAATAGCTTTAAAATAGTGATTTTTTTATTAGTTGAATGTCTCTAGTTACTATAAAAATATTGTTATTTTAAATTTATCATAATCTATCAAATCCAAAAACAAAGTAAGAATTAAGTAAAATATTGTAAGTATATTATTAATAAATAAAGGCTATATAAACAAATACTGGGTTGTTGTAAGATTTTAATATAATAAAAAGTTTGCTTTGAAATATAAAAAAACATATGTATCGTAAAATGAACCTAGAAGCCATGTGCTTAAATTATAGGATATCTAAAATAAAAAAAGACCAAAATGCTCTCATAAAAAGTATGTATAATCATAATAACTTTGTAAAAGTTATAAACATCATAAAAGATATATAATAAATTTATTCACACATTTTTTTACTATATCTTCCTCTTTTAGAATATCTATAACAATATGAAATAAAATGGTCGTAACGAAATAAATATTTAAGAAATATTCTTTTCTCATCAATAAATATATTATTATATAAAATCGAATAAATTTTTTGAAATAATAAAAAAATTAAATAATACTCCTAATATTGCAATGCATATATAAATAGTCTTTTTCTAATTTAAGACTAACTGCATACAACAAAAAACTGCTCAAATTGCACCATATAATTTTAAATATATAATTGATATTTTAGTCTACACACTAAGTGTAATTTTTTCTAATAAAAATTTATTAATTTTAAATTAATATCATATTATAAGTACTTTTTAAATGCTAAAATTATTCTTTTTATGATGAAATTTATTCCGTTTTATCCAAGCTTACTGTATTGTTTTCCATAAGTAACTCAAGCCTCTATTTATTATTATGCTTTTAATATATAATATTTAAATTAGTATTTACTTAGTCATTAAGTAAGTTAAGCACACATAAATCTACTCATCAATTTAATCTATTATTTTGTACCAAATATTCTATCTCCTGCGTCTCCTAAACCAGGATAGATATAAGATTTTTCATTTAATCCTTGGTCTATTTTTGCTGTATAAATATCTACATCTTGGTGAGCTTCAAGCCTTTTTACTCCTTCTGGCGCAGAGATAATTGAAAGAAAAACTATATCTTTTACCTTCTTTTTCTTATCTACAGCATATATTGCAGATCCTCCAGTTGCTAGCATGGGGTCAAGTAGAATAACTTTACTATTAGCAATATTTATTGGTAGTTTACAATAATAATATACTGGTTGTAAGGTTTCTTCATTTCTATATACACCTAGGTGTCCTATTTTTGCTGATGGCAAAAATTTTATTACTCCATCAATCATTCCAAGTCCTGCTCTTAATATAGGTACAATAGAAACTGATTCATCAGATAACTTGTAAGATTTTGTTTTCATAATTGGAGTTTCAATAGTTATCTTCTCTAATTTCAAATTCTTTGTTGCTTCATATATCATAAGGCCTGATATTTCATTTAACGCCTCTCTAAATAATTTTGTATCAGTATATTTATTTCTTAAATGAGTTAACTTATGCTGTATCAGAGGGTGGTTTAATTCTACAACAGCCATTACAATCATCTCCTTGTTTAATTTATTATACTTTAATTTTTAAATATATTAAAAAAAATAGAGATATTATCTCTATTTTATTTTTTTATTCCATATTTCTTATTAAATTTTTCAACTCTTCCTGTAGCATCATGAAATCTAGCTTTTCCTGTATATAAAGGATGACATTTAGAACATACTGCTATTTTTAAAGTTTCATCTTTAGCATAAGTAGATCTAGTTACAAATTTTTCTCCACAAGAGCACTCTACATTTATTTCTTGAAATTTTGGATGTATTCCTTTTCTCATTAATATTTCACCTCTCCTAATATCTTCTATTAACCATACTTATTCTACCATATAAGGGTATTTATTTCAAGGTTATTTTATAAAACAAAACTTTCATTTTAATAATCATTTGCATTAATTGAATTTACATTTAAAGTTCTTCCATCTGAAGATTTTGGTATGGTTATACTTCCATTTATTATTTTTTCATATATTTCATTTTTTTTCTGATGATCTAAATCAATCCCAACTAGCTCCCAGTTATTATTAACATCTGGGCTTAGTACTCCTGATTTATCATTTTTAACATAATCAACTATTAAATCTCTTATCCTTCCTCCATCTTGTAACTCATCATATGAATCATAATATTTATCACTTTCACTAATAAGTCCTAGGTTTAACAGCGTTCCAAATCTATAGTTATTTACAGCTAATTTATACAATTTATCTTCTTTTATTGGCTCTTCGTCTATGCTAAGGTTTATAATCCTATTTCCTGGGTCTTTAGATAAGTCTATTTCATATTCTATTCCTTCAAACATGTCATAATTATAACCTCTAACATCTGGATTAAATGAAATTGTCACATCTCCATCTACCCAAGTATTATAGTATCCTGCTGACCATTCCATATATTCTATTAAATTTTTTCCTGTTATATTCACTCCTACAAGTGTATTTGGGTATTTATAAATATATGCTACATCTTTCTTTTTAAAATCTCCTTTTTTTAAATTTGATCCAGAGTTAAATAGTGCCGCTGCAGAAATATCAGCATTGCTATATTTTAATTGAACAATATTTATTAAATCAATAAGAGCAGTGTCTTCTAGTTGAGCTGTAGGCATAGTTGTTACTTCATCTTTTTTAGTTATATAGTCTACACCATTTAAAAAGTCATCAGTTATATTTCCAATTATTTTATTGGCATCTTTTATTGAGGCATCATGAACATATTTATACTTCTCTATTATTTTAGGGTCTGCTTTTACTTCTCTTGTTTCAATATTTTCTAATTTTATATCTTTTACTGTCCATTCATTATTTTCTTTTTTTAATTTTATATTCGACATAGCTAGAGCCCATCCATACCCACCTGGTTCTATTATTGGAACACCATTTCTTTCTTCAATATATCTTGAATGTTCATGTCCTCCAAAAATCACATCAAACTGAGGAAAAGCATCTGCAAGTTGGTATATCCCTGCACCATTTCTTTCGTCTTCTCTACTTACATGATATGCTCCAACTAATACATCATATTTTCCTTCTAGATCATTTAATACTTTTTCAGTTGCAGATATGATGTCTTCAAATTCTAACCCTTCAAAATGACTTGGAGTAGAAGCTTCCCAAATTGGAATATGAGGTGGTAACGCTCCAACTACTGCTACTTTTACACCATTTATTGAAAATATTTTATAAGGATCTACAAAATATGATTTATCATCATTGTTTATAGTATTTGCTGAAATAGAAACTCCATTAAACGTCTTTATATTTTTTTCTAAAAATTCTTTTTCAAAATTGAACTCATGATTTCCAATAGTCCAAACATCAAATCCAATTGTATTCATTACATCAATAATCGGGTGCACTGGTAATTCATTAAAAAGCTCTGCACTATTATCTTGTACTGTATCTCCTAAGTCAATTAATAAAAAATGTGGATTTTTTTCTCTTTCTTCATTAACTAATGTTGATATTTTAGCAAAACCAGCATCTGAATCTTCTGAGTCAGTTGCATAATCATGAGGAAATATCCTACCATGTATATCACCTGTGGCTGCAATAGATATTGTCACTTCATCTACTTCACTTTGTGCTTCTGTTATTATAACTAAATCATTAGAAGAGTCTTTTTCATTAGCTACTGAATTACAAGAAAAAAGTGTTATTACAAGTAAAAGTACTATTAATTTTTTCATAAGATTAGCCTCCTAGATAAATTATTAATATAATTTTAGAAACAATACAGTTTTTACTATTAAGTATATGTTTAAAACTACTTAGTATTGTAGCATAAACATTGATGTTTTTATATAAAATTTATTATATTTTTTCCAAAATTAAAATTTATGTTTATTGTATATTAATAAAAAAGAAAGCTACTTAAAATAAAGCAGCTTTCTTAATATATTAACTAATTATGTTTTCTATTTCTTCTACTA
>JAQGDQ010001147.1:25000-59451 GCA_030141605.1 Tubiluchus corallicola | reverse complement strand
TCATCGAAGTAATAACAATAACATGTAACTGAACGAAGTAATACTGAAGAAGAAGTTACGTATTGCTAAGAGAAACGGAGGAGGGAGAGAGAGAGAGAGAGAGAGAGAGAGAGAGAGAGAGAGAGAGAGGGAGAGAGAGAGAGAGAGAGAGAGAGAGAGAGAGAGAGAGACAGAGAACGAGCGACCGAGAGAGAGGGAGGGAGGTAGGGAGAGAGAGATAGAGAAGGGGAGGGAGAGAGAGGGAGGGAAGGAGGGAGGGAAAAAGAGAGAGGGAGCGACAGAGAGAGAAGAGAGAGAGAGAAAAAGAGATAGCGAGAGAGCGAGAGAGAGAGAGAGAGGGAGGGAGAGAGAGATAGAGAAGGGGGGAGGGAGAAGGAGGGAGAGAGAGAGGGAGGGAAGGAGGGAGGGAAAGACAGAGAGGGAGTGACAGAGAGAGAAGAGAGAGAGTGTGAGAGGAGAAGAGAGAGAAAGAGAGAAAAAAATTTTGGACTATGAAATGTTTCAATTCTGCAATCCCTGTTAAAGATCGTAAATATAAATTTTATGGTCAATAAACTACTACTACTACTACTACTACTACTACTACTACTACTACAACTACTACTACTACTACTACTACTACTACTACAGCTACAACTACCACTTCTGCTACCGCTACTACTACTGCTACAACTATTGCTACTACTACTACTACTACAACTACTACTACTACTACTACTACTACTACTACTACTACTACTACTACTACTACTACTACTACTACTACTACTACTACTACTACTACTACTACTACTATTACGAGTAATGGCTTCGTGTATATGTTTACCAGTTCAAGAAAAAGCATTCACACGTGTTCGTTTGCACAGACACGACCCACTACAACTTCAGCAAATATCTCATTTTGTCTTTGACATACTGGGTGGCATACATAAGCCAGTAGCTTGAACAAGCTCAGAAGTTCAAACGGTTAACGATATGGGCAGGGCATAAACATGCACAGCCTGCTATCATATTTGTTGTTTTTATCTGTGATCTGTAGATGTATCTATAGATAAAGAAAATTCAGGTAATTATGTTTGTAGCATGTGTGGGCATTCGTACAATGATCAACTAGGCTACCGGAGAGCGCATGCGTGTAGCAAAATAGTAAAAATTGCTTTCTTCTAGCAAAGTAAAAACAGAACTGTTATAATACAAATCTAAAAAATTCGTCTTGAAATTTTGTATCACTTGCATGCCGACTTATTGCACAGATTCCTTGCGTCAACAGTAACGCTGCATAAAACTGGCAAACTTAAACTTCCCTGATGACCTTTAGCTGCAGCCATTTTAACAGCGAATCGTTTAAAATAAATTTAGATAAAATTGCGTTAGACCCTCATTGCTAACTAAGCAACGGTTTAAATTACTTGTCGATAAAATGAATAATCATGCTACTTTTTGGTGAACCAGTAATCTCTTTGGTGCACGCTGGGATAGTGAAACAGTGACGTTTTACACGTTTAAATTACCAAGAGTTTTCGATTCTAATTACATAAGTTCTTCGAACAGGTAACAGTAACGCTGAGTACTGTAACATTGCATAGGAAGTTTTTTGTTACACTTTGTCGACCTAATATCCATTTCTTCTCCTTTAAATTTAAGGATGTCACAAAGTAATGTCACTTTAAATTTAAGAATGTCACAAAGTAATGTCACTTTAAATTTAAGAATGTCACAACGTAATGTCACTTTAAATTTAAGAATGTCACAAAGAAATGGCACTTTAAATTTAAGAATGTCACAAAGTAAAGTCACTTTAAATTTAAGAATGTCACAAAGTAATGTCACTTTAAATTTAAGAATGTCACAAAGTAATGTCACTTTAAATTTAAGAATGTCACAAAGTAATGTTACTTTAAATTTAAGAATGTCACAAAGTAAAGTCACTTTAAATTTAAGAATGTCACAAAGTAATGTCACTTTAAATTTAAGAATGTCACAAAGTAATGTCACTTTAAATTTAAGAATGTCACAAAGTAATGTTACTTTAAATTTAAGAATTTCACAAAGTAATGTCACTTTAAATTTAAGAATGTCACGAAGTAATGTCACTTTAAATTTAAGAATGCCACAAAGTAATGTCACTTTAAATTTAAGAATGTCACAAAGTAATATCACTTTAAATTTAAGAATGTCACAAAGTAATGTCACTTTAAATTTAAGAATGTCACAAAGAAATGGCACTTTAAATTTAAGAATGTCACAAAGTAATGTCACTTTAAATTTAAGAATGTCACAAAGAAATGGCACTTTAAATTTAAGAATGTCACAAAGTAATGTCACTTTAAATTTAAGAATGTCACAAAGAAATGGCACTTTAAATTTAAGAATGTCACAAAGTAAAGTCACTTTAAATTTAAGAATGTCACAAAGTAATGTCACTTTAAATTTAAGAATGTCACAAAGTAATGTTACTTTAAATTTAAGAATGTCACAAAGTAATGTCACTTTAAATTTAAGAATGTCACAAAGTAATGTCACGAAGTAATGTCACTTTAAATTTAAGAATGCCACAAAGTAATGTCACTTTAAATTTAAGAATGTCACAAAGTAATATCACTTTAAATTTAAGAATGTCACAAAGTAATGTCACTTTAAATTTAAGAATGTCACAAAGTAATGTCACGTTAAATTTGAGAATGCCACAAAGTAATGTCACTTTAAATTTAAGAATGTCACAAAGTAATGTCACTTTAAATTTAAGAATGTCACAAAGTAATGTCACTTTAAATTTAAGAATGCCACAAAGTAATGTCACTTTAAATTTAAGAATGTCACCTAAAATCACTGCTTGAGGTAAACCTGCGATTAGCAACTGTTACAACCCACAGGCTAAAAATAATAGAGGTTTAGAATACAGAGAAAGTTCTAATTCAAAGTAAATGTCTTTATATGCATTTTGTTGGCTTTAGTTGGGGACAAATATAAAGGAAGAAAGGGTGGTTTTTCATATACTATCACATTTTCAAGTTAGATAAAAATATATATTTTAACACAATTGATACTGCAAAAGCGTTTCTGATAATTAAAAACATATTTAACGGCGTGTGAACCCAACTATTGATGACATCACAAACGAACATAATCTTCAACAGCAAAACTATTTCACGAGCATAATAGTAGTACATAGTATATTATATATTATATATTTAACAGTACATAGTATATGACTAACAGGTTGTTGAACACATACAAATACAATTCCGATACAGGCAATGATTCGGTCTCTCAGCTAACTTGCGACACGTGTGTACATAATGTGTACACATCAACTTACTCTTCATGCGTTTAACTTGCGACACATGTGTACATAATGTGTACACATCAACTTACTCTTCATGCGTTTAACTTGCGACACATGTGTACATAATGTGTACACATCAACTTACTCTTCATGTGTTTAGCTTGCGACACATGTATACATAATGTGTACACATCAACTTACTCTTCATGCGTTTACCTTGCGATTCGTGTATACATAATGTGTACACATCAACTTACTCTTCATGCGTTTAGCTTGCGATACGTGTGTACATAATGTGTACACATCAACTTACTCTTCATGTGTTTAGCTTGCGACACATGTATACATAATGTGTACACATCAACTTACTCTTCATGTGTTTAGCTTGCGACACATGTATACATAATGTGTACACATCAACTTACTCTTCATGTGTTTAGCTTGCGACACATGTATACATAATGTGTACACATCAACTTACTCTTCATGCGTTTAGCTTGCGACACGTGTATACATAATGTGTACACATCAACTTACTCTTCATGTGTTTAACTTGCGATACGTGTGTACATAATGTGTACACATCAACTTACTCTTCATGTGTTTAACTTGCGATACGTGTGTACATAATGTGTACACATCAACTTACTCTTCATGCGTTTAACTTGCGATACGTGTGTACATAATGTGTACACATCAACTTACTCTTCATGCATTTAACTTGCGACACGTGTGTACATAATGTGTACACGTCAACTTACTCTTCATGCGTTTAACTTGCGACACGTGTATACATAATGTGTACACATCAACTTACTCTTCATGCGTTTAGCTTGCGACACGTGTATACATAATGTGTACACATCAACTTACTCTTCATGCGTTTAACTTGCGACACGTGTATACATAATGTGTACACGTCAACTTACTCTTCATGCGTTTAGTTTGCGACACGTGTATACATAATGTGTACACATCAACTTACTCTTACTGCAACACACAAATTATATACTGTAGCTACTTGTAATGGTTTGTCACGAAACACAGTCAATGGAGTTAGAATAATATTTAGTACTTAGTAACATAAGCATGAACGGAGAGCAGGGAGATACCGACTTGGTGTGTGGCGTATCTACGGTACTGGATACGCCACAAGATTTCATAGAAAGACTAAGATAATTTAGTGAGAAATGTAAATTTAATATGATTTCGTGCTTTTTTCTAATAGTTACGAATAAATTAAGCAGCATGACATCTAATTTGTTTGAGCATAAGTTGCGTGATCTTTGTGAAAATTGTCCTAATTGTCGTGGATCCGCCCCACGGAGACCAGCTGCTGAAGCCTGGTTTGCTGGAGGCATGGGGTTTAACAGTGTTAACAGTTGAACGCCGGTTGAACACTGTTGCAACTTTGGAAATCTTTAAACTTTCGATTCATTGTTAATGAATTAACATTCAATTCAGAAATTAATTTAGAGAGGACCAATTAATCGATTCTTATTTATTAATTAGTCTTATTTTCATGAGAATTTGGCTGTTATCATTAGCTGATATGTTATCAGATATGCTGATATGGAGTTTGTAGGAGCGGACATGCTGTGATGCATTCAGAAATATGGTAGTGCATGCAAAAGCACGGTGGTGCAAGCAGAAGTACAGCGATGCACACAGAAGTACACTGATGCACACAGAATTATGTCGATGATTGAAAAAGTTGAATACAATAATGAAAATAGGAGTGCAGTCATGCATTGAAAGTATGGTGAGGCATGCAAGGTATGGTGATTCATGCAAGGTATGGTGATGCATGCAAGATATGGTGATGCATGCGAGGTATGGTGATGCATGCAAGGTATGGTGAGGCATGCAAGGTATGGTGATGCATGCAAGGTATGGTGATGCATGCAAGGTATGGTGAGGCATGCGAGGTATGGTGATGCATGCAAGATATGGTGATGCATGAAAGGTATGGTGATGCATGCAAGGTATGGTGATGCATGCAAGGTATGGTGATGCATGCAAGGTATGGTGATGCATGCAAGGTATGGTAAGGCATGCAAGATATGGTAAGGCATGCAAGGTATGGGGATGCATGCAAGGTATGGTGATGCATGCAAGGTATGGTAAGGCATGCAAGGTATGGTGATGCATGAAAGGTATGGTGAGGCATGCAAAGTATTGTGATGCATGCAAGGTATGGTGATGCATGCAAGGTATGGTGATGCATGCAAGGTATGGTGATTCATGTAAGGTATTGTGATGCATGAAAGGTATGGTGATGCATGCAAGATATGGTGATGCATGAAAGGTATTGTGATGCATGAAAGGTATGGTGAGGCATGCAAAGTATTGTGATGCATGCAAGGTATGGTGATGCATGCAAGGTATGGTGATGCATGCAAGATATGGTGATGCATGAAAGGTATGGTGATGCATGAAAGGTATGGTGATGCATGAAAGGTATGGTGATGCATGCAAGGTATGGTGAGGCATGCAAGGTATGGTGATGCATGAAAGGTATGGTGATGCATGAAAGGTATGGTGATGCATGAAAGGTATGGTGATGCATGAAAGGTATGGTGATGCATGCAAGATATGGTGATGCATGAAAGGTATGGTGATGCATGAAAGGTATGGTGAGGCATGCAAAGTATTGTGATGCATACAAGGTATGGTGATGCATACAAGGTATGGTGATGCATGCAAGGTATGGTGATGCATACAAGGTATGGTGATTCATGTAAGGTATCAACAAATTTCAGAAGTCGTCAAGAAGTGGAGTGGTCGTATCATGTTCAAAAATATCAAACATCTAATGCTATACTTGTTACTATGCCTGTTACGTCAACGCACTGGGTAGATTGCAAAACCGTATTGTCAGTCAGTCAGGTTCAGATTTGAAGTCAGTTCTGTTCTCCAAATGTTGCTCACCAAAACCATGTTGCTGCATTGAGCACGTTATTCAAAGAAGAACTGAATCCTAATTTTCGCTAGTTTATTTGTAGTTTTTATGAAAGTTAACAAACTGAATTTTTTAAATCGGACCTCTTATCTATAGTATTATTAGTCAAAAAATATTTTCTTTGTTAACTACAAAACTCACAACGTCTCATGCTTCAAAATGAACATCATACCACTAGCAATTTAGCTATAAAAATTCTAGTTTTCGACTGGTACTCTGATCCTTTTTTGTTTGAAACTTTTTTACTTTGAGTCACAAATGGCCTGTTTGGGGAAACTGTAACTATACAATGATGTACACGAAAATGCGTACAACGAATCAGATGTAATCGTTGGTACATTTTAACACGTGTGCACTTGTTTTCGAAGACAACTTGGCTTTATAATTTCAAAATTAATCGTTCATATATTTAGGAATCTGTTGCACAAACTGACTGGATCTCTGCCAAGATCAACACAGGCGGCATCATAAACACGAGGATTAAACTAACTTTGAAAATAATTTTACAAATCTGCTAGATTTTGTCGCCACGCGCGGCGGCTGCAGCGGCAAGCGGCAACTGCGCACAATCCCTTTCCGGTTTTGTTTATCTAGGAATTTTCCACGCGGATAGATTCTGTTTAATGACGAAGCTACTTTTCTGTTTGTTTGCATTAAAAAGGGGTAAAATATTTCCTCTTTGATTAGATGTGTCTTTCGTCACTTTTTTTTGCAAAATTTTATTGAGTCGAATTGGAGCTGTTTTTTGGCACTTTGTGAAGACAAAATATAATAACACTGCGGTTGTTTCTGTGAGATTTTTTTTAGTTTCCCATCTAGTTGACTGATAATGAAATCACAGGAGAAAGTCATGGAAGAAAGTCACAATTTTGATTAGGGGAAAAAATCACAATTTTTGCTGGGTTACGATTACGGTTAAGGCTAGGGTTAGAGTTAGTATTAGGGTTAAGGTTAGGGTTAAGGTTAGGGTTAGAGTTAGCATTAGGGTTATGGTTATGGTTAGGGTTAGAGTTAGTATTAGGGTTATGGTTATGGTTATGGTTAGGGTTAGAGTTAGTATTAGGGTTATGGCTAGGGTTAAGGTTAGAGTTAAGGTTAAGGTTAGAGTTAGCATTAGTGTTATGGTTATGTTTAGGGTTAGAGTTAGTATTAGGGTTATGGTTATGGTTAGGGTTAGAGTTAGTATTAGGGTTATGGCTAGGGTTAAGGTTAGAGTTAAGGTTAAGGTTAGAGTTAGAAGTACAACATGACATATTCCGTAATCATCATCATCATCATCATCATACGCCCGTCATGTCTATTGTAGACATTGGGCTGGCAGAATTCTAAAATAAAAGAAATCTGCCTTCAGACAGGTAAACGCAGCAGTAATCCAATAAAAAAACTAGACACTGTTACGCCAGTGGCTTGTCAGCACCACTTCCGATAATGACATATTCCCTAAATAATACGTGAAAAATTTGGCAAGAGAAGAAACTTTTAGTCGTCATATTTCGACGCTCATGATTGGAATCTGTTCTAAGCTGCTATGTATTCAGTTAGTCGAGAAGTTTAGCCCTGAAAGCAGTTTGTGTAGAAAAATCTTATAGATTGGGCAAGAACAGAAATCTTCTCGTGTTTGAATTTTCCAGGCCGCTTTAACAGCAGCTAAGTATGTAGACAGCTCAAACCGTGGTTAGAAAGGCGTTCTTGTAGTCGGAAATATACAAATGAATAACTGAAGCATTCACTGATAAACAGGCTGGCTTCTTGGAAGCCCAGTGTGCGACACAGACAGTTAAACTGCATAACGACTTCCGCTGAGAGCACTTGATGGTTTAACCTTGGACTCAGATTATATAGTTGTTGGGCCACTGAGAGTGTAGACAAATCCGAGAGAGCTTCATGCGGAGGTATCACCTCAAAACTGGCCCCCATCGGATTCATAAGGAGGTCCCTTGCTTTACACTGTCCTGTCCAAAATAAGCTGATGATCAAGAACAAAAACGAGAGCTTTTCCTTCTGCCATGACGCTAAATTTAATCCTTTTTCGAAAGCGCAATATACATGTTTTCTGTTCCATCTCAACTCAACAACTCTTCCTATTTTAACTAGGTTAACTCCTCGAACCAGTACCTACAGCTATACGTAAATTAATTCACATTGGCTTCTTTACGGCGGGTGAATCGTGAAGCCCAAACTTCACGACAACAATTGTTCAAAGTTCATTTTTTCGTAGTTTCAGTGGCTACGGTACAAACTGACTTTTCTGTAGTTAGGAAAAGGTTATAGTTTTTAACTTTTGCTAATTTAACATACGTTCTGGGGTGCTGCAAGGATGTATTTTGGTACCTGTCTTTGCTCTACAGTTACGGAGTTACAGTAAGAAGAGGGCTGTTCTTGTGTTCGATTTTATCTTGTCGGTTTTATCCATCATCGTAGTTCATTCTCTGCTTAATTGCCAAAGTTTAGTGAAAAGTTAGGCATGGTTTTCCTTTGGAGTGGTGGATTCTGGGATCGGTTCGGTTCATAAGCAACGAACGTGAAAGTGAGTTTACGCAAATATTGTGCACCAGAAAAATGGCACTAGATTGGAAAGAGCGAAAGTAAGTATCCATGTAATAAATAATAAACTTTTTATTTTAGGTTTTGCTAAATTGACATACGTTCTGGGGTGCTGCAAGGATGTATTTTGGTACCTGTCTTTGCTGTACAGTTACGGAGTTACAGTAAGAAGAGGGCTGTTCTTGTGTTCGATTTTATCTTGTCGGTTTTATCCATCATCGTAGTTCATTCTCTGCTTAATTGCCAAAGTTTGGTGAAAAGTTAGGCATGGTTTTTCTTTGGAGTGGTGGATTCTGGGATCGGTTCGGTTCGTAAACAACAAACGTGAAAGTGAGTTTACGCAAATATTGTGCACCAGAAAAATGGCACTAGATTGGAAAGAGCGAAAGTAAGTATCCATGTAATAAATAATAAACTTTTTATTTTAGGTTTTGCTAAATTGACATACGTTCTGGTGTGCTGCAAGGACTTATTTTGGTACCTCTCTTTGTTACCTGTCGTTGACGGAGTAAGAATCCATATAATAAATAATAAACGTTTTATTTTACAAACATGAACGCAAAAACAATTAACAAATCACACACTTAAATAAACAACGCATACAGGAACACGTCAGGACAAACACAGAGTGCTTTTTAAACGAAGTTGATTAAAAAATACCTAAATTTACAACAAACACATCAACATATATATTATCGTGCTGATTGAATACATTAGTTGTGAGCAAAATTAGTTCGTACTTCATAATTAAAATTACGCATTACTGAAATTTTATGAACATAATCGACAACTTCTTAACTTCCACATCTCCACTTTTGTTTAAAAATATAAACTTATCAATATCGCACATGGATGGAAATTCTAGAAAAATATCTGGTTGTCACATTTCATTTTGGTTGATAGTTCTACTCTCTGGTTTTACAACTCCTGTAAAGTTGTGAAAGTGAAATAAATTGTTTGTATGAAGAAAACGTTGCCATGATTTCTATTTACAATGTGGTGAAACGTGACCTCTATTGTTTTTTTTCGAATTGGATCCAAAAAGATCAAGAATCACAACTTAAGTATACTGTACTCGATCATTAGTAAAATAAAATTCATGTCTTTTCAAAATTATGTAAATTTGTTCTTTGTTGTGTGTTTTTGGCTCTATAGCTATAATGTAATAGCTCTGTTTTGTACTCTTGTATTTCTTGTATGTACATTATTGTAATGTAAAGTATATGCCTATAGTAAACTCTTAATTCTGTCATCAATTGGATGCTTAAAACTAATAATATTTTAGCTATGTCAGTAGGGTAATAGATATCACCTAGTCTATACCCCTTCTACGTGATAAGCAGTGTACCTAGGAGTTATTTGTTTTCTACATTTTAATGAATTATGAATTATGAATTTATTCCACAGCAACACAAACATACATACAAATTGTTATTACAATGAAGAAAAATTACAAACTAAACGAGTAACTGTGAGGAGGAGGAAGGAGCATTGAGCTTTCGAGTCCTCCTCCAGATAAGTGGAACAATTGACAATTAACATTACATAGTGTTTTCGTCAGTTATAACGTACATTAGAACAAAATAAGTTTTGCTAGTAATTTAAGATCAGGATGAGTAAAATTGTGAGTTAATTATACCGTTGTAGTAAGTAATTCTCTGATGCTTTTTTAAATTGATAAAGATTAAGAGTTTTCATTTCACGCGGAATTGATGACCCTATTTTAATATCATTATATTTTGATGACTGTTTCATTATATTTGTTTTTGGATGAGGGAGTACATTGTGCCAACGACAAAAATTGTTCTTACCTACTTAGACTGACCTACCAGAATTTAACAATTTGCTTTTAAGACTTTACCTCAATTCAATTCAATTTATTTATTAACTCCGTAAGAATTATCAAAATACAGTATTAGGAATACATGCAATATTATGTAACAAAGGAGAAGGGCAGCGAAGATCCCGTAGGTTATCTAGTCAGCCAACCTTAAATAGCTAGGATTAAGTAAAATTAATTTTGGCACCGTTCTCAATTTAAATTTGAATTCTGTTGACGTGTGTAATTGGCAATTAAATGATGGGAAACTCAATACTGTAGAACGTAATAATTTAAATAACCAAAAATTTACAATTCTAAACTACTGTGAATACGCGAGGCTGCAAAACATCACTGTATCTCGTAGATTTGTTGAGAAACTGTTGACGGATAGCTTATACCCTTTCCTCCCTATAGCCAAAACATGACAAGTTACGGAAGCTGGTTTGTGGCATTCCAGAACCGAGTAACAGCAAAGCAACTTGCCTGGCAAAGAGTGAAAGGCGGGCGGAAACGGAAGACATAATCGCCACCGTAATTACCCCAACACGTGTTGAAAGGGGACAGGTTAGGACTTGTGCTGGTCTCTGGACTCTCGTGGGTGTTGGTTGTGCCAGGTCTGCAGTTAGATCAAATCAATATGGCGGTTGTTCTTGTAGATCTACAGGAGTTTACTATGTGGTGGTTCTTCCCACTAACCTACATCGTTACGTACCAGACACAACAAATTAAAAACTGACCAGCTGTTTGCAAATCAAGAACTCCCAAGCTGAGAAACCACTAAGTAAACTCGATTGTATTCTTTAAAGGATAAACATTGTAAGATTGACCGAAAGATGGCACTGTCCTGCAATTTAATTAAACGGATTTCTTACTGTGTTTTTTCCTGTGGCGTTTTGCGTACTCCCATTGCAAAATCTTACTAGAATGTGTTGGCTAATGATCAGTTTATTAGTTTTTGAACTAAAATCAATCATCTACACTTCAATTTCATCCAGGTATCGTTACATAATACCTGAAAGCATGAAATTTTAAATCATGTTCGTTCATTCGATCATTCTTTCATTCATTCATTCGCTCATTCGTTCATTCATTCATTCATTCATTCATTCATTCATTCATTCATTCATTCATTCATTCATTCATTCATTCATTCATTCATGCATTCATTCAAGCATTCATTCATGCATTCATTGATTCATCCATTCATTCATTCATTCTTTCATTCATTCGTCCATTTGTTCATTCATTCGTTCGTTTGTTCGTTCATTCATTCATTCGTGTGTTTATTCATTCATTCATTCATTCATTTATTCGTTTACTCATTCATTCATTCATTCATTCATTCATTCATTCAGTCATTCATCTATCAATTGATTAATGAAATAGATTGTTCAATTGCTTACAAAATCATTTGTTCGTTCATTGCTTACTTAATTCATCCAACCCCCAAACACATTTCATTTATTAATGCATCCTATCCTTTATCAGCATCTATGAAGAACTGATTGATGTTATGACCAGGTAATAACTTTTACCAGGGCAACATTAGCCAACATATTAGGGCAACGTTAATTAATACGTATGGATAGTTAAAATCAAGTCAGGTAATTTTGTTACCTTTTTGACAATGACAGGTAATAGATTTTGGAGTGAGCATGGCATACTTTGTGTAATTTTTACAAAATCAAAAAAATGTATAAGCTGGACCTAATTTGTGTGTAAGAAAGCCAATTTAAACACTTACTTATGAAATGTTTTTTAAGATGAAAAATGTTTTTAGATAAATGTTATGAGAATAAAAAGTTTTTAGATGACCTACACTGTTTTCAAAGCACAAACAGCGAGCATCCATCAATCTCATGTGGCTTCCTAATCTGTTTCGGCTTGTCGTTCACTGAAACTGGGCTTCACGGAGAGCAAAGTCATTATTGCTTTGCACTTTAGCTTCTCTGGGGCGACCTCGACTCTCCTTCCCTTATTGGTTCCAGAATGGCTCTCCTAAAATAACTGTATATGCGGAAATGCTTGAGCCTTGCTATTTAGTCTGCCTGCTTCTTCCGTTTGTTACAGGAAAAAGTGCAGAGTTAAGTTTCTGATTTTTTAAAAATCTTAAATCATGCTGCTATATTTACTGAGCTCATTCAAGCATAACTGATGAGAAAAATCGTTTAGTTTGTATGAATGGATTCAGTAAATTCAGCAGTTATACATACAAGTTTCTAGAAATTTGGTTTATTAAAGCAAAACCGGATAAATCTTAAACTGTAGGTCAAAATAATCTACTCTTTAAAATATTGAAAGGAATCATACTATTTTTTCAGGAATGACTTACGTGAAAGACACAAAAACACAGTTTCATGTTCGCATCACTAGTTCCTCACTGTTGCATGTATTTCACTATTCGCTAGATAGACGGGCAGTAGCGCCTGCATTTCGGAAACACAGGTGCTGTACCTCTCAGTTCAGATGTGTTAGTTTGTGACGAGCTACACACATTCGACAGCTTATGCGTAAGTGCAGCGGTAAATTTGAAATTTGAACTTTTATCTCAAAACTTGCCTAGTTTTAGTACAACACACTGAATATCTTACAGTACTTCAGCACAATACTTCAATTTTCACTTTTGCAAACACGTGCAACACGCTCGTGGAATATTTTTGCTGTTGGAAAATATTAGAAAATATTTTTGCTGTGGAATATGATAGATTGTGATGTCATCAATTGTTGCGCTCGCCTGTCATTAATTACGATTTTGATCTATTGTTTAAATATCGGAAATGCTTTTGCAGTATCATTGGTGTTAACATTTATACTTTTATCTGACTCGAAAACGAGGTAGTATATGAAAAATCGTCCCGCCTGCCTTTAAATCTTATAAATAAAGTTACAAGCATTAGAAGAATTTACAAAACAGATTTCCAAAGCTTACAACATATTTTTAAAAAAATTAGGTATAACGTTCTTTAGTATAAATTTGTACTGACCGTTTTACACATTTATAGACTAGGAAACCAGGAAGATTATGTATATATTAAAAGAATATCAATATAACAGGTTTCAACTTCCACATTGTGCATCTGATACTAATTACACAGACCCAACTTTCATCTACCCCCGCCCCTGACTCCATAAAACGATTAAATATGATTTTTTTAAAAAAATTATGTAATGTAATACGTGTTATGTTAGTTTTGTAATGTCAAATGTATAAATAGTGTAAATGTAATGAGTGAAATTTATGTAATGTAAAGCATGTTTCTGTTGTGTCATGTCAAATGTATATATAGTGTAAAATATGTCATATAAAATTTAATGTACTTTTGTAATATTGTTTTGTAAAAATATTTTAATATGGTGTTTGTAAATATGTCCATTTACTGTATATAATTAGACCTTAGTTTTGCACTTTAGTTTTTTTAGTATGCACTGGACGCATTTGTCTTGAACAGTGTTGTTATTTTAACATTACGCTGAGGCTTACTCAATTATTATAACGAGTGAACCATTTTAATGACAAATAAATAATTAATATATAATATATAATATATAATATATAATATATAATACATAATACATAATATATAATATATAATATATAATATATAATATATAATATATAATATATAATATATAGTATATAATATATAATATATAATATATAATATATAATATATAATATATAATATATAATATATAATATATAATATATAATGTAATATATATATATATATATATATATATATAAGTCTGGCAACAGCACACTAGGGGTACCCTATTCAATCGAAAATTGAAATTTGAAAGGAACCTTATGTTGCAAAAAACACATAGGATCGTTTTCTGTTTCTCAACACTTGCCAACATTCAAGCTGTTGCTATGCCTGCTAGTTACTGCGTTCAATAATATTTTTACTTTTAGATTTGTGTTTGCCTAAGCACTCGTAATGAATGTTACCGATAACAACTTTATTTTTATAACTGGGCTAATCGGCAGCGCGAATACCGGGCTAGCTTTGCGCTCTCTCGCTCGCGCATGCGCATTTGCGCGGCCACACAAGCAGCCGAGCGCGTGACAGACAAAGTGGTCAAAATCGGCTCATCGAAATTCCTGTAAATAAACGCGCAGATGCAACAAACAGTTTTAGAACTGATTGCCCGTTAAAATAGCAATTGGCGCTTGTTGGCAAGGGATAAGGGTGTGCTCACACCGCCCGCACACGTGTTATCACTGCACCTCATTACCAGATAGCGTTCAAAACTAGACTTGGCGCATTCTTGACCAGGATGAGTTCTTTTCAAGCATGTACTCCAGACATACATTTGTGTTGATTAACTAGGTCGGTACACACGTGTTTTCAGTGGTACAGGACGGGAAAAACGACTCATGCAATTCATCAACGACGACCTCGCGCAAGTTCAGAATTGGCGTGTCTGTTGATGCCAGCGCGCCTACTGAGGTCGCGCTGCAAAAAGGAAGCCATGCACTCGTATATGTCAAAAGAATATCAAAATAGTGAATAATTAGTGAGCGAATAAACGAATGAAAAATGGCTAACAGAACGAATACACAAACGAAGAAATGAGCAACAAACAAATGGGCAACTAAGTGGTCAAACAAATGAAAACTGACAGGCGAACAAACAGACAGACAAATGAAAAAATGAACGAATGAATGTGTCAAAAAAAGAAAGAAACATAGAAAGAAAGAAAGAAAGATAGATAGAATTAATGAATGAACGAATAAAAGAGTGAAAGATTGAATGAAAGAATGAATAAGTGAATGAATGAATGAATGAATGAATGAATGAATGAATGAATGAATGAATGTATCGGGAACAAACGAGCGAACGAACGAAAGAAAGAAAGAAAGAAAGAAAGAAAGAAAGAAAGAAAGAAAGAAAGAAAGAAAGAAAGAAAGAAAGAAAGAAAGAAAGAAAGAAAGAAAGAAAGAAAAGAAAGAATGAATGAATGAATGAATGAATGAACGAACGAACGAACGAGCGAGCGAACGAACGAAAGAATGAACGAACGAACGAGCGAACAAATGAATGAATGAAACTCACAGAAACTCGACTGTGCAGAGCAAACTTTTATGGCTTCATTCACTTTTCTTATCAGCTGATCACATGATCTTTCACATGTCCGTACACCACATTCATGGTGGCTTCATCAGACAATATATTACCAACAAGGTGTTACGTTAACTCTTCTAAAAGCTTTATAAGTTTATAACTATGTCAAGTTGAGTTGTAATATAATCATCGTATTACATTTAGTTCCTTGCAAAAGGCTCAACAACTCAACAGATTTATATAATTATATAGAGGCTATAATCTAGCTATTTATTGAGGGTTGCCCTAAAATAATTGGCTTTATAATGTCCTGTACATTTATAGACTAGGAAACCAGGAAGATTAAATACTTCTGGGAGCTGAACGCTATGGGTACTTTTCAAATAAGTGCAATTTTTTTGCAAAAAAAAAATTAATTCGAAAAACAATTTTTGAGTTTAAGAAATTACTTAAATTCGCAGTTTTCTGTAAAACTGGACTAGAAAACTGGCAAAATTGCTTTCTCGTATTTCAGTATCTGAAATTCACTGTCATTTCAGTTGCTTCTTTCACATATTCGAGGTGTTGCCAGCTGGTGATGTTACCCAGATAACTTCTTACCCCACTTTACCCTACTTCGGGTCATCTGATATCATAAAGTTCTAAACATACTTTAGTTACTTATTATTGGCCATTGTAATCAATTGTTTATTTGATAACCTGCATTCGTCATACTTATAAAAATGCCATTATACCTACAATGATGGAATACGAATTCATTACAATGCTGGAATTCAAGTTTAATGCAATGTTTTAGTTCTAATTTCATTACAATGCTGAAATTCAAATTCATTACAATGCTGGAATTCAAATTCATCACAATGCTGGAATTCAAGTTTAATGCAATGTTGTAGTTCTAATTTCATTACAATGCTGAAATTCAAATTCATTACAATGCTGGAATTCAAATTCATTACAATGCTGGAATTCAAGTTTAATGCAATGCTGAAATTCTAATTTCATTACAATGCTGGAATTCAAATTCATTACAATGCTGGAATTCAAGTTTAATGCAATGTTGTAGTTCTAATTTCATTACAATGCTGAAATTCAAATTCATTACAATGCTGGAATTCAAATTCATTACAATGCTGGAATTCAAGTTTAATGCAATGCTGAAATTCTAATTTCAGTACAATGCTGAAATTCAAATTCATTACAATGCTGGAATTCAAGTTTAATGCAATGTTGTAGTTCTAGCTTCATTACAATGCTGTAATTCTAATTTCATTACAATGCTCAAATTTTGTCTAAAGAGATAAAACAAATTTTGTATAAAGACATTTTAAAAACCTCAATAAATTTCTTAGTATAGAATGATACGGTGTAATAAAATAGGAAAATAAATGATATAAACAACTTTAAGCTTAGTTAAGCATTTATACAATTTTCCCATCATTTTTCCCTTTACAAAGAATTTTTTAGAATCGCAATTCGGTTATTGAGTTGCTGTTGGAAGATGTAGACCCTATCTTCCTTTTTAAACGTTAAATTTGTTTTGTAAACTTTTCTTATGATTGTAGAAGCACAAATTCTATAGTCGTCTTCGTTTAATTTACATTCAGAGTTTTGAAAAGAAAATGTTGCTAACAGAAAGTTCGAAAAAATTCTCTGTTAATAGAAAAATGCTGGAAAAATTGTATATGTGCTTAAGTAAGTTTAAAGTTGTTTATATCATTTATTTTCCTATTTTATTACACCGTATCAATCTGTAATAAGAAATTTATTGAGGTTTTTCAATGTCTTCATACAAAATTTGTTTAGTCTCTTTAGACAAAAATTTGAATTCCAGCATTGTAATGAATTTGAATTCCAGCATTGTAACGAACTTGAATTCCAGCATTGTAATGAATTTGAATTCCAGCAGTGTTTTGAATGTGAATTCCAGCATTGTTGTAAATGCGAATTCCAGCATTGTAATGATTTGAATTTCTGCATTGTAATAAAATTGAATTTCACATTGTAACAAATTTGAATTCCACATTGTAATAAATGTAAATTCCAGCAGTGTAGTGAGTTTGAATTTCAGAATTGTAGTGAGTTGAATTCCAGTATTGTAACAAATTTGAATTTGACTTTGCAATGAGTTTGAATTTCAGAATTGTAGTGACTTTGAATTTCACCAATGTAACGAATTTAAATTCAAAATATTGTGATGAAATTAGAACCTCAATTGCAATGCACTGCTTTCTTATGCAATTGAGCTGATACAATCAGGCATTAAATGAAATTTTCAGGCTTATAAACACACAGAAAAGCGTAAAAATCACTCACCCAACCAGCCTGACCTTTCTTGAACGGTACTTCCCAGCCAGATAACTTGGCTTCGCCAGCAAGGTGTTTACCACGTAGAATTACTTGGCTTCAGTTTTCCCTCTTCTGCATCAACACAAGTCAGTTTACTTGTTTAGAAAACACTCGTTTCTTAAGAGACACACGATTAGAAAATAAACCCCCCTAAGAACTTCAAGCTATGCAAACACGTATGCAAATTAGGTGTTTCGGAGCGCAAAAGAGCAAACCCGTCAGTCTGGCTTCCTGCTCTCTCTCGTTCTCTTGCACAAACTTCCGGACTATAAAAAAGTTTGGTGAAAGCGCCGACAGCGACACTGGTGGCGAGAATGTATCGAAAGAGATGCTTTTCTTCATTGCGGCAGTTGAAGAGGCTGCAGAAACAGCTGCACTTACAGATGGACTGAATGTGGCAATGAAAATGAGTTTAGAACTTTCAGCCAAGTTCTCTGTGACAGAAAAATAAAAAGTGGCCATACAAACGTAAATAATTTTCCATTTATTTAATATTAGCTCTTTTTAGATAGTTGTAAATGTACCGCGTGTATCTTTCTCCACTATCGACGATTTATTGTCGCCAAAAATGGCAATCTTGATTTGCTGCCCAAAATTTCGAAATGGATTTGATTGCAAAATTGTCGCGTGGGGCAGGGCTTGGCGCGGTGTTAAACTGCAGGTCAAAAGAACCAATTTTTTTAAAATACTGAAAGGTAACATATTATTTTTTCTCAAAAATAAGTTACACGAAAGAATTATTACCACACAAACACAATTTCACGTTCGCACCACTAGTTCTTCACTGTTACATGCATTTCGCCATTCTCTGGTTGGATGGGCACTAGCGCCTGCGTTTCGGGGGCGCATTGCATAAAAAAGGTGCTGCACCACTCAGTTCAGACGTGTTAGTTTGTGACGAGCTACGCACGTTCGACAGCTCATGCATAGCGACAGCGGTAAATTTGAAATATGAATTTTTGTCTTAAAACTTGCCTAGTTTTAGTACAAGACACTGAATACCTTACAGTAGCACAGTACTTCAATTTTCGTTTTCTCAAACACGTGCAACACGCTCGTGGAACATTTTTGTTCTTGAAAATTATGTTTGTTTGTGATGTCACCAATAGTTGGGCTCGCCCGTCGTTAATTAAATTTTTAATCTACAATTTAATTACGACAAACGCCTTTACAGGATTTGGTTGTGTTAAAATGTATACACCTGAATGGTGGTGTTAAAATGTATACACCTGAAATGAGGCAGAATATGAAAAATCATAGTGTCTTCTTTTTCTCGGGACATACTTGGGTTTCTTTTGAGAATCAACCACTTAAATGTAGGCTGGTGGCGGGACTAGTACTTATTCAATTACGTTTGGGTTTAATATGAAGTTGTGCTAACAGTTCTTTGTAGTTTATATGGATTAAATGCACAGTTTTTTAACCCATATAATATTGAACAAAATGCCAAACGATACTATGATACAGTGATACTATGTTTGAAACATAGACTTTTGAGTTAGTAAGTCTGGTGTCTTAGACCACACAGTCCCTTGTCTTTTTGTACCTAGTCAAGAGCTTGGAATGGTCCATGGGTAATTAATTATTTATAGTCTTAAATGCAGCATTGTTAAATAAATTATGAAACAAATCACAACTGTTTCTAACTGTTCAAATGTAACTAATGTTAATAATAATAAATAATAAAAGCTAACTAATTAATAAAAATGAAAATAATGACAATATATTTGCCCCATGTAGGATGCTCATACACCTTGCTTGACGAAGCAAAATTCTACGCGAAACCTCCCGGAAACTGTTCGAAAACTTGTTTCAATCAGATGAAGTAATAGTAATAGTCACTAAATATCCAACTTTATTACACTTATAAAGCTAATAGTAGTGGTAGTGGTAGTGGTAGTGGTAGTGGTAGTGGTAGTGGTAGTAGTAGTAGTAGTAGTAGTAGTAGTAGTAGTAGTAGTAGTAGTAGTAGTAGTAGTAGTAGTAGTAGTAGTAGTAGTAGTAGTAGTAGTAGTAGTAGTAGTAGTAGTAGTAGTAGTAGTAGTAGTAGTAGTAGTAGTAGTAGTAGTAGTAGTAGTAGTAGTAGTAGTAGTAGTAGCAACAGCAGTGTTAGTAGTAGTAGTAGTAGTAGTAGTAGTAGTAGTAGTAGTAGTAGTAGTAGTAGTAGTAGTAGTAGTAGTAGTAGTAGTAGTAGTAGTAGTAGTAGTAGTAGTAGTAGTAGTAGTAGTAGTAGTAGTAGTAGTAGTAGTAGTAGTAGTAGTAGTAGTAGTAGTAGTAGTAGTAGTAGTAGTGAACGTAGTAGTAGTAGTAGTAGTAGTAGTAGTAGTAGTAGTAGTAGTAGTAGTAGTAGTAGTAGTAGTAGTAGTAGTAGTAGTAGTAGTAGTAGCAACAGCAGTGTTAGTAGTAGTAGTAGTAGTAGTAGCAACAGCAGTGTTAGTAGTAGTAGTAGTAGTAGTAGTAGTAGTAGTAGTAGTAGTAGTAGTAGTAGTAGTAGTAGTAGTAGTAGTAGTAGTAGTAGTAGTAGCAGTAGTAGCAACAGCAGTGTTAGTAGTAGTAGTAGTAGTAGTAGTAGTAGTAGTAGTAGCAGTAGTAGCAACAGCAGTGTTAGTAGTAGTAGTAGTAGTAGTTTATTGACCATAAAAATTAATATTTACAATCTTTAGCAGGGATAGCAGAATTGAAATATTTCAGTAAAATTATACAAAGGTTAAAAAGTTCACAATATCAAATTTTCATTCAGAGTCAGTAAAAAAATATGATAATGACTGAGTTGAGCTTACAGAATTTTAGAGAATTGTAACACTTCATTATGGAACTTGCATAAATTTGTATGTTCTTTATTCATAAGATCTCAAAACATTGAACAGATCTCATATACCAAATTGCTATTCATAATTGACGTTAAGGATGGAAAATCTACATTGTTGAATCTTCTTGTTTCAGCTAGTAAATGACAGTCCATCAAAACTTGCTTTTCAGTTTGAATTTCTCCACATTTACAGAATCTCTGTCTTCTAAGCACGTTGCGCCATCTATCAGTGCGACTGGAGACTTAGTCGTGTATATGCAAGGCGGTACATCTCAGGTGTTGAATCCACAATAACGGCTGCTATTAGATGATTATTTCTATGATTGCAAAAAATGTTAGAAGGATTTAGTAATAAATCTGCAATAAGCGCCTCATTTTAAATCATTTTAAAGTCGCGATCACTTCATGATTAAGCGCTCCCGTTTTGAACGCCAATTTTTCTTCCAATGACGTCATTCTTCTTGAAGAAAAGTGTCAATCTTTGTCAAAATTATCATAAGTATAATTTTCTGGATTTGCTAGCATTTTTTTTTCGTACATTTTCATTTGTCTGCATTTCACCAATGTCGCACATTTTCACTTGTGCTTCTTAATTAAAATTACTACAATAATAATTTAACATGTGCTGCCACCTATATTTAATTTTATGTAATATTGAACTGAGTCAAGTTTAATCCAGGTTGTGGACTTGGTCAAGCCTTGGTCGGTGCTGGTCAGTCCGCCTGTACGTGCGGGACTTCCCATATATATGGTAGTGTTGATTGCTAGTGTGTTGTGGTGGATCGAGATTTGTGACCCATTTTGAGCTCTGAAAAACCAGCAAAATCAAGTAACAAAAGACTTCAAGTTTATTCTAAAAAATTGTATTTAAAAGTAAATAGAAAACGATTTATGAAACGAAATAAATATATTTGTTAAGAAATGTGATTAAAGTTCTCTTCTGAAAAACGTGGTGCAATATTTTTTAATAAATAACTACAGCAGTAGAATTTCGTCGTCGTCGTCATCATCGCCATCATCATCATTATCGCCATCATCATCATCATCATCTTTGTGTTCGTCATTGTCCCTGTCATCGTCATTGTTATCGCCAACATCATCATCATCGTCGTCGTCGTCATCGCCGTCATCATCATCATCATCATCATTCATCGTCGTCGCCGTCGTCGTCATCGTCATCGTCATCGTCGTCGTTATCATCGTCATCGTCATCACCGTCATCGTCATCATCGTCATGATGATGATCATCATCATCACCTTTCTGTTCGTCATTGTCATTGTCATCGTAATTGTTATCGTCATCATCATCGTCGTCGTCATCACCGTCATCGTCATCGTCGTCATGATGATGATCATCATCATCACCATTCTGTTCGTCATTGTCATTGTCATCGTCATTGTTATCGTCATCATCATTGTCGTCGTCGTGATCATCATCGTTATCGTCATCGTCGTCATCATCATCATTTTCATCATCACCGTCATCGTCGTCGTCATCATCATTATCATCTGATTTTCTCTCCGCTGGTTGCAGACACTCTACTCTTCAAAATGTTTTAGCTTTTTTGTTTTCATATTATTCTACGCCTTAATAGATTTACGTCACTGGTGCTACACAGACATGACAGTGTTGCTATGGTGATGATGACCTGGTCAGTAGCAACTATGATTGCTCGGATTGAGCACAGCCCATTCCGGAAATTCCCGAAAGCCGAAGACGTAGTATCCGTAGGTGTTGATGAAGAGTGAGAGTATTAAGAGACAGGAAATGTTCATCACAATACCGGCTTTTGCCTGAAATTTGCAAACAGTTAGACATATTAGTAACATGCATGTCAACTGATTTGTAAAACATAAGACAGCTAACTATTTTCGCAATATTTTTAATGCCTAGATGGCGCCAAAGTCGCAGATGCCAGCGGCGATGCTTTTTCACTCTTTATTTTACATTGTTACATGCTTCATAATTATTTGGGATGTTCAAGAGGCGGTAGAAAATATTTCATTATGATATTCTAAAAACGTATTTTATTAGTTCACAAAAAAATTTAATACAAGTATAAAATGACACGTAACATAATTACAAAGCATAAAAATGACACCAAACCCTGATGTGGCCTTTAACCACAAACTTTTTGTATATGTCGAATTTGTATCTTGTAGGATTTCAGGTTTTCATAAACCACTGTTTACTACAACCGTGACGTGACGTGTGGTTAAGGTAAAGCCGTCTGCTGCATTAGTTCAGTAAGTAAAGTTGTTTTAGGAGGACTCTACTTACTATTGTCTGAGCGTATATTGATTTACTAGCAGGATTTTGCTTGGAAACAAGAAAAAACGAACTAGGTAAAGTTCTAGCTAGCTGTTAAAGCTCTTAATATTACAATAAAATTGGCTGCGAGATATTGTCAAGTTTACACAAAGGCATTGTCTGGTACACCTAACCTTTGACCTCTTCACGATCATCATCAATCGCTGGAACAGTGAAAAAGGCTGATCATTCGCAACGTTATTGCGTCCTCAGGTTACTTCACCCTAAAGCAGGAGAACTAAACGATAAATTTATTTCATTCATTGTTGTCATGGTTACTGGTTGCGCAAGCATTGTTCAACTTCATGACCTCTTCTTCTACTTACCATATCTGGAATTTTCAAAGCACCGTAACTGAAGACAATGGCGTTTGGAGGCGTGGCTACGGGGAGCATGAAAGCAAAAGAGCAAGCGATGGCGGCAGTGTAGATGAAATAGTATGGATGGATGCAGAGAGCTTCCGCCTGAAAATAACAATAGACTATGTCCTATATTAGTGTTTATCATTATTTACGGTATTGTCGAACATATCAAAACAATTTTCAGTATATGTTTCTGTCATCAATTTCAGTTTGTAATTATGTCTTAAAGCTCAAGAAAACTCTCCATAAACATAAAGCCTAAAAAATCGTTTTGAAATTTTATATCACTTACATACTGCTTTTTTACATACAGGACTTCAGTCGGCAGTCACGCTGCATAAAACATGTGAATTTAAACTCCCGCGATGACCGTTAGATGCAGCCATTTTCACGACAGGTCATTTGAAATAAGTTCAGATAACATTGTGTACAGTTTGAAAAAATAATCAGAGCATTCGTAGCACATGTGCTAGTAACCGAGTAAAATTTTAAATTACTGTATCTTGTCAATAAAGTTAAAAATACGTATGTATGTATGTATGTATATATATAAATGTATTTATATATATAATATATATAATAATCTTTATTTGCCATAAAAAATCGATATTCGTAACTGTAAAAGCATAAAAGAACATCGCAGCATGAGAATAAAATTCACACAACTGTTAAAGGCAAATGCGTCCAGTGCAAACTAAAAACTACTGTGCCATTCATTATACATTATAATGTTACACGCAAATTATAATAGACTATATACAATACATACATACAATTTAAAATGGACGTGGGTAAATAAAATTTGCGGTTGAATATATATATTATCGTTTACGTATGTAGGGTTTTCAAAACGATTTAATAGGAGACGAATAGGAGACGAATAGGAGGCGAATAGGAGGCGAATAGGAGACGAACAGGAGACGAATAGGAGGCGAATAGGAGGCGAATAGGAGACGAATAGGAGACGAATAGGAGACGAATAGGAGACGAATAGGAGACGAATAGGAGGCGAATAGGAGGCGAATAGGAGACGAATCGGAGACGAATCGGAGACGAATAGGAGGCGAATAGGAGGCGAATAGGAGACGAATAGGAGACGAATAGGAGGCGAATAGGAGGCGAATAGGAGGCGAATAGGAGGCGAATAAGAGACATATAGGAGACGAATAGGAGATGAATAGGAGACAAATAGGAGACGAATAGGAGACGAATAGGAGACGAATAGGAGACGAATAGGAGACGAATAGGAGACGAATAGGAGACGAATAGGAGGCGAATAGGAGGCGAATAGGAGACATATAGGAGACGAATAGGAGGCGAATAGGAGACGAATAGGAGACGAATCGGAGACGAATAGCAGACGAATAGGAGGCGAATAGGAGACGAATAGGAGGCGAATAGGAGGCGAATAGGAGGCGAATAGGAGACGAATAGGAGACGAATAGGAGGCGAATAGGAGGCGAATAGGAGGCGAATAGGAGGCGAATAGGAGGCGAATAGGAGACATATAGGAGACGAATCTAAGCCACGGGAACTAATAAACTTTTCAAACTTACCAGATCAGCTAAAATTGGAATAAAAATGGATGCCGTAGCAGCATTACTGGCAACTTCAGTCAATGATGCAATGATAAGAGACAAGACAAGAAGCAGGATCCATGGAGGTAAAACGTCTAAAACTGTTAACTGTTCACTAATCAACCTTGAGAGACCCGATTTCTGCAACAAACATTGTCGATTATGTGTGAGATGCTATTTGTTCTCCCATTCTTCTTTCTTCCCTTTTCTCTCTTCTCTCTTTTGTCAAATGTGTCTGCTAAACTCACTGGATAACTTGTTTTTTCTTTCTTCTTATGTCTCCTTCGCTCTTTTGCTTAGTTTTTTCTGATGTATCTTTTTATGATTGCTTGTTCTACATTCCTTCTGTCCTACTTTCTTCACTTCCCTTTCTTTCCCTTTCTTGATTACAATTTTCTAAGCTTCACTGCTAGCAAAAGAAGACATACCTGGACACCATCAGCAAGAGCGTATCCTCCACCCATCAGTAGTACAACATTCCACGGTAGTTTATGATGGATGGTTTCCCACAGCATTATGGAAGCTGTTGGCTTCTTCTCATAACCTCCGCTACCTTTAATTGTTAAAAACTTACTAATTACATCATTACAGAACCAAACGTCTAAGCTGCAGCTAAAAATAAACTTTAATAACTTGTGAAAATGTTTCATGATTGCTCATGGCCTGATTGGCCCAATGGGGAGTCGATTTATTTAGTTGAAAATAACTTCCATCACTTTCTTAAAGGAAGACAGGATGATTTTTCATATATTATCCCATTTTCAAGTACGATAAAAAGTATACGTTTTAACACAATTAATACTGCAAAAGCTTTTCTGATAATAAAGTAATAGACGAAAATCTTATTTAACGGCAGGCGAGCCCAATTATTGATGACGTCACAAACTAACATAATTCTCAACAACAAAAATGTTCCACGAGCGCGTTGCACGTGTTTGTGAAAGCGAAAATTGAAGTATAGTGCTACTGTAAGATATTCATTGTGTTGTAATAAAACTAGACAAGTTTTAGGATAAATATTCAAATTTCAAATTTGCAGCTGTACTCACGCACGAGCTACCGAACGTGTGTAGTTCGTCACAAACGAACACATCTGAATTGAGAGGTACAACACATGTTTTTTGTGCAATGCGTTTTCGAAAATTCAGATTGTGCAAAACAAACAAATCAATTTCTAAATACTAAACATACATGTCATGTAGTCTATAGCCAAATGACAAAAAACTAAAGTTATGTTACTCCAACACAATTTAGTCTCTGACTAATGCCTGTGCACGGCAATAAGAGAAACCTTTGCGCCAAAAATGATGAACAACATTTTAAAGGAGCATCTAAAAGGACCTGTTCAATACTTGAAGAACACTGTTCAATACTTTAACCCCATCGTCATCATCATCATCATCATTATCATCATCATCATCATCATCATCATCATCATCATCATCATCGTCGTCGTCGTCGTCGTCATCATTTTCATCATCAACATCATCGTCATCTTCGTCATTGTCGTCGTCGTCATCATCATCATCATCGTTGTCGTTGTCTTTTCCATCGTCATAATCATAATCATATCATCATTGTCTTATTAGCATCATCGCCATCGACATCATTATTATCACTCATCATCGTCATCATTCGTTATGGTCATCGTCATCATCATTGTCATCGAGCAGCTAAAAGGACCAGTTCAATACTTGAAGATCACTAATCTCCAGCTGAACTTTTTCACTCAAGATCTAGTAAGCTTTCTATCTCAGCTGAATTTTATATAAATGAAGCTTATAAAGACACAACTTACCTCAGTCAGTATTTGGCTAGCTCTAATTAAGAGTTTTTTTTAATATTTAGTTTGGTATAAAAAGCTGAGTGGTCACGGCACGTGCTTAACGACCGAAGTTAAACAATGCCGAGTTTAGTTAGCAAATCGATTTCGAAAAATGTGATTTTTGCTCATTATTCTGCATTGCTGTCTGTGCAACTGTGAAATTTTGCTGAGGGATTCTTTATAATGTTATGGTGAAAATAAAGCGGGTTCAAAGCTCACCTTCGGTACAACACGCGATGTCTGGTTTTTCACTCGGCCAAACAAACAGAAGCAGAACGACAAAAATAGCCGCTGTCGCATCAGTAACATACCTACAGGTCACAAGGCAAAATTTTCGAAATAATTTTAAGGTGTAATAATATTGTTCATATACATAAAAACGCACGTTAGCACATAACCATCGTCATCGTCATCGTCATCATCATCATCATCATCATCTTCGTCCTCGTCATCATCACCACCACCACCTCCATCATCATCATCATCATCACCATCATCACCATCATCATCATCATTATTATCATCATCACCACCATCATCATCATCATCATCAACATCGTCGTCGTCGTCTTTTCCATCGTCATAATCATAATTATATCATCGTATTTATTAGCATCATCGACATCATTATTATCACTCATCATTGTCATCATTCGTTATGGTCATCGTCATCATTATCATTATATCATCATTGTCTTTAATGTCATCATTTTCATCTACATCATTATTATCACCCATCATCGTCATCGTCATCAACATCAACATCAACATATCATCATCATCAATCATCATCATTGTCATCATTTTCATTATCATCATCCTCATCAACAATAACAGCAACATTATCATCATCATATCGTCATCGTTACCATCGTCATCATCAGCATAGCATGACAAGTATGTAAAACATACAGTGAATTAAATTTAACTGCAACACGGTCAAAGCTGGTTTTTGTCTAAATTTAAAATTGTTGACTGGTTCATTCACTGCCTAGTTTTTTATTGAATGTAGTTTTGAGGTTCAGAACTTTTATCAATTAAATTAAAAAAGAACCTTTACTCAGTTTTGAAAATGGCACCCCATCCGGGAAAGAAGTTTGGCTCCCTGAAGATCCACAGAGTTACGAGCAGCAAGAAGTTACAGAAGACGACGATTTCTTTGAACTTGATGGAGCCGAGTTGATGATACTGATGTCTGATGATCTTCTGGGCTTTATCATCTCTCACTGTAGTGTCAGTCTTGTGAAGAAAACACGAGCAAAGAGTTCTGTAAAGTAAAGACAAACTGAACAGTAACCTCAATGTTTGCAGTAAGGTTGTAGTAATAGAAACATGAATTCCACGACAGCAACAGCAACAGCAACAGCAACAGCAAAAACAGCAACAGCAGCAGCAACAACAACGACAACGACAACGACAACGACAACGACAACGACAATGTAGTGTCAGTCTTCTGAAGAAAACACGAGCAAAGAGTTCTGCAAAGTAAAGACGAGCTGAACAGTAACCTCAATGTTTGCAGTAAAGTTGTAGTAATAGAAACATGAATTCCACGACAGCAGGAGCAGCAGCAACAAGAATAAGAACAATAACAGCAACAGCGACAACAACAACGACGATGACGACAACAACGACAATTACAACAGCAACAGCAACAGCAAAAACAGCAGCAGCAACAACAACAGCAACAACAACAACAACAACAACACCAACACCACCAACAACAACAACGACAACAACAATGACAACAATGACTACAATGACAACAAAAACGACGACAACAACGACGATGACAACAGCAACAGCAATAGCGACAACAGCAACAACAATAACAACAACAATGAGAATGACAACGACAATGACGACGACGACAACGACTACAGCAAGAACAACAACAAAAATAACAATAACAACAACAACGACAACGACAACATCATTATTATCAACAACAATAACAACAGCAACAACAACAACATCAGTAACAACAACAGCAATGACAACAACAACAACAAAGAGAATGACAGCGATAGTGACAACAGCAACAACAACAACAGTGACAGCGACAACAACAACAAGAACAACAAAACAACAACAACAACAACAGCGACGACGACGACGACGACGACGACGACGACGACGACGACGACGACGACGACGACGACGACGACGACGACAACAACAACAACGAAGACAAAAATATTAAAGGAAAAAATCACTTTTATCTTGGAAATAACTTGGAATCTATTATGATAACTAAGCAGTGCACATACTCACTCTTTTCCAAAGAAATAAAACTGAAGCCAAACCCAACCAGCTAAAGCACAAACAATGGCATTTGGTAAAGCAAACATCATCCATTGTGAATAAGATACTTGAGCTTCTGGGCTTTCGTACAATCTATTAAAAAACCTGAGTTGTAGATTGGGGTTGAAGAATTTGTCTGGCAAACTTAATTTAAAACAAGTAGCATTTAAACTTGACATAAAATTAACTCTTAAACTTAAGTTGAAAACTTAATTTGCACAAGTGAAAAATCCTGACCAACAGATGGCGCAGCCATAAGCGATAAAAATAGTCTTAAGTCTACGTGGCTCTGCTCCTAAACTAACATCTTTTTGCTTTAACTAAATGTTACTCTAATTGTTTTCATACCTAAAATTTTCACCTCAGTTATTATTATTATTATCATTATCATCATCATCATCATCATCATCATCATCATCATCACCATCATCACCATCATCGTCATCGTCATCGTCGTCGTCGTCATCATCATCACTATTATTATCATCATAATCATCATTATTATTATTATTATTATTATTATTATTATTATTATTATTATTATTATTATTATTATTATTATTATTATTATTATTATTATTATTATTATTATTATTATTATTATTATTATTATTATTAAGAACATTTATAAAATATACATTATTTTATAAAAGATGAAAATGCCAGGTTGTTATTTGCTAGGCCAGCCTATATTGTGAAGTCGCAAAATTAAAATTCACCTGTTTACATAATTTACATTATTTACACTAAAAATACGATAAAATAAAAAATCAATAACATTATATAGAAAGCATAAATGTATCAAAATTAAGAGAAATCAATGAATTAGCGTAATAATGTAATTATAATGTAATGTAACGTATAATTTATAAATATTATTATAACAAAAATCTATTAAATTTGTAATATTTTAATATGTAAGTTTCGGCTGGTTTTCTACTAAAAACTGACAGACTGGATGAATTTACAATTTCATAATTGAGTTTAGTAGAAATTCTATATAATAGAAAGAATCTAGAACATAAACTAGAAATTCTGTATGAAAAAGCAAATTTACACAATTTTACCAAGAGTAATTGATAAAAAGTTTTTAGTTTGCGAGGACAGAATTTGTACTGTTTGGAATGACCTCAGTTATGACATTATAAATTCAAAAGCTCATTTTTGCTCAAATGGTCAATAACGCACGAACTTTCAGCAAGGAATTCTTGTTACTTTGATAAAATGGTCAATTTTTTATAATTTTACTTTTATTTTAACAAAGTTTCACTTACACGCTGAGTTGCCCAGCTAACACCACGTTGGTTCCGGTTCCTGTTAAAGTTGAGGAACCTCCAATATTGGCAGCGTAGCAAACGCAGAGTAACATCCCTTTACACATTGTACTGTTGTCTATTCCCTGAGTTGTTCCTGATCTCATCTTCAAGCCGATGTCATACTTTTTCTCTGTTGGTTCAGTTTTCTCGGTTGTGCTGTGATGTTCTTGCTTGGTGTTATTGTCATTATCATCGCCATCTTCTTCGTCCTCTGCTAGCGAGAACACAGTTTGAGCAGTGTTTTCATTGGTTGTTGTAGGAGGTTCGTCGTTGACTGGCAAAGGCACTTCAGTGTTAACAGTTTTTGCGTCAGAGTTTAGAGAACTGTAGCAATAATACGACATCAGTCCTTGAGAGAGAGAGGAGATGAGAGAGAGAGAGAGGGGGGGGAGAAAGAGAAAAAGAGAAAGAAAGAGGGAGTTGGGGCAAGAGAGAGAAAGGGAGAGAGAGAAAGAGAGAGCGAAAGAGAGAGAGAGAGAGGGCGAGAGAGAGGGGGGAGAGGGCGAGAGAGAGGGCGAGAGAGAGAGAGAAAGAAAGAAAGAAAGAAAGAGGGAGAGAGAGAGAGAGAGAGAGAGAGAGGAGAGAGAGAGAGAGAGAGAGAGAGAGAGAGAGAGAGAGAGAGAGAGAGAGAGAGAGAGAGATGAGTTTAATTTTAATATATAAGAAAACAAATTTCGTTAATGTAATGTTACGCTTGCTTGAACAGTTCCGATATTATGCTTGAAAAAACCACTTTTGCTTGGAAAAATTGCCTTGATTGAAAAGAATTACATTTGCTTTGCTTACACTTTTGATGACTGGCTGATAAGAGCTGTCGTGCTCACAGTACTGGGATGCTTTCCCAAAGCCATGCAATTTCCAGTTGATGGTGACTTGACCACGCCTTCCATCTCTGCAAAAATGTATGATAAGTAGGTAGATAGATAGGAAGGTAGATTGGCAGGCAAGCAGGCAACAGGCAGATAGGCAGACCGGCAGGTAGGTAGGTTGGTTGGTTGGTTGGTAGGCAGTTAGGTAGGTAGGTATGTAGGTAGGATTGGTTGGTTGGTAGGCAGTTAGGTAGGTAAGTAGATAGGTAGGTAGGAAGACAGGTAGGTAGGTAGGTAGGTAGGTAGGTAGGTAGGTAGGTAGGTAGGTAGGTAGGTAGGTAGGCAGGTTGGCTGGTTGGTAGCTACGTAGGAAAGTAGGTTGGTAGGTAGGTAGGTTTGTAGGTAGGTAGGTTTGTAGGTAGGTAGGTACGTTAAGTAGGTAGGTAGGTAGGTAGGTAGGTAGGTAGGTAGGTAGGTAGGTAGGTAGGTAGGTAGGTAGGTAGGTAGGTAGGTAGGTAGGTAAGTAGGTTTGTAGGTAGGTAGGTAGGTAGGTAGGTAGGTAGGTAGGTAGGTAGGTAGGTAGGTAGGTAGGTAGGTAGGTTTGTAGGTAGGTAGGTAGGTAGGTAGGTAGGTAGGTAGGTAGGTAGGTAGGTAGGTAGGTAGGTAGGTAGGTAGGTAGGTAGGTAGGTAGGTAGGTAGGAAGGTAGGTAGGTAGGTAGGTTGGTAGGTAGGTAGGTAGGTAGGAAGGTAGGTAGGTAGGTAGGTAGGTAGGTAGGTAGGTAGGTAGGTAGGTAGGTAGGTTTTTAGGTAGGTAGGTAGGTAGGTAGGTAGGTAGGTAGGTAGGTAGGTAGGTAGGTAGGTAGGTAGGTAGGTTGGTAGGTAGGTAGGTAGGTAGGTAGGTAGGTAGGTAGGTAAGTAGGTTTGTAGGTAGGTAGGTAGGTAGGTAGGTAGGTAGGTATCTAAAATGCAATAGCTATGATCAGAAATCTTCAGGCGTGATGGTCGCCACCATTCACTTGAAAATTATGACGTAATTGGGGGACTTCGTGAGTGCATCCAGGCTGACCTGTGATGGTCATGAATCATTTTGCATGACATAACATGCCATGTTTTGTTAGTTTATCTTGTAAATCATTTAAACCACTAAGTCGCGTTTAAGACCGTGGTACGAAAAAACAGTAATTATGTATATAAAATGTGGGGATGTGTCTGATCCACCCTCAAGATGCAGTATAAATACATGCGAATGAAATAACTATTTGTGGTGTATAAAACGCTGATAGCAAGAAGAAGGCTTTGTATAGGAAAGTTACTTTGGAAATACGAGTCACTTAAAAATTATGACGTAACCTATTGGACTTCGTTACTTTTTGTAAAACTATTTGGGGATTTCCGTAAGCGCTGTTTAAACTAATTCAAACTTTTGCAGCTTACCTAACGTTTTTTTTTGTAATAACTTATTATTCTTTTGATGAAGATTGACAGTACGCTACTTTTCTTCAAGACGAATGACGTCATTGGAAGAAGAACGGGCGTTGAAAATGGGAACACCCAAGCAAGAAGTGATCGCAACTTTAATGTGATTTTATACGAGGCGCTTATTGCAATTTTATTACTAAATCCATCTAACATTTTTCGCGAACATTGAAATGAACCTAAGGTTCCAGAAGTATTGACTTTTCCTTTAATCCAGAGTGAAACTGGACTTTGAGTGATCCTATCTGGGACATCAGCTGGTCCTGAATTTTCACACGCCTGCTACTAATTCATTTGACTGAAGTAAATTAAAAGTAAACTTCTTCAAGACTAAGCAAGTCGAACTTACCCTGATCTTCGGTAGATGCTGACATCAACTGGTCAAGAACGGCAGCGACAATTGGCACCATCATTGCTGTCGTGGCCGTGTTGGAGATCCACATGGAAAGCAAGAATGTTACCATCATGAAGCCAAACATCAACCTCAAAAGTGGTGCAAAGTGAATTAAACTCAAATGGCTTCAATACCACACAATAACAGAAAGAGACGAACAACTGCAAATCACACAATCTACAACGACACACGATTCTTACTCAATATTTATTCTGTTTTAATATGCAGTGCAGTTTACTTTAGTTAATATAGTACATTTTACTGAAAATCATCATCATCGTCGTCATCTCTGACACGATTCTTGTTATCACTTCAGACCACGCTGCCCTGTCACCTGCCATCTCCCATGTCTTTCTGATATCTAATGGTGTTTTGATAAGATCTTTTTGGACGAAATTGATGTAAGTCAGCAGTTGTCCTTGTGGTTTCTTTTCTTTCTGTGTTGCTTCTTTGAAAGCTAATTTTAATGGACTGTCATCTGGTAGTCGTATAGCATGTCCGCTCCATCTTAATCTTCTCCTTTTCATTTTAACTGTCCATTCCTCTGCTTTGACTTTATTATACAGATCTACTGGTTTGATATTTTCTTCGGCCATTTTATTCCTAGAAAGTTCCTTCTTTGAAAAGCATCGACTTTCGATTTGTGTTGTGCTTTGATTGTCCACAACTCTGAGTTGTAGAGAAACACAGTTCCCACAACTGCAGAAAAGAATCTTAATTTTGTTCTAGACTATCCTTTTACTTTGAATTTTTTACGTGGGAATATGCAGCTTGTTTCAAGATTTTTCTTCTTAATGTATCTTCATCTGTTGCTGGAAGCCTGCATATTTTATTGAAAATATCAAGAAGTCAGAAAGGTCAATAAGATCACTCAAGTTAAAATGAACTAATTTTGTTTTTGTGTAAAGGATATCATTGGAATAGATCAAGCAAAGATTAGAATGCTGCGCCATTTTCAGGGGTCAAAGGTCAAAAGATTATTCGTGGTAATTGAGATACCAGACAAATGATTAAATGTTTCAAAGAGAGGCCCTGTAAAAGTGCTTAATATTCCACGTTTTCACTAATATAGATGTACCTGTTAATAAGTGTTTCAAGCATTGGCGCTGTTCATCAGAATAAAATAACTGATATAAACAGATTTTTGTCACAAGTAGTAAAATGTTTACACTACAAAAAAGTCGTTTTAGTTATTTTATACCATCGTGGTTTCGATCCCACAAGCATGAGAACCCTGAG
>JAQGDQ010001147.1:0-20000 GCA_030141605.1 Tubiluchus corallicola | reverse complement strand
GATTATAGCTTCACCCATTTTGATTTTATTGTAGACACACACATGTTAAGAAAGATATCACGCTTCTAACAATTTGTGAAAGTTGTAACTGTATATTTAGGAGCTGCCATCTATTGATTCGTTACTTTAACATTTACTAGTTCAATTCACCCCTTAATGCAATTGTATGGTCCAATGAATATTCAAACTGTATCTCCCCTAATATACTGTAATGGGATATGTGAAGCCATGTTTTTGCATAGTTCTTTACATATATAAACTGGCTAGATTCCACTTCTAGCCACTGTCTACTCATTCGTGATCACTGCAGGACACGCTGGTCCTCAGTGTAGCAGTCATGTTACATATAACTATGTAGTGCAATAAAAGTGTTTTAGTTTGTGCAAATATTTAATCTTGTGTTTAGTTGTTTATACCAGTGTTCAATTTCGACTTCACAAATATCTTTCACACAATTAATTAACTAATGACTAATTAAGTGAAGAAAGCAGCACAGAAAAATTGTGGGCCAACTAGAATTTCTAACCCAGAATCTCCAAGCTTATATGGCTAAGATACAAAAGACGGTTGTTCTGCAAATCAGAGAGCGTCTTGCGAAAATGCAATGTACGTAGCATATGACATAAGCAGCAATGAAGCTGGAAAGAACATGCCTAGTCTATTTTGTGCTGTTTAAATTTTGAAAACATTTTCGAGAGAACGAGAGCAAAAATACCAGACATTTTAGAAAGCAGAGGAATGCCAGGACAATAGTTTAAAAGTTACGATGATCAGAGAAAATGGGGACATTTGGCAACCTTATTTATTCATATATCACCAATATAGTAATAGTAAGAGTAAGAGTAAGAGTAAAATAAAATACACAAAAATACAAACGAACATGGGAGAAAGGGTGGCGAAAAACCAAAGGTTATCGAGTCAACCACCCTTCTCAAAAAGACAGTAAACAAAAAGATGCTAATGATAGCAGATGGTAACTATTAAAAAATACATAAACGTCCAGAAATACAAAAAACAAAAACAAAAATACAACAACAGCAAAAACAACAAAAATCAAAAATCAAAAACCAAAAACCATGGTTTCATAAACAAATTTATAAACTACTAAGCATTGAAAATACTTCACAATTGTTTCTGAGCCAAATCATTATGTCCATTTTGCTGACTGTGTTGCCTGTAATATAAGTAGCATGTTCATTATTTTACATTATAGAAAGTGAGTTTGCACCTTATAAAAAAATTAATTTTCAGCAAAAATTACCACAAGAATGTACATCTAATAAACAAAAAATTGATTTATACGTAAGATTCAAGAAGTGCCTTAGTGTACTGTTTATTTCGTGAATGCAGGTGGTAAAGAAGATATATGATCAGGTAGGGAGTTCCATAATACTGATCCCTGATATTTTAACGACCTTTGACCCTTAGATGTATTAAATCGTTCGATGAAGAAAGAACTGCTAGTAGAAAACCGTTTTTCAGAGTTGCAGTTATTCTGAAAAATCAGCCAAAGAATTTTGTTCTAAATCACGTCAGATATTATTTTTGTCTCCTTCCACGGTTTTGTTCAGTCTCCTTGCAAGCCTAAAACTTTTGCTGGAAAAGCCATAGGTGCTTGCTTATATATTCAAGAAACATGATGTTACTAAAACTACCCTTTAAGCAGTATGTATTTAATATATTGTTTAGAATTTTATATGTAACATATCATTACATCAAAAAGGGAAACTAATTGTAGGTAATAATTGCATTATTAAAATGCAGCATTTCTACTGCTTACCTCAACTTTATTATATGGCTTTTAAAATTTTTTCTTTATCATTTAGATTTGTGAAATCATTGATTAGATGATCATCTGAATTTGCTAACTAGTGTCAAAGACATTCATCACTGAATCTCCACCATGGGGTTTTGGGATAAGCTTAGACTGCTTCTTTGGAAAAACTATGTACACAGAAAAAGACAGAAAGTAAGTAGAAGTCTATCAAGTTGTGACTTGTGGGCAGAAGTTTGTCATTAGCTGTTTTCCCTAGAATGACACTGCATGTGTTTGTAAAAATTGTTTTTCTTGTTTGTATCATTTTGTCCTATTGATACATAATACAGTAATTAATTTTCCTTAAATTCAAAAACAAAATGCTATTAAAACAAATGTCTGTACATAATGTGGTCTCACATCTGATTGATTTTCTGATTTTCATGTATATAATATGTTAGGTATCAATTATCTATTTACTCAAGTAAGGTAGCGAGTGACTTCTAACTAAATTTTTCGTTTTTTTGTAGGTTAGATTAGCAGTTGAGCTGGTTTGGCCATTGCTCCTTTTCCTTATTCTGGTGTGGGTTAAAATAGCCAAAGAGGACGACCTAAAGTTCTTCTACACCAACTGTGAGTATCAACACAATTTTTTTTTTGAATAAAAGATTTGCAACATCCATATGCATGTCCATATTGTATCTTTCTTAATTCTATTGTGAATCCTGAAAATACTGCTCAAATTTTTATGTGTATTGATGAAATCAAAAGCAATGTTATTTACCCATGAATTCATATTTGATTTCATATTTGTTCGGCGTAATTGAGAGTACATATATGTTCTTGATTGAGAAAGTCTGATGCAGGAATATTAACATTAGATCATCATATCTTATGAGCATCTTTACGAAAAAAAAACAGATGTTCCACTGTAAATTGTTTTCACTTTTATTATCGCTTTGTGTTAAGACCATATGTGACAAAATGGCATGGTTAACAATACTGTGCAGTACTTAAATTTTGTTAACCAGGTTGCGCAGTATGGTGTATTTCATTTATCTCTTTCAAACAAATATTTTCTTCAGTAATGAAATTACCACAAATTCGCTAGAGGCAAAGTTTGATCGAAATGAAACTTACTTAGCATTCGTACAACAAATTCCTTCATAATGAATAAGCTAAATGTAGTTGTGTTCATTTGAAGGTCAGCAACTGACAGCAAGTTTTTTTGAAAGTGCACTAGGCATTGTCACGTGTTAGTTGTTTTTGTTACCTTTTATCAAATATATTAATGAATTGCCAATTGAAGCTTTGTATTACAGGACGGTATGAATGTAGCAAAGATGTGCTAGAGTTGTTAGCGTATTGCTAATTGCATGACCCAATCATAAAGGCTTTCTGTACTTCTTATGCTTTTCCTACAGTAAAGTGATTTCTGTAACAATACTTTCATAACTACTGTAATGTATACTCTCAGGCCAAAGTTGCGTTCCCATATCTATGTTAGTTTATTCTGCAAAATACAACTTTTCTATAATCTACAATTACTACCTCTAAGAAACTACTGAAATAAGTGCTAGAAAATAAGTGCAACAGATTACTACGTTACACTAAAAAGCTAAAATGCATACATACATTGTTGGTCCAATATTGAGTCGAGAAAAAGCCAGAATGTCAGTAAAAGGTAGCAGTATAATTATAAGTCAAATTTTAAATGTAACAGAGACGTGTACATACCAAGTTCCACCTATACATTGTCATAGTAGAAAAAGTAGTCTAGCTTGTTGAACTACATTCTAATATATTGTGGCTTCTAATCCATATACTACGTTGGGAAGGGGTAATGGACCAAAACATTTGTACCTGCAACAACTACTAAGTTTGTCAAAAATATTTTCCCAGAAATATCAGGCGCATCTTTTAATACTGGTTTACTTGGCCCTCTAAACTGACCATGCCTTTCTAAAATGTTAAAATTTATTAGTTGTAGCATTACTGATAGATAAGACTACTTTAACAATGCAAATATCTATCTATTATGGTGTATTTGTATATACATATTATGTTCTATTTTTAGGTCACTTTGATTCTAAAGCTATGCCTTCGGCAGGATTGGGTTCATGGCTGCAAACACAGATATGTACATATAATAATACCTGTCATGCATATCCAAAAACTGACGATAATGGCAGGTTAAATCCATTTGGTGGCTCCCTGTAAGTATACCTAGTTTCTTATTAAGATTGTGAAAGTCATTTTTGAAGCTGTTGTTCAGTCACTTTGTTATGATTGAGTTTAGGCACAGAGAAATATGAATAGGAACCAAAAATCTGTAATAAATATTTGCACTGCACACAACAGAAAAGTGTTTATTAAACTACAGAAATCATGAGTAGCAAAAACTGCTGCACTGAACATTGAGCAAAAACTAGAAAGCAAAAACAGTCAGTAAAACCTGTTTTACAGGTATAGAACTTGACCTATGCAGACTTGCACAGGCTTCACAACAACCATTAATTTTAGATAGGGAGAGGACCAGTGTGTATGTAGTCACTGGACCATACAAGTATACTGAAGGTAAGTCAGCTGGTAGAATGTAACAGGATTAGCACATAGATGGTAGCACCTAATTACAATGTACAATTCCAACTTCCACAATATGACAAAATCTTACTGTTCATCCTTGAGTTGTGATTTATTATTTATTCTCCGCCACTTTAACGCTTAATAACTCGCAGGTCTTGCAACCTAGGGTTACCAGACTCGCAGGGTTTGTAGCCATGGGTGGGGGACATACAATTATATAGCAACCGCTGACCACTGGACAGTGGGCGTTGGTCAGTTTTTCCTTTATGATTCAACTCTTAACGGTTTCGTTATTTTCCAAAATTTTTCCACAAGTATTTGGGTACTGTGGGGCAGGTGTGCACCTGGAGCTTTAAAAAGCTGGCGAGCTTTAAGCTCCCGAGTGAGGGGTCAAAATGTGAAATTTGGGATCCCTCCAATTTGTGACCTTTTACACGCTGAGTTGTAGGGACACAAAACTCACAGGATGCACTCTCTGACCAAAATTATATGTGTACACGTGACCCGAGTAGCCGGGTCAAAGGTCACGGAGCGGTCGGATCTTCATTTATTTTTTTTTAATGAATCCATCTGCTCCCACAGTTCTTGAGCTGGGGCGACAATATTTGGTATGTGGTTAGGTGGGGCCAAGTTGTTGAATATGGAAAAATATGGGTGATTTGGACAGGGGAAAAAATTTTCGCTAGGAGGCAAAAACCAAAAAATGCATGGAGTGTCTACGTATAGTACGATGGAACATAACAAATGAACGGTCTTGATGAGACGAATCAAATGATATAGGTTACAGTGTGAATCGTTAACTTGTGACCCTAGGCAAAATAGGGGTCGACAAGACAAATTTATCCAAGAGTCAACCGAGGTAGCTTAGAGTACATCAGATGAAAAGTCTCAATGAGACATATTGATTATATGTTGTTCAAACATTTTTATTTTGTTTGAAATATCTTGAGTTATAGTAAGAGGAACGGATCGAGTGTCTATGAATAGTACCATGTAACTTATCATATGAAAGGCCACAATGAGCGAATACAAAGGCATTGGTTGCAATGAGAATGGTTAGCCTACGACCCCGCTAGGGGGCAAAATAAGTGTCGAGGAAACAAATGCCTTCCAGTGTCGACTGAGACGACCTTGTAGCATATCAAATGAAAGGGTATTCATCTCGATGGGAAAAAATTGTATTAATAAAACAGAGATTGGTTGACCTCTGACCTCTGACCTCAGTAGGGGCAAAATAGGGGTCCAGAAGACAAATGCATTTAAATGTTAACTGAAACTAGCTTATACATCAAATAAAAGGTCTTACTGAGGCAGATTGCATAGGTTCAAGGAGAATAATTAATCCGCGACCCCGCTAGGGGGCAAAAACCGAAAAATGGGGGGTCAGGAGCAGAAATGCATCGAGTGTCTACGAATAGTATCACGCAGCATATGAAATGAAAGGTCTTGATGAGGCGAATTGAATGGTATAGGTTACGGCGTAAATTGTTAACCTGTGACCCAGTTAGGGGCAAAATAGGGGTCGAGGAAACAAATGCCTTCCAGGGTCTACCAAAAGAGGTTGTTGTATATGATATGAAAGGCCTCGATGAGACAAACTGAACGAGGTTATGCCAAGATTGTTGACCTTTGACCCGCGGGTGATGGGCTGAACAGTTAAATGCTGAGGTTTTACTGTGAAATACACTTTCCATGTATTCAAGCAAACCAATAAAAGAAAATATTCATTTTCTCTTCATTTTTAAGGCTCAATTTTACAACTATTGTTGTCAAAATCTTCAGTTTCTGATCACGTCAGTAACATTGTCAACTAGCCTTTTTTTGAACTTTAATTAATTAATTAGAAAAATAGAATTTACACCATAGCTGGATTTTAATGGCAAAATTGTGTCCTTACCCATTTGGCATTATATTGCCTTACTAATCGTAATACATGCAAAAGTATAAATTTAGAAACCCAATACATACAATAGTAATCTTAAGAGAAAACTTGTCAGTTAGTTATGATATTAAGTCTCAAATGTGCATAATGTGGAGTACTATGTCTTTTGTCTAACCAGATAAATGTAAACAAACTTGATAGTTATGTAAAATATTGTCACAGAATTCTCCCATTGGATACTCATTAACTCATGCATCTAAAAATATCTATAATTTGTCTGCAATTTCTGAAATTTGATTGCCGTGTGCTGTATATCAACTTAAGCAAATTACAAATAGGTATTGTGAAAGTTATTTATGAAGTTGAACACTTGTAGAAAACAACTAAACACTATATTACATGTTAGCACAAAAACTGAAACACTTTTATTGCACTGCATTGTTATATGTAACATGACTGCTAAACTACACTGAGGACCAAGCGATCACGAAGAATTAGACAGTGGCTAGAAGTGAAATCTAGGCAGTTTATATAGGTAGAGAACTATGCAAAAACTTGGCTTCGCATATCCCATTACAGTAAAAATAGGGGAGATCCAGTGAGTTTGCATATTCACTGGACCGAACAATTGTACTAGGGATGAATTTAACTAGTAAAATGTTAAAGTGACTAATCAATAGATGGCAGCACCTAAAATATACAGTTACAACTTTCACAGGTATTAAAACAAACAGTTTCATTTTGCTAACTAGTAACTTTGAGAATGTGCAATAAATTTTATTTTTTCAGGATATTTAATGTGATAAATGACATAAATGGAGTTAAAGAAAATCAGGCAGATTTGTCTCCACTGTTTATTGCAAGAGAAGATATAATGTTTATTGGACTTTTATCACAAATGATCAATAAAGGAACAGCCAAGCTGCCAGGTATGTGACTTCTTGATTATGCATTAAAATTCACATAGCATTAATAGCCATGTGAAATGGTTAGTTCTATAAAGGTGAAAAAGACAGGATTGAGTGGCTGTGAAACACATGTCTGCCAGAGTCTGGAGAATTTTGCAAGACTTTCAGAAATGTTCACACACAACAGGACTTTAGAAGTGCAAAACATTTTGTGCAATTTTGCAATTTTGGAGCCCTTGCAAATCTATAGCATATTTTACATTTGTTAATTACAAATAAATTAAATATAAGCTAAACCAAATGTAAAATTTAATTCAGTAGAACTCGCATTAGTATCGGAAAACTTTCTTTGTGCAGCTATCTGCAATTCACTTTATGCTAAGCAAATCCCAAATTTCAATAAAAAAAATAAAATTTCTGCTAAAATAAATACATAATATATACATAAGTATATTACACTCGAAGTTGAATGATTTACAATAGTGTGGCAAGCTATCAACCTCATTAAGACATTACTATTTTCAAAAGGTTTTCTAGTTTGTGCTAGAAGACACAGTTGTTTGTATATAGGCCTATGTTTGTTATATATTTGTTGATAAGGTTATATTGTAAATTCATTTATAAATTTTTGTGTATAATGTGTTTTGCCTGGTTGGCTTTATTAGGTCTCTAACAGTTATCAGAACAAAAGGGAAAACTTATTTTTGTGTTGATATTTACCACGTCACATAAAGTCAGTCATACAAAACATTATGTAAATCATCTACTTTAGCATCTTATGAAATAAAGATTTTTTAAATTTATTTTTCTACCTCATGGATCTTTCAGTTGCAGTATTTCATGTTTTTAGTGAAATATTATTAATAAGTCGCCCTAATGCAAATTCATGTTTCAGTTAAATTCAAATTTAAGACTTTAAATTTCTAAATGACAAATGTTAAACCAATTTTGTAGATTTTTTAATATGAGAATTTACTTCTAATAATTTGAACATATTTGCCTATAATTGCTTACATTTGCTTACATAATTTACATATAATTTGCTTTCTATAATAGTCTTACAAATTATTATTTCATATAATATGTTTTTCTAAAGTAATGTTGTTTGTAGAATATAGTTTCCGTTATCTGTAAGCTAAGTTGCAAACTAATTCTTATTAACTTGCTTGAAATTCTTTTATAGTGTCCTTTAAATTAAAGTAACTTTCATTCGTCAGAGTATAAATTACTTTGTTACTGAAATATGCATTACTTTCCAGATAGCGAGACACCAATCAAAAATTTTTTGAATGATCCAGATGTAATCAGGAGCTTCATCAAAGATAAAAACATTCCTCTATCTGACAGCACTGTAACTAATGTGCTAAATTCTGCTCTAAACCCTGTGCCCTTTATAAGGGTAAGTCCAGTGTTTGTTCTTCTGCACAAAAATTAAGATTGTTTGGTATCTGTTTTAATTCTGTACTGTCTTGCATTGCTGATTTATTGTGTACCGTACAGGCCCAGTTGGAGGACATGCACAGTTGCAGCAATGAATCAATTATATGCAAATATTTTAATGAAAAAGTTCTATTAATATGTGATTAAATATTTAAAGACATATTTGACTAAATCTTTATGTATCAATGTGTATTTGATTAAAAGAAAAAGACTGACGCGTAGCTATATATTAATGAACTAGTTAAAAGTGGTTATGTATTCGAATCGAGAGCCAACGAGCCCGATGACCCATTTTCAATCGTGTGAAATTTGTGCTCGGAAGCGAATACACCATGTGTACAATATGTGAAAGTTATCCTTCGTAAAACACATATTATCTCTGACGAACTCGAGAACACAAAACAACATATCAGGGATTCCGAAAGAACTAAACTGTGCACCTATCTCTATCAGAATCCCAAACTGTCTGTCAGTGCAATGTATAGTGTTAAAATAAATGAGCTCCATAGGATTAAAACATCTCGGTTATGCCTCTCCTCACATAACCTAGCTATTGAGACTAGAAGATGGGCAAGGATAAAAAGAGAAGACAGGCTATGCTCCTGTCCTGGCATAAACATTCAAACAGAAGAGCATGTTATCTGTTTCACGTCCCCCCCCCCCACACACACACTCACACACACTGGGCTAACTAATGACGTCTAATGCTGTGCTACACACAACTCTGCAGTCTGCAATCAGTATAGGTCCGTGCATGTACAATCAACCTGCTAGCAAGCAAACACAAGATTATAGATTTATGGAGTCCACTACTGCACTGTCATAGTGCCCACATTACTATTAAATGTATCGAGTTTTAAACAGCCTGTAGTTAGTTTTTATAACCTCTATATGTTTTGAAAATGTATAATATTAAAATTGTTTATCAGTTTTATCTTTACCACAGTTGTCTTGATTCTTACTGAGAACGAGACTTAAAAATGTTGTGATCTCTACAAGATCAAGGCCAGTACTAGTCTCTATGCAAACACTGATCTTCATATTTCGAATTAGATTGTTAAAAGAATTTTAAGTCTTGAGCAATATTAGCCTATATGTTGGAACAGCTAATGGAGCAGAATTTTCTGTTTGATTTTACAATTATAAGATGGTGACGGTGATGTGACATTTTGATTTTTTAACCACTTGCACATGATGGGTACATGTAATTCATTCATACTTATTTCTAATAGATATTACAGCATGCGGCCAAGACGGGATCCACAGTCAGACTTGAAGTACATATTTTATGGGTTTTCGTTTGTGCAAGACATGATTGAGCATGCAATTGTGAGAATGCAAACAGGAAGCAATGCAACAGAGGGTTACTCTTTGAGGTGTTACTATTGCCTGGTTTTGATTGATATTACTTGATCATGCTCACCAGTGTGAAACTTTAAAACAGATATTTAAAAAAACACTTGTTGTTAATACTAGAGTGAGAACTATTGCTTTCTGTGGTAGTTAACAATTGGTTTTTGTTGAAAATTTTTTTGCTCATTTTTAGTGCAACCACATGATATCCTGTGTACTATGCATCATCATATTTCTCATATTCAACCAAGAAGCTTATGTATCAGCTGACAACTTTCCTGCTCTGCTAGCACTTATGATACTTTATGGGTGAGTTGGTTCAGAGTATCTGTTTCATTATGTCATCAGACATACTAATTTTAATCCCATTTCAAAAAATAATTGAACTCATAATGGGATCAATTAAAAATGCTCCATACAAACTAAAAAGAGAAAGGCTCTCAATGCAAGATAATGGAAAACTGGTAAGACACTCATTACTTTTGGTGGAAAGTACGTCTTTCTCGACATGTGAATCTCTTCATTAGTAAAAACGTGCCAGAATCGATCATAAAGAATTAAACATGACCAAATGGAACATTGCAATGAGCTAATTTTAATTTAAATTTTTGCTATTTAATTCTTGTACATTATTGTCTTAGAAATTTGTGAAGAACTTGTCATTTGAAGAACTACTGGGCTCTACACCTAAAATAAGCAATGACTGAAAGCATATGATTTCCAGTCTGTTATTCCATTTCTAATCCTCCTGTAATTCCTTATCGGGGAGCAGAAACTCAGTCACCCCTTCTGTGGTGGGGCAGGCACACAGCAACACCAAAACAATAAATTGCCATACTCATTATAACACACTTGGTGTTTTCATAATAATTACCACAAGTAAACTAATATGGAATTGGTTAGACTTCCTAGTAGGCTGGGCATATATTGGAGACCTATACACACCTGACTGTAAAAATTGAGATTGAACCTGAATCCTTGTGTGTAATTTCACTTGTTATGCTGATAAAAATTTAAATTTTAAAAGATGTAGATCACCATTATCTCCACTAATTTGGAAATCTGTTCAATTTTATGTCTGTTTTCATCAAGTCAATTAAGAGACTAAATGGTTTAGTCTGACAGATAGTTTACTTAGTTTCTGTGTAGGAATGGTGTATTAACGTACTCAACAAAACTGAACAGTCTTGTTATAAAAAATATAATTAGTTTTACACCAATAAATAATTTTTGCTGATGATTTTTTGCAGATGGTCGATCATACCCATGATGTACCCCGCAAGTTTTATCTTTAATGTTCCTAGCACAGCCTTTGTGGTTTTATCTTGTGTAAACTTATTCATAGGAGTCGTTGGTACCTGTGCTACCTTTATTCTAGAAAGCCTTGGTATCGAGGTAAGGCTGGACTATGATCAACCTTGCAGGGGAACAGTTATTTAGTATTTAAGTCAATAATTATTAGTATGATTGTTACAATGGGAGCTGTATTAATGTACAAAACACAGGTACTATTTAAACAATCGTACAGGGTCGGCCTTAGGTAATTGGAGGCCCTAGGTGAAGTGAATTTGGTGGCCCCAAATGAAATAAAAAAATAAAAAATAAATACGAAAAAAATAAAATTACGCAATTTATTAAAAACTATAATGTATGTTACCTCGGCGTGAGGCCCCCCTGGAGGGTGAGGCCCTAGGCGGTTGCCTAGTTTGCCTATACTTAAGGCCGGCCCTTAATCGTAGTCATAATAGAGAATCACCCAACATCATGGACCATTAATATCCTGTCGGCATTAGCAACAGGCATTAATGAAACAGTCCGTCGTCATAAAGAAGTATTAACGACTTTTAACTGCGATTGTTATTAGCAGCAAATGTACTGAAATTCTTTGGTATTACAGTAGGCTTCGCTTAATAGACTCACTTTGGAACCGAACTATTTTGACCTAATTAACCGACTGAACCTATTAACCGATGGGCATAGTATTACTTTGTGAATGGGGATCGTATTACCTTATGAGTCATCAGCTTAGTATGCACTGCAATGGTTTTAAATGTATTTTAAAACGAAGTGATGCCTAAATTTCTTTGTGCAGTTAAATATTTTAAAAAAAATATATTTTAAAATAGTAATAAGTTGAAAAGTATACTTTTAAAAAACACACAAGTCTGTTTATTTGCAAAACTTACAAAAATTTCTTCAAAGTTGGTTGCTTCGCTTTATCGTGAAGATTTAGCTCACAAAGTTCTCATAATTATGAAAAGTTGAAAATCTGTTGTTGTGTGATGCATGTATTCTCAAAAAAACATTTAGGCCTTGGTGTGCTTGAGTTGCAGTTTTCCAGACTTCTTAACTCTATGCTCGAACCCTATGTCACAAGGAATACTGGCTGATTACTGTGCCTGCATCTTTGGCTGCTGACTGATTAAGCGAGAAAGCTTGATTTGCAACAAGAGCTTTAAGGGGAACTGCTAGACAAGTGATCAAATGTTTAGCTTCCAGAAATTCTTAGGTAACGAGGTTAATTGCAGTGGACCAGTGGGTAACAGATTCAAAGCAAAACTGCTACGCTAGCAGCACATGATAAACGTACCTGCTTACAAACAAAACAGTATTCAATATGATTGATACTACATATATTATAGTGCACAAAAGCACAGCGAAGATGACATAAAGGTAGCAAAGGCTTTTTGGACACATACAAATGTCTTATTTTAAGTACGTGAAGGAAAAATACTGAGTCAATTATGCGGACTTATTTGAGTCAATTACCGACAATTTATGTACATGTAAATAGAAGCGGCCAATAAAATACGTTTTTGAGTCAATTAAGCGATTGAGTTTATTAACCTTGAGTCTATTAGGCGGTGCCTACTGTATTACTAAATAGAAATTTGTGGTGAATAAATTTATCCTGTTTTAAGTGAAGTTAATATTGGTAATATTTACAATCACTTATCACTTTTTAAAGCATTGTGAACATTTGCGTCCTTTGGTTTTTCACTTGCAACCCTCTGGCATCATTAACACCCTCAGTTTCGTTTCAGACATTAGTGGTTCCATTGGGCTGCAAATAAAAAATAAAAAATGTCCAGCTGTAAATAATCTCAGTGCCCAGAAAACTAACGTTATTGTTAAATTAATTACTGTCATAATTATTAATAATCTGAAATATGTTGAATTAATTAAAATGTAACTAAGAGCAAAACGAACAGATGGGTGTTGACTACATGTACCTGGTTATGACAGTTAAGTAGCACCCCAAGTCTGTTTAGTAACAATTGCACTTAGTTACACATGGTGTTCCAGAACTCGTTCTTGCAGAAATACTGCTAACAAGTCAAAATACTGCTAACATACTGCCCGCAAGAAGTTTAGATAGTAAAATAAATGAGTATTTTTCAGAGTTTGGACCAGATCAACTACTACCTAATGCGAATATTCCTTATTTTTCCACATTACTGTTTGGGGCGAGGACTCTTGGACATGGCCATAAATCAAATTCTTCTTGACACGTTTGCCCAGTATGGAGAGTATGTGTGGAAGAATCCTTTTCAGTGGGAGTTCCTTGGACGGAATATAGTGGCAATGATTGTAGAAGGATTTGGATTTTTTGCATTTAATCTGTTATGTCAGTACAGATTTTTTTGGAGACCAAAGTACGTACTGAAAATTTTACTAGTTTTGTAGCACAAACTCATACATTTTGGTATTACAAATGCTAACTGTGTGGAAAAGTGAACCAATTGCCTTACTAAGTACTTCTTTCAAGATGTTGTTATCATTTGCAGGTTTGCTTAACAAATAACATTCTTCTGATTACACTAATTCCAGGGCAGTTGGTCCACGGGAAGCAATTACATTTGAACCGGAGGATGAAGATGTGATGCGAGAAAGAGAAAGAGTTATGAGTGGACAAGCTGGAGATTCCATGCTTTTGCTAAAAGAGCTAACCAAGGTATAGTATACGGAGGGTTTTTGTGAATTTTATAGGATACTCCTCACTTAATTGCTTTTTTATTTTTATTTTGACTTCTAGCTTTTTTTGGAGACACTAAATTAGTATGCTATATAAAGTTTATAGTTAGTTTATTTGCTATAACCTACGCATAAACTCTTGAACTCTTGTACTAAAATAACATATAAAATATGTTATTTAGTTTGTTATAAAGTTATATGATAAATGAATGAACACAAGGCATACAATAACTTATGATAGTTTCTAATAGTGCATTCTTTTTAGCAATATTGTGTAATGGTAACAATTAATCAAGCAATGTTTAGGCTTCTCACCTTAATTTTGAGCAACTATTATGTTTTTTTAATTAAAGATTAATTGCGTCTAACAGGTTTTCGAGATTAAGAAAGGAAAACTAACAGCAGTGGATAGATTATGTCTGGGTGTGCCCAAAGGCGAGTGCTTTGGTCTTCTTGGTGTAAATGGAGCTGGTAAAACAACTACATTTAAAATGCTGACTGGAGATATTGCTGTTGATGCTGGAAATGCCTTCCTGAATGATTTTAGGTAAAAACCTATCTTGTGCATGGAAAGTGTAATTGTATATAGAGAAAGCACACATGTTTTATGAAAGAAAGCACACATGTTTTATGAAAGAAAGCACAAATGTTTTATGAAAAAACTTGCACTTTGCTTGCAGAATGTGCTGATGTGTGCAGTAATTTCTGTATTGATAGTGTAAGTAGTTACCATAGTTTTTCTTTAAAAATTTTGGTACACACTGGATTTTTTACCTGTTTTTTTAAAAACTGTTATATGCTTCTTGTTTTTAGCATTTTATCACACTTGGAAAAAGTACATCAAGATCTTGGTTACTGTCCACAGTTTGATGCATTATGTCCTTTGTTGACTGGAGCTGAACACTTGCAGTTCTATGCTCGTCTTCGTGGAATTCCTGAAGCACAAGTCAAAGAGGTATTGCTACTTTTAAGCAATGATAAACGTATGGAACGAACCTTTTTTAACACATGGGAATAGTGACTGTCTTACCTGATCACTGATCAGTTAACATAAAATCCCACAGCAAAGCAGACGTGATCTTATCATTATTAATACTCTGATTAATTTTTATATTACATGTGTCCAGGGCGTATTTCAGCGTAAGCGAGGCCCGGGGAAGTGGGGCGTGTGAGGCGTGTGAAAATTTTTGAACTGCTAGAACGCCGGAGAAGCAGTTTCGAAGAGAAAATATGGAGTTATACAGTTGTTAAAGGAAAGAACAATTGAAAGAAAAACTGCTTTATTCTCAAGACCAGTCCTTAATACTTGTCAAATAGTCAAATCAAAAACAACAAAAAAATGTTACCTTGGCGCGAGGCCCCCCTGAAAGGTGAGGACCCGGGGAAGTATCCCCACTTCCCCCCCCCTGAAATAGGTCCTGCATGTGTCTGCATTCAAGGCATTTTCTGTATGCAGGTAATAATGGTCACGTTGAGATCTTTTTAACTTTCCATAGACAATGGCTTAATAGTGCAATTTGCTCAGCTTTATTTCAGATTGCACATATTTTCAGTTCATTAATTTTTCTCCGAAATTTTTCTGATATTATAGGTTGCTGATTGGGGCATACGGCGCCTGGGATTAAAAGAGTATGAATCTAAACCCGCTAGAACTTATTCTGGAGGAAATAAAAGAAAGTTGTCAACGGCCATTGCTCTTATTGGAAATCCACCAGTTATTTTCCTGGTACTAATGCACTTATTATAACCCTTACGCTTTCCTGAATGTAATCAGTTTAACATAAAGAACTCAGATTACTAACTTTTGTTGGTCAGTTTTGGTTTACTTTACTGATTTCAGTAAATTCAGTGTTCCTGTTTATCGACTCGAATTTGTTGATGTAGTTATTTTTTCTGCAGTTATGTTTATTGACATTTATTGTACAACTCTTGAAAGATACTTGCTTTACTTTCTTTGTCCGAATCTGCTGCATCACAGATTTAAAATACTTCTGTTGGCTCAGTTCAGCATTGTCATAAAATTTAGAAACAAACTCTATTCTTGGAGTAATAGGTTTAGTTGTGAGGCGAATAATTACAAAAAAATGTCATTTTTAATCATAATTACCTGTAATTATAACTAATTCATGACTAAAAGCCACTTAAACCTTTGGATTTGGTGTTTTTGCTATCAGAGATTCAGTATTACTTGTGTTAGATATTTTTTAATTTTGCCATAATACTTAATATTACGGTTGGTAGGTAGCTAATTTTAGATTATTAATATTTTGTTGTTCATTTTCATAAAACTTTAACATTTATGTAAAGATATACTTCCTTTATGCTTATAGGATGAACCGACCACAGGCATGGATCCAAAATCAAGAAGATTTTTGTGGAATTGTATCCTGTCTATTGTAAAAGATAGCAGATCTGTTATCTTAACTTCACACAGGTAAGACTTTTCAGTACTGATGTAGTACTTTGTAGACGCTACTGAACCTTGTTGCTACTTTTATAGTTTTCGGAAATGTCGTTCCATACAACAGTCTTGACATAAACCTTATAATAGCTACAAATTTCGTACATCTGATTTTGTCTTAATAACATAAATATCTCAGTTAGCATGCACCTTTGCACATGGAAACTATTACTATAAACAAAGTTTGGTAAACAGTTTTTTATATCAGCTTTCTGTTTCAGTATGGAAGAGTGTGAAGCTCTTTGTACAAGATTAGCCATCATGGTAAATGGTACTTTCAAATGTCTCGGGAGCACGCAGCATCTTAAAAATAGGTATGCTGGTAGAAAATAACTTCTTTACCTCATGTGATATCACTCTCCGAAGGTCTCAAGATGTTAACAGTGTAAAAATAAGAGAACCTGCAACATCCTTAGCATCCTAAATTTTTGGGTGACTTGTACACTTATGTAATGTTATGCTGCTTTCGAGTGCATGACCATATTTTTAGTTTGTATGTTGTAATAATATATTTTATGTTTTTTGTCATGTGTTTAGCACTTTATCACTTAATTCGGTTTTCCTGAGTTAGCCAACGTTTTGAGACAATGAAACAATTCCCATAATCTGCATTCTGAAGAATCGGGTTTTCATATATTCACACTTCTGGTCTGGATCTTTGGCAACAGCTAAACCTGATAGTTTCAATTCTAGTAAACAAGGTCTAGTAAATACTGAATTTCTTGACCACTAGCCACCAATTTACGGAAAACATCGTTGTCAAGTCCCCCTCAGCCATATGTGAGTAGCCTGGTAGACTAGTGGATTGATAGAATATTCGACCAGTCAAGTCTGAATTGCTGGCTTAAAATTAAATTTCTAATACGTTAGTATACCTATAAGGTATAAGACTCCATTGACTGATTAAATTTGTGGTGAGGTGATGTAAAATGATAGATTATCAATTGTGTTAGCATGTAATGATAAGTTCTTACAAAAATGTTGAAAAGTCACCAAAGTACCTGAGTTTGCAAGTGTTTTCTGTAAATCGCTATTTTGCAGATATTTTATATGACTCCTTGCAAGTTACGTAGAAGGTACTGCTCAGTTACTTTTCAAATTGGACAGTTGAATTATTCAAATAATTCATTTCAGTTATTTGTCGTTTTTCACGCAATTTGTTTGACAGACTTTCATATTAATTTGCATTTTCAAACCTTGTTGCACTTTGCACCTACATTATATATTTTTTATTAATTTCAGGTTTGGTGAAGGATATACGTTGATCATAAGGGTATCTGGTGACTGGCCTGATCTTGGACCAGTAAAGCATTTTGTAGTAACAAGCTTTCCTGGTGCAATTTTAAAAGTAAGAGTAATCCACCAACCCTAATTATAAATTAGAAAGTCTGCCTTAAAACATTACTGCTTAATATTTACTTCGTTATTCACTGTATTTTGCATGTGTTTTGTTACTTTTATGTATTTGCTGCATTGATTATTTTTGTCATCTTACTTCGCTACTACTTTTATTTTGCTTTGTTAATGACTGCTGCTTGTATCTTACTCTAATACTGCTTAAGTTTTACTTCACTGCTAGTAATAACAAAATTCAAATAATGATTTTTTGTTTTAAGGTGTTTTGTAAAAAACTGCTCCTAGTATGAATTTTGTGTTTGTTATAACAAAGATGTTACATGTTATATGTAGGTGTAGTAACTTTAGTAACTTGCTAAAGTCCTAAATAATTACTTGCTCATCATGTAAATATTTTTAGTTTGGAACAAACAAGCTAACCTTAAAAGTCTCTCCAGTTTGTTTTGATGTAAAATTTCATATTGTTATTGCTTATCACACTAACAGATCTAAAATAATTGGAAATCTTTACAACATTGGAAAGGAAAACTATGCAAACTCATTGATAAGTGACAATTATTAGCAAATCTTATTTACTTATTTTTATTAATTTTCTTGTTTTTGGTTTAGGAACAACATCATAATCAGCTTCAATATCAACTGCCTTCTCAACAGCTGTCTTTGTCTGTATTGTTCCGTACAATGGAGTCTGCTCGTAGACAGTATTCAATAGAAGACTATTCTGTTAGTCAGACAACTTTAGATCAGGTATTTTTCAGTCTCAGTACTATTTTGCATAAGTATCCATATTATAAAATGAGTTATTATTGTAAATGGTGTTATGCTTTAGTCAGGGCATATTTCAGCCTAAACGAGGCCCGGGGAAGTGGGGCGTGTGAGGGGGGCGCCACCACGATTGATACCCAGAAAATTTTTGAACTGCTAGAACGTCGGAGAAGCATTTTCGAAGAGAAAATATGGAGTTATACAGTTGTTAAAGGAAAGAACGATTGAAAGAAAAACTGCTTTATTCTCAAGACCAGTCCTTAATACTTGTCAATACTGGCAAACGGCGCGCGTGCGGGAAGAGAGGGAGAGTGACAGAGGAGGCAGTATGTTCGCATAAAGCAAAAAAATGTTACATTCGTGCGAGGCCCCCCTGGAGTATCCCCACTCCCCCCTCCCCTGAAATAGGCCATGGCTTTAGCCTATGCATTAGTGCCATTTAATGGTGCTGTAGTCATAAATAGTGTTATAATTTATCATACCTCGCCAGCACTGTTTATGCTCACATTTTTTTCAAATACTGGTACACAGTATGACAATGTAATAAATGTGCAATAACTATACTAAATTTGAAAGTTTGAGCAATTTTTGCATCTCCACTGTGACTTGCATTCATGCCTTCTGCTTTACTAAGCACTTCACCACAGAGGCATGCTGGCTTTCCAGAGTTAGAAATTTATGCTAGAAGCTGCTAAAGATCTGCCAGTGGGGAATCATGGTCCACAGTGTATCAAGACATAGCTCAAGATCAGACCAGTAAAAGAGCCTTAATCTAACAAGATAGTGAAAAATCTAGGCTCTTCAATGCATAAAATGATTTTTCTTTCAAATTTTACTGTAACATGGTTTAGTCCAGGCTAACATGCACTTGTCTTTATTCAGGTTTTTGTCAACTTTGCACAGTTGCAAACAGACTTATTAGATGATGAGATAGATGTGAGTCCATCCACCACACCATCAGACCTCATGAAGCATGCAAGCAGTGTGAATCCTGAGATGTGTAGCAGTAAAGACAGACTGCCTATACGTAAGTTTGCAACCTCATAAGTAATATTTTGTAATCTGTTGCAAAATAACCATAGTATTTTTACCGTAATCGCAGATAGGCTTATGCAGGATTTATAATAAAGTAAGTTTTTTATAAAGTTATGTGCTAAAGTTTTGTATGTTATGAAAAAGCCTTAATTAGGGGATAAAGGTCCATTACATTGTTACTGTATTATTAAGTTTATGTGAACACGAATTAACGGAAATTTTTGGTTTTATCATTTCCAATATTACTAATCACAGGTGATCACAGATATTGAAGATCCAATATTGTTTTTTCAAATTGATTTTTTACCATGGAACTGTTGTAAGACTTGTAATATTTCCAAAGACTTCTAAAGTTCACATAACCTCAAATGATAATAGGTAATTATCTTTATTTTGGTATTATGTTTCAGACGTACACCGATATGCAAGTGACATACCTGAAATCACACATTTATGAAGCCACCAAATATTTCAAAACGACTA
>JAQGDQ010001380.1:0-43584 GCA_030141605.1 Tubiluchus corallicola | reverse complement strand
GCTGAAGGGATTTTTTGTTTGTTTTCAATTTAAATCACCCGCAAAACTGTTCCGACGCCGCCATTACATGACGTCAGCTACGCAAACCTAAATCAGGGGAAGAAAAGGCAATGTTAAATTATGTCCCAAAAAACTTTCTATGCAAATCTATATAACTTTGTACCAATTAGTAAAATGTTCGTAAAAATCTATAAAATGTTCGTGCCAATTGGAAAAATGTCACTGGCTCACCCTCCAGGATGCGCCACTCACTAACCAAAAACGTATTTTAAATCTTACTGACAAGATACAGTTAATTTAAAATTTTACTTAGTTAGTAACATATGTGCTACGAATGTTCTGATTATTTTTCAAATTTCACGCAATGTTATCAAATGACCTACCAGTAAAATGGCTGCGCCTAACGGTCATCGCGGGAATTTAAATTTACAAGTTTTATACAGCGTTACTGTCCAGTATGCGCACACCCAGTATGCAAAAAGGTAGTACGTAAGTGGTATAAAATTTCAAGACGAATTTTTTAAGCTTTGTGTACGTGGAGGGTTTTCTTGCGCTTTAACGCCTGAAATAATCATACCAAAGGCTTAAAAAATTGTAACGCTAGTTGTTCGACCAAGCATTTATCAGTTTATCGAACTAGCATGCGGTTAATAATAATCGAAACCGCTTTGGAAATAAGTACTGAGGTGTTATCCCTGGACTATGTCCTAAACGAAATTATTATTACTATCATCATCATCATCATCATCATCATCATCATCATCATCATCATCATCATCATCATCATCATCATCGTCATCATTATAAACAGGTAAACACATCAGGTACACGGCCCAGCAGACATTGCTTCGACTGTGCTTTTGTCAAACTATTTCCGTTCTGCGAAACGGTCAAATCATTCTTAGCTGCTGAATTACTTAAATACTATATCCGTTTACTCAGTAATTTAGATGTTGTCATTTTCCCACCTTACACGACAATGTCATTTATTTGAAAATGGTCAAGCTGTACATTGAATGAACTTTCCACTTAGAGACTGAAATAACTCAGTTTATTTTGGTCTTTGTCAGTTTGTATTTAAACTGCGGTTGTAGCAGCTTACGATAATATTTCGCAACTGAATTATACACAAACGCATGCACGCACAAGGCACACACTCACGCACAAACACACAAACACACATAATACATATGGAAGGTGTTTCAAAAGTCCATCACTAATTTGATTTTCAATTTTCTTTGAAGCTAATTACCAACGACGTTCATTTTATTGTAAATTCTTACGTAGTAATTGAGATGTTTTGAGCACACATTAACTTTTTTAAGTTTTAATCGGGTTCTTTTCGTACTATGCTGACTCTAGACGGAGGTGTTAAATACTGCAAAGAATTTTGGAATTCATAGAATTTTGGAAGCATCAATGATCAAACTTGGCTTCATAGGTTTTCTAGTGTGGTTGTATACTTACATTCCATGTTGTACTCTAAATATACCTCTAATTTTATACCTCTGCTCTAGAGTCAGCGTGGCGGTAAAAACAGGGAAAACTTCAAATATAAACTAAAAAGTGCTCAGTTACTGAATAACGGTTTATTACAAGACGAAAATCGTTGGTTGATGGACTCGTTGAAAATACAATTAGTGAGGGAATTCTGCGCACCTGAAAGTTCCTTACTTTTACACAGCTTAATAATTACACGATCATTATGTAAGCTACGAAGTTTTAATAATTAATGAAATTAATATCAATCAAACAGTGAATGGTGAAAAATGTATTATTGATTTAACGGTATTGAATGCTCCTTGGTCACAATGCAAAACGCGAACAGATAAAAAGAGGTGATTGGATAAGCTAAAGTCGCTATGAAAGGCTAGAACAAAATGTACTAAATAGATGATACTAAAGATTGCAACGAGTTCAAACGTATACGTCAGCGGTGTCCCCCCTTTCGGCAGTCAAATGTCTTCTAGGGCTCTGGTGTTCCATAATAGCAGACTGCGACAATCACATGACGAGTCACGAGTTAAATCAATTTTTCATCGCACATAATTAATTATAATCTTCATTTCAAGATTACTTATTAATGGCGAATTAAGTAATCTTTGATTTATTGACCGCAGTTCCTCACTTACTCATAAGTTAAAATAAATGGGCTTTGTTTAATACTCGTAATTTGAACAGAAGACGATACAGGCTTCGCGGAGAATTATTTGAGGTCAACGCTGGCCTCACGAAATTGAAAACACTAATTACTGGGATCCAGTTCAAGTCGTGTGGTAAGATATACTTCTCAAGACCACATGTTAGTCAAGCTTAGTTTACTTTTACTACTTTAATCATTGACGTGTTGGTCAGGTTTTTCTTTGTAGACATTTGTATTTCGCACTTTCAAGTTTTCTGTATCCGGTAACGCGCTCCACGTCTGTTATGCCAGATTTGTAACGCGTTACGCGTACGTCATAGACAGATCATTTCTTTTCATATATTTTTCTGTCCATGTATCTAATTAGCCAACTTTCATTACTGGATTTGAAGAGAACAAATTTACACCCTCTAGGAGTCGAACCGGCGACATCAGCCTCTACACTAGTGATGTTGTCTCGACGTAATGCTAATTTGCAATGCTCTTTCAAAGCAACCCAACTAAGCAACCCGGCTAATACCAGGCTGTAAGATTTAAAATTTCTTAAATAAATGCAATAATAGAAGCGATGATTATGCAGCAAAGTTGAATCACGCCGCCATTGATCAGTGGAAATTATAATAATGGCTGACGTGAGTCGTGACATGAATTCTGCACACCTACTTGAAAAAGCCTCAAACTGCAGCTATTTTCCCAAATCACACGCTATTTATTTATTAGCAGTATATCGGATAAAACATTTTCCACTTAGATTCAAGACTGAGTGAACATTTATGGCAGAAAATTTTCGTTTCAATAATGGCAAAATTGAGGCACCGGGTTCTCTTGAGCGCCCATTCAGTATTGAACCAATATTGTACCAGCTGCCTGCTGCATGACAATCTATTAAAATCTGATGGAGAAGTTCTCTAGGTGCATCCTCATTCTTAACATACGGAAAATACAATGTGGGCGAAAATGTAAAAAAATGCCACATAATTGCGATAAAATTATCTTATCAACCCTACCTAACTTCCCCACCCCATCTCGGGCAGGGAAGAAATAGAAAAGAATGAGTAAATACCGGCAATCCCACGACAAAGAGTATTTAATCATTCTTTTCTATTTCCCTGCCCGAATAGTAGGGGGTTTGATAAAATTATTTTATCGCAATTGTGGGATTCAGGTATTTCATTAGTAATTTATATATGGGATTCAGGTGTTTCATCAATGATTTATATATGGGATTCAGGTATTTCATTAGTAATTTATATACGGGATTCAGGTATTTCATTAGTAATTTATATATGGGATTCAGGTATTTCATTAGTAATTTATATACGGGATTCAGGTATTTCATTAATAATTTATATATGGGATTCAGGTATTTCTTTAATAATTTATATACGGGATTCAGGTATTTCATTAATAATTTATATACGGGATTCAGGTATTTCATTAATAATTTATATACGGGATTCAGGTATTTCTTTAATAATTTATATACGGGATTCAGGTATTTCTTTAATAATTTATATACGGGATTCAGGTATTTCATTAATAATTTATATACCTGATTCAGGTATTTCATTAATAATTTATATACGGGATTCAGGTATTTCATTAATAATTTATATACGGGATTCAGGTATTTCTTTAATAATTTATATACCTGATTCAGGTATTTCTTTAATAATTTATATACGGGATTCAGGTATTTCTTTAATAATTTATATACCTGATTCAGGTATTTCTTTAATAATTTATATACCTGATTCAGGTATTTCTTTAATAATTTATATACGGGATTCAGGTATTTCTTTAATAATTTATATACGGGATTCAGGTATTTCATTAATAATTTATATACGGGATTCAGGTATTTCTTTAATAATTTATATACCTGATTCAGGTATTTCTTTAATAATTTATATACCTGATTCAGGTATTTCATTAATAAATTATATACGGGATTCAGGTATTTCTTTAATAATTTATATATGGGATTCAGGTATTTCATTAATAATTTATATACCTGATTCAGGTATTTCATTAATAATTTATATACGGGATTCAGGTATTTCATTAATAATTTATATATGGGATTCAGGTATTTCATTAATAATTTATATATGGGATTCAGGTGTTTCATCAATGATTTATATATGGGATTCAGGTATTTCATTAATAATTTATATATGGGATTCAGGTATTTCATTAATAATTTATATATGGGATTCAGGTATTTCATTAGTAATTTATATACGGGATTCAGGTATTTCATTAATAATTTATATATGGGATTCAGGTGTTTCATCAATGATTTATATATGGGATTCAGGTATTTCATTAGTAATTTATAATAGTAAAAAAAGTTCTGCTAAAGATCTGCTGAAACATTAGTTAAAGTGTTTTTCAGACAGACGCCACCATGGTGCTGCTTGCAAACCAAAACCGTCCATAAGTCGACATAGTTGAAACTACGTAATGATGCTCCTCAAAGTAGATTGTACTAAAAATTTGGTCAAATGTCGATTCTTTTGTTTTTTATAAAAACAAATGCTAAATATATTGGACTTTTATATTCTAGCATTCAAATATAAAGAAAATGTTTAAAAAATACTAAAGTAAAATTTTTAACTCACTACCCATTAATCGTGCTAGGAACTAGTACTGCAATTGTAAAAAAAACTCTTGTATTTTCAAACTTTGATAGTAGTTCACGAAAGCAGTCATTTTGTTTCGGGTTTTTTCCGTTGACAAGAGCAGATTTTTGTGAGGAAGATTCATCTGCTGTATCTAAACATAACATCGATCTGCTCTTGTGACGACTGTGTGAACCAACCTTTTCTACAGCTGCTAACAATGGAATAACTTCATCACATTTATCACATAAACTCTAACATTTTGTGCCGTCATATTTCTGAAATGAAAAGGTTCCTAAGATGAAAGTTTTGCTACTTAAAAGTTGTGTACGTTTCGGTACATGAACGTTGTGATACAATACTGAAAAAAAATCTTCTACGTTGAAACGTTTTTTCTCCTTGCAGGTCGCATTCAAGTTAAGGGCAATAAGGAGCTTTCTCAGGCCGTCTACGGGAGTTTGTACTACTTGTATAGTTCTCTTCCGACACGTGATGACCCCAAGTGGCATTTTTATGGACTAAGTCCTGGCGCGTTGTCGCACGGAGAACCTAGTATGGTAAGTTTTAAGATAAGCCCACGGAGTGAAGAGATTCACTGCTTTCACGGTCAATGCTAGGAATTAACTGTTTTACTACGTTGTTGCTTTTTAACTGGGCCTTATTGACTTTTGCACATTTGACAATAACTTCTTGTGGTGTGTTACTAAATCAGAATCTTGTAAATAAACTAATAGTTATTCGTTATTGAGTGCTAATATTAAATTTTAGTTTTATTTCTACACCTGTACATATGTGCGGCCAAACACACACATGCACGCATGCATACGCGCACGCAATGCACACACGCACACACAATTATACATAAGCATGTACTTATATTTAGAAACCAGTTTTCACAAAAGACACAATACTAGTCCATAATATGTAATCATTCTATAAGAATGTAGAACATTCAACTAAACATACGTTTCATCGACGATCTACAAGTGATTTTGCATGACAACTTTGCAACCCGACCGCGACTTAAAGGAAGACAGGATGATTTTTCATATACTACCCCATTTCCAAGTCCGATAAAAAGTATACATTTTAACGCAATTAATACTGCAAAAGCGTTTCTGATAATTAAATAATAGATTAAAATCTTAATTAACGGTGAGCGAGCTTAAGTATTGATGACATCACAAACTAACGTTATTTTCAACAGCAAAATTATTCCAAAATTATTCCTTTGTGTTTGCGAAAGCGAAAATTGAAGTTCAGTGCTACTGTAAGCTATTCACAGTGTGTTGTACTAAAACTAGGAAAGTTTTGAGATAAAAATTCAAATTTCAAATTTACCGCTGTGTTCACGGATGAGCTGTTGAACGTGTGCAGTTTATCACAAACTAACACATCTGAACTGAGAGGTACAGCACCCCTTTTTTGGATAATGCATTTCTGAAATGCAGTGGCTAGTGCCCGTCTAACTATCGATTGGCAAAATGCATGTAACAGCGAAGAACTAGTGGCAATAACCAGCGAACGTGAAATTGTGTTTGTGAGGCAATAATTCTTTCACGTAAGTCATTTTTGAAAAAATAGAATGTTTCCTTTGAATATTTTAACGAGTAGATTGTTTGACTTACAGTTTAAGATTTGGTTTTGCTTTAATGGAGTGACATATCAAGAAAATAAGATGCTGAAAAAGGGAAAACGTTAATCAATTTTTTTTAAACGAGGACTGATTGACAATGTGTTTTATTTTATTAGAGATGCTTAAATTAAAGTCCATCAAACAAAAACAAAAATTGGGGCGAATATCGAACGTTGGAGTGCGTAGGAATTTTTTAGCTCAAATTTGATTCAAACTTAAAATGGTGGATTTAAATAATTTAGTATTTCAACTGCTACATAGATTCTTTATCATTAAAACCTTTGAAACATCAGCACAGTTTAACTGTGATTTCTCTGCAAAATTTTTATAATAATAATAATAATAATAATAATAATAGTAATAATAATAATAACAACAACAACAACAACAACAACAACAATAATAATAATAATAATAATAATTAGTTAAAGTCGCCTTTTTGGGGTGAACAATTAACATTATTGCTAACTGTAAATAACAATCTACAACTACATAACACAGACTATTATTACCCCACTTTTACCCTAAATACCTCGCGCCAGGCTGGGCAACAGCAGGTACCATTTTTACCGTCTTTGATATTACCCGGTTGCTGTATCGAACTCACGACCTCCCAGACAGAAAGCGGACGCGTTAGCACGCGGTTAAACTGTCTGGTCAAAGGCTAAACCTGTGTGAGTGTTTTGAAAAACATTGTTAGTGTTTCTGCTGCGAATAAAATCGAGTAATATGCATTATCTTTTGAGACTGCTTTTGTATTAACGGTTCAAAAATCTAGACAATGCAATTTGAATTCGATTCGGTTTTGAAATTTAGATTTTTGGTTTGCTATGAGTATAAAAGTCGCAAATTTGATTCGATTCAAATTTATTTCTAATGCAGAATGCTCATCCCTGATAAATATGGGGCACCGATAAGATGCGATTTTTTTAGTTGCAAATTACAACATCTTTGCTATTCTACTATATGAAATCTCTCTCATATCTTCTCTGTATTTCTCTCTAGGACTATTTGGGACATGTTTTCTGGGATCAGGAAACCTGGATGTTTCCTCCCATCTTGCTCCTGCAACCGGAAATGGCTCGTCTGCAGCTGCGCATACGAATTCTTCATCTAAAGGGGGCGCAGGAGAAGGCGAAGAATTTCACTTGGTCAGGAGCAATGTACCCTTGGGAAAGTGCTTTTACTGGTACCAATCTAAAGCTATTACTCTATTAAAATCTTGATAACCTGTACAGCCTGTAGTCTTCTCAAATTGTCTTTTTGTGATAATAAAACTCCTTAAAGTACAACACCATGTGCATGTAATACGTAATGCATGATGCGTGATCCGTAACGCATGTACAACAATTTGTATCTAAACACGTAGAAGTGTTTCTGTGTGATGCGTAATGCGTAATCCGTGTTGCGTGTGCGCGATCCGTATTCATTTGCACCCGATCGCTACCTACCGAATACGTATCACGCAGCAGTACGCAGACGCGAAATCGCTCCGTTGCCTAGGTGATTAAGCGAGTTTTTAAATATCTATAAAACCTATAGGATTCTTGTAACAGTATGATGTGACTAAATTACTGTCTTGTATGTCTTGTATTATAAATTGTTTTGGCTAAAAATGTAGCTGTTGAGTTCATTGACTTGCATCATGCATCACTACTTTTTAATTGCATATTATGATTGCATTCATACTGTTGTAGGTATAGAAAGGCTGTGGTATTATATTTTCCCGATTCTAGAAACTTAATTTCGCAAGATGGCGCCAGCTGGTCCTGTCTACTATCTGGGAACCTACTTGCAGTGTTCACCAAAACTGTTTCCAGTAGGGCCTCACACCTCCTAAGGGTGGCCCTGTCTGCTAACTGGTAATCTTTGGCTTACCAAAATTGTTTCCAGTAGGGGCCTAAACCTCCTAAGGCTGGCCCTGTCTACTAGCTCGTAACCTGGCACCTACCAAAACTGTTTCCAGTAGGGCCCCAAACCTCCTAAGTCTGGCCCTGTCTACTAGTTCGGAAACTTGCGCCTACCAAAATTCTTTCCAGTAGGGTCTCGCACACCTCTTAAGGTTGGCCCTGTCCTGCTAACTGGGAACCTTTGGCTCACCAAAATTGTTTCCAGTAGGGTCCGAAACCTCCTAAGGCTGGCCCTGTCTACTAGTTCGGAACCTTGCGCCTACCAAAATTCTTTCCAGTAGGGTCTCGCACACCTCTTAAGGTTGGCCCTGTCCTGCTAACTGGGAACCTTTTGCTCACCAAAATTGTTTCCAGTAGGGCCTAAACCTCCTAAGGCTGGCCCTGTCTACTAGCTCGTAACCTGGCACCTACCAAAACTGTTTCCAGTAGGGCCCCAAACCTCCTAAGTCTGGCCCTGTCTACTAGTTCGGAAACTTGCGCCTACCAAAATTCTTTCCAGTAGGGTCTTGCACACCTCTTAAGGTTGGCCCTGTCCTGCTAACTGGGAACCTTTGGCTCACCAAAATTGTTTCCAGTAGGGTCCGAAACCTCCTAAGGCTGGCCCTATCTACTAGTTCGTAACCTGGCGCCTACCAAAACTGTTTCCACTAGGCCTCACACCTCCTAAGGGTGGCCCTGTCTGCTAACTGGGAATTTTTGGCTTACCAAAATTGTTTCCAGTAGGGTCCGAAACCTCCTAAGGGTGGCCCTGTCTACTAATGATTTTTGATTTTTCAAAAGAAACTGTGGATATGAAACATATTTTAGGTATTGATGTGTGTCCGTGGTACCCTGCGACTTCATTGGAGCACCACATCACCGGAGACATCGCCTTCGCATTCTGGCAGTACTTGACGATGACCATCGACCCGGCATTTAAGGATTCTGCGGAGGAGGTGCTTACACAGATTGCAACGTTTTGGGAAAGTCGTGCATGGTGGGACGGGGAGGAATACAACATTTATGGTTTGTATTTCGAGACGTGTGTCCGCTAAAATGTTAATGTTTGTCGGTAATTTTGTCATTTGATTATAAGTTCAGTAAGATGACCTTGGCATGCATGTAGTAAGAGTTATCGTATGTATTTATTTCCATGGTATGGGCAAAGTTTTTTTATTTATCTAAATTGATTTTTCTAATTTAGCGCCTCTCATCAGTTACTACAAAGAAGATTTCCACTCTTACCTGACTTCTTATCTTTCTCTTCTCCAGGAGTTATGCCGCCGGACGAATGGCACTTTCCAGTCAACAACTCCATCTACACCAACTACGTCGCCAACCTCAGTCTGACGCTTCCGAAGAGGACATATCCGGAGAAGACATTTCCCAAGAGTTGGTCGGAAATTGCCGAGAAGTTGCACATGCCTTTCAGTCATACGTACCAGTATCATCCAGAGTTTGACGGGTACAACTTCAAGGATAACGAGACGTTGAGCGCAGAGGGAAAGCCTAGTAAGTTAGTTAGTTAGTAAGTTGGTTGTTTTTGCTTATTTTGCTTTTTTTTGTGAATGAGTATGATCAATATAACAGCAGTCGTGGTTGCTTCCATGATAATGGAGAAAACTGCTGTACTAATGTAGTTTTACTGAGAGCTGCTTTGCTTAATAGGGAAGAAAAAACAATATTCAAGTGCTCCCCAAGAAACTTTCCACACAAAGTCATATTACTTTGCATTACCCTCACCTGCTTATAAGACTTATTTAACTAGAAAGAACTTAACAATTTAAGATAAATTAGATGTGTCGACTGGTAAAGCATTACCGACTCAACTTCCCAGCGCGCACCACAGGCTCGCAAAAAAACTATTTTTGATCTTATTGACAACATGTGCTACGGATGCTCTGTGTATTTTTAAACTTTGTTATCTAAACTTGTTTCAAGCGACTCACCGTTAAAATGGCTGCGTCTAACCGTCAATGCTGGAATTTAAATTTGCAGTAAGTCCTCGCTTAGCGACGTTTCATTTTAACGAGCCCGAACATTTGATTACCGACTCCCTGTTTAGAGACGTTTCGTTGTAACGACCCTGAACATTAGATTACCGACTCCCTGTTTAGAGACGTTTCGTTTTAACGACCCTGAACATTAGATTACCGACTCCCTGTTTAGAGACGTTTCGTTTTAACGACCCTGAACATTAGATTACCGACTCCCTGTTTAGAGACGTTTCGTTTTAACGACCCTGAACATTAGATTACCGACTCCCTGTTTAGAGACGTTTTGTTTTAACGACCTTGAACATTAATACCGACTCCCTGTTTAGAGACGTTTTTTACGACCCGAACATAACGACTCCCTGTTTAAGACGTTTCGTTTAGCACCCGAACATTAGATTACCGACTCCCTGTTTAGAGACGTTTCGTTTTAGCGACCCTGAACATTAGATTACCGACTCCCTGTTTAGAGACGTTTCGTTTTACGACCCTGAACATTAGATTACCGACTCCCTGTTTAGAGACGTTTCGTTTTACGACCCTGAACATTGATTACCGACTCCCTGTTTAGAGACGTTTCGTTTAACGACCCTGAACATTAGATTACCGACTCCCTGTTTAGAGACGTTTCGTTTTAACGACCCTGAACATTAGATTACCGACTCCCTGTTTAGAGACGTTTCGTTTACGCCCTGAACATTGATTACCGACTCCCTGTTTAGAGACGTTTCGTTTTAGCGACCCTGAACATTAGATTACCGACTCCCTGTTTAGAGACGTTTCGTTTTAACGACCCTGAACATTAGATTACCGACTCCCTGTTTAGAGACGTTTCGTTTTAGCGACCCTGAACATTTGATTACCGACTCCCTGTTTAGCAACGTTTTGTTTTAACGACCCTGAACATTAGATTACCGACTCCCTGTTTAGAGACGTTTCGTTTTAGCGACCCTGAACATTTGATTACCGACTCCCTGTTTAGCAACGTTTTGTTTTAACGACCCTGAACATTAGATTACCGACTCCCTGTTTAGCAACGTTTTGTTTTAACGACCTTGAACATTTCACCTTTTCCCAATTAATAACACACATTTCATTTTAACTTTGCTGAAACCAATTTTCATTTTTCAGCGACATTTTTACTTATTTGAAGCATCAGAATGGCATATATTGCATTATTCTGTTCTAAAAATGCATTAGTAATGTAAACAGTGCAATTATTAAACGTGCTTATTATATAAATTATAGCCTCCAGTCATTTATAATGCTATTTTAATATAGCTCTATGTAAATTAAACATACACTGTGGTCGTTTCTTCTCTTCCTTCTTCCTATTCCTAATATTACTACTTTTTTCCATTCCATCATGTCTACTAACCCTAACCATTCTTTCATTCACTCATCCTCCCATCCCTTCCTTCTTCCTATCCCTAATCTTGCTATTTTTTTCATTCCATCATGTCTACTAATCCTAACCATTCTTTCATTCACTCATCCTCCCCTCCATTCCTTCTTCCTATCCCTAATCTTACTATTTTTTTCCATTCCATCATGTCTACTAACCCTAACCATTCTTTCATTCACTCATTTGCGCCACCCTAACAAGCCAAGCTTTCAAGGTGTCATACAGCAACTCTTTTCTATTGGTTAATTTGACTTCATAAATGGGTTTTTTACCTATACTGTTTCTTTTTGTTTCAATAATATTGTATGTTGATGTATTGTATATGTATTGCTGGAGTGAAATAAATTGATTAATTGATTGAGAGTCACGTTAATAAAATTTAGATTAGCCAAGTGTGCTATGCATCTGCATGCTCGTAGCTAAAACATGTCTACTTGTTGACTGCTTTTAAGATATAAGCAAATATTTATTTTAAAACAAACACAGTCTGTGTAAACTCTCCTCGTTAGATTAAAAAACAAAAGCTATATTTAAATTATAAAATATTAATTTTATTGTAACAATAATTTATCCTGACAAACATGGACGAATTCTGGAGAGGAAAATGCTGACACAAACCATTTCCTTGATTATATTTCATTCGCAATATAATATTACTGTTGACAAACGCAACATCTAACAGCAGTGCTGGCTATTGTGCACACATAATGAATGTGTATATCATGTTATATTATTATGGCATATTATTATGTTAATAGTATAAAATGGTCGTCTATCTGCTTTACACACAATCACCAACCTGAATAGTTTAGCATCACTTCAACTTCTTAATTTTCTAATCTCTGACATGATCCATCTTATTGCTTCCCAAAGACTTACATCTCTAACTAGTGTAATTGTTTTTCTACCTATTCTTATCTATAGCAACACACTTAGCAATAGAATTACTGGCTCTTATGGTTGGCCACTGGTCAGTGGATAAAAGAACAGTAATAACAATTATGAGGGTTTCCCTCAGTTCTTTGTTAGCTTGAATTTTGTTGACTTTCAAAAATTAACTTCCTTTTTCAACTTCAAGACTTTTTAACACAGAAAATCTCCCCTCTCAAAATGAAGCGCCTTGTTTATTTAAAAAGGAATAAATCACATGCAGGAAAGACTGTCAGAACTTTTACGGTCTGGGATGAATCTTTCACTATGTTATGATGAGGCTAAATTATTACTTTCAATTTATGATATTGATTCGTAACTATCACTTCTAATGTGGCTGCTTTTAGCCACGCGGCGCTTTTACTGAATGACTATGGCGGTGCTAATGTCTTTTTACTGAGAATAGCTGTATTGGTGGCATTTTTACAGGTAAAAAAGGTGACTTGCTAAAACTAAGAATACTAGTGCAAAGACTTCATTCAGTTTACATTGTGTGCCATACAGCTCACTTGAAGAGCTAGCTGATGTTGTAGTGATTGAGTTCTTTGTAGGTGGCCTAGTGGTTGAACTCACTGTACATGGCTTACTAGTTGAGCTCACTGTAGACGGTTCAGTGGTTGAGTTCTCTGTAGACGACTCAGTGGTTGAGTTCTCTGTAGACGGCTCAGTGGTTGAGTTCCCTGTAGACGACTCAGTGGTTGAGTTCCCTGTAGACGACTCAGTGGTTGAGTTCACTGTAGACGACTCAGCGGTTGAGTTCTCTGTAAACGGCTCACTAGTTGAGTTCACTGTAGACGGCTCAGTGGTTGAGTTCACTGTAGGCAGCTCAGTAGTTGAGTTCACTGTAGACGACTCAGTGGTTGAGTTCACTGTAGGCAGCTCAGTAGTTGAGTTCTCTGTAGGCGGCTCAGTGGTTGAGTTCACTGTAGACGGCTCAGTGGTTGAGTTCTTTGTAGACGGCTCAGTGGTTGAGTTCTCTGTAGACGGCTCAGTGGTGGAGTTCTCTGTAGACGGCTCAGTGGTTGAGTTCTCTGTAGACGGCTCAGTGGTGGAGTTCTCTGTAGACTGCTCAGTGGTTGAGTTCTCTGTAGATGACTCAGTGGTTGAGTTCTCTGTAGACGACTCAGTGGTTGAGTTCTCTGTAGACGACTCAGTGGTTGAGTTCTCTGTAGACGGCTTAGTAGTTGAGTTCTCTGTAGATGACTCAGTGGTTGAGTTCACTGTAGACGACTCAGAGGTTAAGCTCATTGTAGATGGCTCAGTGGTTGAGTTCTCTGTAGACGGTTCAGTGGTTGAGCTCTCTGTAGATGACTCAGTGGTTTGGTTTGTTGCATCGTAACAATAGTCAAAGTCTGCTTTTGTAGCTGTTTTGTAATTTCCATTTTCTGATTGTCGGCATTGAAAATCTCTTACTAGTTTCCACGGTTTGTTGAAAACCCAACTGATGTCACAGTCGCATGTGAAATTATTTTCTATAAAAATGGCAACAACGATAACAACAACAGCAAAACAACCATTAAAATACAAAACTTATAAGAATAGTGAAAGAAGTTTTACCTAAAGCATCACGTAAGACAAACTTGCTCACCTATTATAAGGACACTGTTTTCATTAAATCTTATGACACATAAATGTATTCAATTGACCACACTGGCTTCGTGCTCTGCTGAAAGTTGTTAGTCAAAAATTTGAATTGAACTCACCCCAAAAGTTAATCCGTACAAAATTGCTGCTATTCAGTACGCTGCTGTGTAGTTTTGGCTCCTTAAGTATTTCCATGGATGTCCGTTCAATGTAAATGTGAATCAGATTTGGACTTTGTGTAAAAGACAAGTGCCCAGTAATCGATGTCAGCTGGTAGCAGTCCAAAATATATAGAGCCTCCAGTCTTGTAATTGCTTGGAATGCCATTGAGTCAATTGTCTCTAAAGCACTGAGGGCACGCAAGGCTAATATCCTGATGTCAGCTGCTATACTGGTTTCATTGATGCGTTTCAGCTGCTTGGAGTGACTAATGTGCAAAGTGTTCATCTTTTCTCCTGCCAAAAATTTGTCTGGAAATTCACTGTTTGAATAGTTGTAAATCGTGAGCATGTCGATATCTTTTGGTAATGTATTTGAAATATTCTGTACGTCTGTTAGGGACAAATTTCCCCAAAAGCAATCCAAATCTTCCCAATAATCACATCTGCACTGCCAAGACGGATCATCACATGCGCTCCATCCACTACACACCGTGATCAGAGACATCAGATAAAATCCAACTTTGATTGACGACTTCATCTGTGGCACAAATAATTGGAACAGCAATGAAAATAAAAGTTGACTCTTCTGAAATGGTATAGCCACGTTTCTCAACTTGAACCAAGCTCAGATTAATTCACAGTTTCAGTTTTGTCGTGTTGAATAAAGCAGATTTATAGATCACTAAGAATTGTCTAGTTTGTTGTAAGTAACTAAGACCGAGCAATAATAGTTCTAATAGTAATTCACAATTAGCAGCACTTGGTATAGAATCTTTAGTAATAAGGCAATAAACTTTCATCCAAATTTCACCACAAAGTAACGAAGAATGCTGCCAGTACTGAGCTGCTTTTAAATATTTCTCCAAATGATGGTAAAATGTTCTGTATCCTTCTTTTAAATTGAAACTGCCTTTCCTGAGTCACTGGTGTTGATAGTCTTAAACTTGCACACGTTGCATTATTTTGTGCATATCATATCACGTGTTTAAAAGTTAATACTGTGAAATTAGGTTTGTTTATGCAAAATGTCTGCTTTGAGCATAATATAGAGCATAATATAGCAGAAACATTTTTGTTTGTGTAGTATTCATCAAAATGCGCAAAAGGTCAAGTTTACATAATATAAGTAATTTTACATAATGATATAAGTAATTTTCATTGTGTGCAGAAATTATAATTGGGAATTTACAAAACGCGTGCATTTGAAATATGGGTGTGTGAAAGGTACGAATGACTAATACGTATAGAAAATCTACCTGTAGACCTAATATACAATCTGCATATAACGTACTATGTTTTTGTTAATTTATCATAACTATACATTTGCTTCAAATGCGAAACCATATCTTAGGTAACAATTTATTACAACATTTCAACTTGTAACACCCACGAAAATGATCAGTGAATTAGTGATCATAAATTATTAATGCTTACTAACCACATCAGAATGGGAATTTTAAACTATGTCACTAAATATGGTACGAGAGATTGGAGGTTTCGCTGGAATGCATTGGCGTCGTTAAGCGAGGTCTTACCGCATAAGTTTTATACAGAGTTACTGCTAAAATGCAAGCCCTGCGTGCAATAAGACAGCATGTAAGTGATGTGAAAAATCACCCCATCTTCATTTAAGTCGCGGTCGGGGTCGTAAAGTCGAATGGTTGTAAGTCACATAGGTCATAAGTGGATAAGTACCTGTACTTTATACCATTTCTACTGCTAGAAATAAGGCTAAAAAAACTTAACCCTTTCACTATGGAAGGCGGTAGACCGCCGCCCAAGCCAAGTGACTAAGCTCAGTTACCCAGGTCTGCTTATTTCACTGCTACGGCCACGCAAGACGTTTTTGAAACGTTTGACAGCCGTGGGATTGGGGTTGCTTCACAACAAGTAACGCTAACCAGCCAATCAGCATCTGAAGCCAGGTGCCACACAAAATCACTTGTAGATCGTTGATGAAACGTATGTTTAGTTGATTGTCCTGCAGTCTTATAAAATGATTGCACATTATGGACTAGTATTGTGTCTTTTGTGAAAACTGGTTTCTAAATATAAGCACATGTTTATTTATGAGGCTCTGCACGTATGTGTGTGTGTGTGTGTGTGTGTGTGTGTGTGCGTGTGTTTGTGTGTGCGTGCGTGCGTGTGTGAGAGTGCATGTGTGTGTGTGTTCGTCTGTGTGTGTGTGAGTGCATTGGTATATGTTCGTCTGTGTGTGTGTGTGTGTGTGTGTGTGTGTGTGCGTAGACATAAAACTAATATTTACAAGATTCTATTTTAGTAACACACCACAAGAAGTTGCAGATATGCAGACGTTAAAAAGCAGCAACATAATGAAAGGGTTCAGCAGAAGGCACTTTTCTATGTGTTAGCAAACTTGCCTGTATGCCCTTTGCTCGCTGCTTCGAAGATATTCAGTAAAGCAGTCGATGTTCAGCTGATATTGTAAATAACTGTGCATTGTATGTGAAAAATTTATATTTGCAGATAATATGGTGAAACAGGCTGATGTCATATTACTGGGTTTTCCTCTTATGTATGATATGCCAGAGTCAGTTAGGAAAAATGATCTGCTTATATACGAAGATGTAAGTACTATTTTCACCCCTAGATGGCAGCACCGGTAAAGCAGCTGTTAAAATTTGATAACACATGTATATGGCAGATGTTCTCAGTTAAGCTTTGTACCTTACGGCAGTGTGTTGGGTGGATGACCGTTAGCTGTTGGGCAAGCTAAAGCATATTCTTTCCTCTGTTCATTTGGTTACATTCGAATTTGCGGAAAATTCATACACTGTTGTGAAAAATGATATTTTTTTAAATTTTCTTTGTGCATTGGCTAAGACCATTAAAATATTTTTGGTAAGAAATGCGCAGACTGAAATAGATTGCTGGTTGTTTTGAACAGATTATTTTGGGCTCGATGTCATTTTCTAAAAATAACGGCAGAAATGACTCCAACTAAATTTGCCTGAAAAAATCGGAAATTACAGAAAATTTCCAAAAGCTCATTTGGTTTTATCAAAGAATAAGTTCCCGTAAAAATTGTTTTTCCTCCTCGTGTCTGCTCAGAAACGAAAAATTGTTTCTACGGCAACGTCTGGGCAACTCATTTTTAGATCGTCATTTTCGGATATTCTTTGCAAGACAGTTGAATTGGCACTTACAGATGTTAGAAGAAAATTTTCGTTGAGTCAATTTTTTTTTATTTCAGGCACTTAAAAACATTTCTAGTTAAAACACTACAACTTTATCAAAACTTTTAATTTACATAGTTAAAAAATCATGTCAAATTATTTCGACAGAGACACTGCTGTCATCATCAGTGTTTACTTCAATCTTATCACACTCGCGCAGTTCTTTGTTTATACTTCAGTCTTATCACATTTGCATGGCTCTTTGTTTACACTTCAGTCTCATCGCATTTGCCTGGCTCCTTGTTTGTACTTCAATCTTATCACACTCGCGCAGTTCTTTGTTTATACTTTAGTCTTATCACATTCGCATGGCTCTTTGTCTATGCTTCAGTCTTATCACATTTGCATGGCTCGTTCTTTATACTTCAGTCTTATCACATTCACATGGCTTTTTGTTTATTCTTTAGTCTAATCACATTCGCATGGCTCGTTGTTTATGCTTTAGTCTGATATGTTCATTTACAAAACGTTACTGCAACGATTCTACGTTCATTTACGCTCAACTAAGTGGAATTCTGCGTAGAAATGAGCCGTTCGTGTTCATTCTAGGTGACAAGTCCAACCGGACCGGCAATGACGTGGGGAATGTTCACTGTTGGCTGGTTGGAACTTGGTGACTACAAGAAAGCAGCGGAGCTGTTTCAGAAAAACTTTGAACACATCGTGCCTCCGTTTAAGGTAGAATTGAGAGACGTTGTGTACAGAGTGACTACAGAAATTACTCTTATTACTATTAAGTTGCTCCAAATAAAGTAAATGGTCTCAACAAAAATGTAATATATATATATATATTAATGCTAATTATATATGTCTTATAATATGCTTATATAATGCTAATATTATATATATATATAATTTACTTTGTGAAAAGCAAGCTAAACAACTTCTATATGTGTGCTTGCATACCACGGTCATCCATAAGTCAGCAATTAAGGTTTTCCAGACATTCACGTATCCTGAATCCATTTCATGAGGATCATTTTGATACCAAGTTCATTGCTCTTTGTTATTTCTAAGCTGAGATAATCCACGCTGAAGTTGAGGTCCGTTTGAGTGTGCTTGCATACCAAAATCATCCATAAGTCGACAATTAAGCTTTTCTAGTTATTCACACACCCTGAATCTTCATTTCATGGGAATTATTTTGATACCAAGTTCATTGTTCTATGTTATTTCTAAGCTGAGATAATCCACGTTGAAGTTGAGGTGCAGGCTGCACACTGAAAAACATAATCTTGAGAAAATCAATGTTAAAGTCAGCCATTGTTTTTTGTCGCATTTCTACAAAACACTTTGCAACCGTACAAATGTTGGTTGCTACGGACTTTGCAAAAACACATTGAAGTTATGTTTAAATCCAGTAGATGGCTCTTCCAGACGAAGATCTGGGCTTGTCAGAAGAAAAAACCCGAAGCAAAGTGACTGCTTTCACGAGCTATTACGATACTAAAATTAATACGATACTAAAATTTTAAAAGTTTGGAAAGTGAAATTCATTCATATATTGTACATCTACAATTATAAAATTAAATTTAAATAGTCTTTTATTAAGCCATTTGCGAGATTTTCTGCAATTGTTTTACATTGATAAAATTGTGTTCCTGTTTTTTTAGATCTGGTCGGAAGTAAAGGATGCAAAAGGGGCGGTAAATTTTATTACCGGGATGGGAGGATTTCTCCAAGCACTTCTCTTCGGTTATGGAGGCATCCGAATACGAGAGGATCGCCTGGATTTTAATCCGGTGTTGCCAGCCAACACTAAAGAGTAAGACGCTCATCATTCTTTCTATCAAGTGCAGTTACCTTTGTGGCGTACCGCTGCAGGGGTGCTGGTGTGCAGCGACCGTCTTGCCCTTTCCCAAGGGCGGGGGCAGCGCGGGAGCAGAACTGTGCCGTTTTGATGGAAAAATGTGTGGTTATCCATGATTACCCCAAAAAAGTTTACAGGAAAATGTAAACGATTCAGTAACGACGAAGCCACACCGTGTATGAAGCCAAATCATGTATATGTGCTTTGTATATATTTCTCAGTATATTTACTATACTGAATAGTATGATTAGTAAAAGTAATTTACTAATACTAGTTTATTTAAAAGGACTATGTGAGAAACAGAAGGCATTTGGGGTGCCTTAGACATACCTTTATACATAAGTCATATTGTCATCAGTGTAGCCACAGAAATGTGGGTAAATAAAACGTGCCCTTTTCGTAAATGCTGCCCCTGCCCTTGTAACTTGCTGCCCCTGTCCTTGTAATTTCCTGCCAGTGCCCTGTCATTTGCTGCCGGTGCCCCTGTAATTTGTTGCTGGTGCCCCTATAATTTGCTCCCGTCGCCCTTGTAATTTTCTGCCCCCGCCTCTGTAATTTGTTGCTGGTGCCCCTATAATTTGCTCCCGGCGCCCTTGTAATTTTCTGCCCCCGCCTCTGTAATTTGTTGCTGGTGCCCCTATAATTTGCTGCCGGTACCCTTGTAATTTGTTGCCGGTACCCTTGTAATTTGTTGCCGGTGCCCCTGTAATTTGCTGCCCTGCCCCTGTAATTTGCTGCTGGCGCCCCTGTATCAGTATGTTCGAAGTTAATGTAAAGCTACAAAACAGATTGAATGACAATGAATGTAATGAAGCAAAGATAAAATGAGGTGTTATGAGCTGTTGCGATCACAAACATACGCGTAAATGTTATACCTTATGTTCTTATTAGGTGAGTTGTGTGATCACGACCACGTTGTGGTTGAAACATTGTAGATGACTGTGTTAGACTGAATAGCCACGATTTTGCTTAAAGTAAAAGCCCCGTCTCGCCAACAAGTTTAGCAGAAGTTTGAGGAGCACGTTTTGAAATGACATTCCAGTTGCTTTTGTAACACAATTAACTAATTAAGTAAATAATTTGTCGATTTTACATACTCCAATTGCCACATGTAAATCTATGATCGGGCGAGACGTCATTGACGGATCACTCACTGATGACGTCAAGGCAGGAGTATTTGAGCCTTAGCAGTGTTTACTGTTCACACACAATCATGGCGAGTACAACTCTAGCGGACCTAGTGTCCGCTTTCCGGTCGGGACACTTGAAATGGCTAACAGCGACCACTCACTGATGACGTCAAGGCAGGAATCGTCATGCCTGGTAACAAATTGGCGTATTTGAGCCTTAGCAGGTGTTTAGCAATTACAATTCTAGCCATTTACTGTCTGCTTTCGGGCCGTGAAACTTGAAAAAGGCTAACATCATCATTTGTTTCTTTACTACAGCCTCCTGTTACACAAATTCTGGGCATTCTGCACTCGTGTAATACTATAATAAATGGTGTCTATGGGCCAGTTTTCGAAATCGGTGAACACTGTAGTTATTTTTGTGTGTTGCGGAAAATTCTGAGGCATTTTGTGCTTGCATATCAAAAACATCCGGCAAGCAACAGCTAAACTTTTCTAGTTACTCACATATCCTGAATCTCCATTTCATGAGGATCATCTTGATACCAAGTTCATCACTCTATGTTATTCCTAAGCTGATATAATCCATATTGAAGTTGAGATGCAGGCTGCACACTGAAAAACATAATATTGAGAAAATCACTGTTAAAGTCAGCCATTGTTTTTATTGTGTTTCTACAAAACACTTAGCAACTGTACAACACAATGAAACTAACAGAAGGCAGCGTTGTCGTAGCTGAAATGCTGCTAAAATATCTTTCAAACTCCTAAATGAGAAGCTTCATTCCACACCTTTTAAATTATGTTATTTGTGTGCTTGCAAACTAAAACCGTCCTTAAGTTGGCATCGTTAAAACTAAGTTATGATGCTTCAAAATAGAATGCATTAAACATTTAATCAAATATCAATTTCTTTTTTTATAAAAAAACAAATGCTAAATATATCGAACTTTTATATTCTAACAAAGCATTATCAAGAAAATGTTTAAAACATACAAAAAATCTAATTTTATCACTCCTTATCCATTTTTGTGTATAGGAACTAGTGCTGCAGTTGTAAAGAACTCTTATTTTCAAAGTTTGATAGTAGCTTGTGGAAGCAGTCATTTTGCTTCAAGTTTTTTTTCTGTTGCCAAACCCAGATCTTTGTTAGGAAGAGCAATCTACTGGATTTAAACATAACTTCAATGTGCTCCTGCAAAGTCCATAGCAACCAACGTTTGTGCGGTTGCTAAGTGTTTTGTAGAAACGAGACAAAAAACAATGGCTGACTTTAACAGTGATTTTCTCAAGGTTATGTTTTTCAGTGTGCAGCCTGCACCTCAACGTCAACGTGGATTATCTCAGCTTAGAAATAACATAAAGCGATGAACTTTGTATCAAAATGATCCTCATGAAATGGAGATTCAGGATGAGTGAACAACAGAAAAGCTTAACTGCCGACTTATGCAAGAGTTTGCTGTGCAAGCACACATATACTTGACAGCCTCACAACACACAAAGCAGCACGGAATCACAATATGAGTGTTTGACACTGTACATAGTAAATATGTTTACCTTTCCTTTAATAATCTTTATTTCTTTATTATCCAGAATGACCATCACCCACCTCGATTACCTCGGAGCGGCTTTCACGATCAGATGGAATCAAGAGATCGTTGAATTCGTCATGACGTCCAACGCCGACGTTCGACAACTCTTCAGGATTTATTTCTACGAAACGAAAGAATTCTTTCCTCTTGAACTGAACAAAGGTCTCCAGTTTAAACTCAGCCACGTTGCCGTCATGTCGACGGTGAAGTCGGCGGGAAGAGACGTCGTACCTTCTTGCTCAGCGTTGTTACTGGCTGCTGCGGTGGCCGTGATCGCCTGGACAATTTCAGACTATCTACCGTGACTGTAGAAGAAATGTGTTTTTTTTTTTTTTTTTAGAAAAATGAATTGAACTGTTATGTTTCAGTATTAATGTGAGTCAAAATGAAGCCATGTAATGTTTCAGTGTTAATGTGAGTCAAAATGAAGCCATGTAATGTTTCAGTATTAATGTGAGTCCAAATGAAGCCATGTAATGTTTCAGTATTAATGTGAGTCGAAATGAAGCCATGTAATGTTTCAGTATTAATGTGAGTTGAAATGAAGCCATGTAATGTTTCAGTATTAATGTGAGTTGAAATGAAGCCATGTAATGTTTCAGTATTAATGTGAGTTGAAATGAAGCCATATAATGGCTTCCTAGAGGTGCTTGAGGTAAATTTACCAGTTTGTGCAAAACAAACACTTTGTGGAGGATTTAGTTTTGTGCATCTAGTCATTGTACTTATGTTCGTTCAGACCCAATACTGGCACGTTGTTTACACAGTGAGTCCTCGCTTAACCCTTTCAGTCCCAAATCATTTTTTAATAAGAAAAAAATTTTGGCTTGGAACTTTTGTTCCCAATGTATCCTGTGGGATACACAACATTCTTTGTCATGTGCAAAAAAAACAAAGTCCGGCTGTTTTAAAAACACAACAAAAGCAAAAAATGGGCTTCATTTTGCGACTGCTGATAATTTTTTAAAGTATTTAAGACATTTAGTATACATGCTATGCTGATCTGTACAAAGTCGTCTCTAAAGTACTGTACCTTGCGCTGTTCTTTATGCTATGTAGATTTTCTAGTTTGCCATTTTATCACCATTTTTAGTCTATTGTTATTGGCTTAAATCAAAATAACTATTAACAGACCAAATAACTGTCCGTTTTAAAATTTTATTAATTTTAAAGGCAGAAAATATTCTCGTATCCCACGGGATACAACGGGTATGAAAGGGTTAACAACTCCCCATTTAGCGACGTTTCGTTTTAACGTCGCAGATCGTGTGCCACCTTTTTCGCTTTTGTTGTAGTTGCGATTTTTTTTACTTTGCTCGAAGCCATTTTGTATTTTGCCTACGTTTTTTACCTATGCACATTAAAACAGTACATGTTTGTCTCTCGCGGTTGCGGAATAGATAAAATCGGTTTATATTGTTTTCAATGCACCAAATTATTTATTTCTGCAGTTATTTCACACTGTTTTGTTTCCACAGGCTGTGTTCTGCAGGTGAAAAACGCATCTGCATCCGCAAGCTACATAAACAACACACAGCTGTTTGTTTTTAATATCTATGAAAAATATTTACCTATTTATCTAATATCTATAAGAAATAATACTAACACTTTACACTTGTCAAAAATAATTCTGTGAATGTAGAACGGTGCTATTTTTTAATGTGATTTTATATCTTTGAGGTACCTTTATACGAAATTTTTATGATAGTGTACTAGAGACATTTATAGTTAAAAACAACACAACTTTATTAAAACTTCTACTTTACATAGTTAAAAATCTTGCCAAACGTTTTGACAAGCTGCTGCTGTCATCACCAGTGGTAAATTTACAAACATGCAACCAGTTTATACAGGCAAAGCCTGTTATGCACTAATTAATCATAATCGTAATCGTCGTGTAGCTCGGTTTTCTTTTTTCACAGACCTGTAAATTCTCCCTAAGACTCCGAAGCGAAATTAGAACGTTTTCCGCGCTGTTTCTTGTAGGAACGGTGACCGAAACCTTGAAAAAAATTGTCGCTTCTTGCTCATTGGGGAAACGCCACGTAGTAAAAACGTCTAAGTGACGTTTAGCGGGGGTCTTGGAAGGGACTTTTTGGATCACTGGAAAGTGGGGAAAGCAACAAAGAAATTGATACATTCACAAATAGCTAAGTGTTTGAAAATAAAGTTAAAGGAATTGAACTGCTTTGTACATTAAGAGAAGGCTTATTAGGGTACACAGATAAACTTTCTTTTATTAATAAGTCGTATAATACGATTGACATCATTTTTGACTATGTTAACTAAAAAATTTAATAAAGTTGTGTTGTTTCTAACTATAAATGTGCCTGTTATAAAAAATAGACACGCTTGTAATAAAACAAGTTGTTAAACTACGTCTTTTGTACTAAGATGAAAGAGAACAGTGTGAATTGTTATCACCGGTAAGTGTTGTTATCGTAGTTTACATTTCTAAGTTATTGTCAGCTAATTCTGAAAAAAATAAAAAATAATTAACATCAGTTTTGTGATCTCACATATTTCAATTTTCGCAATCAAAGCTTTTGTAATAAGTTAGAGTTTATTTGATTTTTTCTGCTATAAAAGACTGCAGTTACACATGAACTGATTACAGTTCTCTCAAATTGAAAACAATAAGAAAAGTTTAACAAAAAATCCCATTCGTTGAGTAAATGAAAAAAATCTGGATCATCTGACGAAAAATGTGCAATTTCCCTCACTGTCCTAGGGAAATGCTTTTCCTTAGAGCATTTCAACACAAAAATCTCCGTTACTGTCCTATAAGTGGCACAAAAAAATCACAAACTCTGTGTCCAATCACAAACCCTCTGTGTCCAATCGCAAACTCTCTTTGTGTCCAATCACAAACTCTCTTTGTCCAATCACAAACTCTCTGTATCCAATCACAAACTCTCTCTGCATCCAATCACAAACTCTCTGTATCCAATCACAAACTCTGTATCCAATCACAAACTCTGCGTCCAATCACAAACTCTCTGTATCCAATCACAAACTCTCTCTGCATCCAATCACAAACTCTCTGTATCCAATCACAAACTCTGTATCCAATCACAAACTCTCTGCGTCCAATCACAAACTCTCTGTATCCAATCACAAACCCTCTGTGTCCAATTGCAAACTCTTTGTGTCCAATCACAAACTCTCTTTGTCCAATCACAAACTCTCTGTATCCAATCACAAACTCTCTCTGTCCAATCACAAATCGTCTCTGCATCCAATCACAAACTCTGCGTCCAATCACAAACTCTCTGTGTCCAATCAAACACTCTCTGTATCCAATCACAAACTCTCTGTATCCAATCACAAACTCTGTATCCAATCACAAACTCTGCGTCCAATCACAAACTCTCTGCGTCCAATCACAAACTCTCTGTATCCAATCACAAACACTTTGTATCCAGTCACAAGCTCTTTTTGCTTTTTTTATGTTTATGCTTTTTAGGAGGGTCCATTTCATCTGTCCTTTTGTGCTTTTCACTCACTCTTTCTTCCTCTTCTTCTTTCTTGACACCATCGCCGTACACTAAGTCTGTACTATTGTGAGAAACTGCGGAAGAAAACGTCAACGGCTCTTTCACGACAGAGTTCTTATTCTCCTCACAAAGTTTCTTTGTTCTTTCAACCCAATCTTCAGTCAACTTGCCATTAATGTGTATGAAGTTATTTCGAGTTTTCACATTCTCCACTAGAAATACAATTTCATCGCCAAAGTTTAACTGAAGCTGCGACCACTCCGAGGCGCCACTTTTCGGCTTATGAATGGACGCATTGAACCACCCGTGCACGATGCATCCGATAAACGATAGGCTGATTTTGTTGACGACTCCTTTTAGGAAGCAGCCAACGTGCGGTCGAAACACAATGGCGTCGTACAAAACGGTGAAATTGACATGAGTTTGGCAGTCCTGTAGAGAGCCCATCCTTTGCCGGATCTTCAGTTTCCGGTACGCGACCATGACGCCTTGCAACTGTTCGGAAAACACATTCATTTCCTTGTCAAGCAACGCCTCTATGCCGCTTCTCCACCTGCCTATGTACATGGGGGATAGTGAAACATTTCTACTGTGCTCGATCTTCGTTAATAGAGAATATTCGTCCGACAGAAGCTTTTCTATTGATTTGAAATCCAGAGAAGCGTTCATTAGCCTAAAAAAGAAAATGATTTCAATGATAAAAGAGACTTTAATAAGAGATTAAGACAACATTGCTTATGACGTCTAAATCAGTGAATCCACTGACCAATACTGATATTAACCCGTTCATACCCGTTGTATCCCGTGGGATAAGAGAATATTTTCTGCCTTTAAAATTAATAAAATTTTAAAACTGACAGTTATTTGATCTGTTGATAGTTATTTTGATTTAAGCCAATAGCAATAGACTAAAAATGGTGATAAAATGGCAAACTAGAAAATCTACATAGCATAAAAAACTGCGCAAGGTACAGTACTTTAGAGACGACTTTGTACAGATCAGCATAGCGTGCATACTAAATGTCTTAAATACTTTAAAAAATTATCACCAGTTGCAAAATGAAGCACATTTTATGCTTCCATTGAATCCCAATGTATCCCGTGGGATACAGGCTATATTTAGCACGCGGGCACAGGTAGAAAAAAATTATTATATGTAAACAAGATGGACATACTGAACAAAAGTACCAAGCCAAAAAAATTTTTTTTATTAAAAAAATAATTTGGGACTGAAAGGGTTAACATAATATCAGTAAATGCTTTGTCTTTCTCCTCTTCTTTGCAGAACAATTAGTAAACTCATACCGTGGTGCTACATGTATCTTATAAGTAAAGATTCAGAAATTGTGCACAGATTGCACAAATCTTACCTCTCCTTTACAAAATTATTACAAAAACTTGTACAACTAAATATTTGTCCAGTCAGCAAATTGAAAAATGTATTGTTATTGTCCAAAATCAGTGGACTCATCTTTACTCAATAAACCTGGACATGATGAAGTTGAATCAAAAATGTATTAATTCTTCTTGTTGATTCGCTGTATTCTTAATCCAAAGTTTTTTATTATTACACAACAAACTTGACCTGTGTTTCACTCAAAATTAAAATGCTAATTATAGTTTACGCAAGATTGACGCTATTCTATTGACCCAATTTATAGCATTTAATTTATTTTGGATTAACTAATTAATTCAACTGACAACATTAATTTTCATGCCCAGGGGTGTCTAATGATCATTTAGTAAAGAGATTTAGTTAAATTGATAATTCAAGATTAGATTATTAAATTGATGATTCAGGTAGTGAGGGGACTCTATAAAAAAATTGCGATACGATTTCGATAAACGATAAGAACTTGCGATACGATTTCGATAAACGAAAAGAACTTGCGATATGATTTCGATAAACGAAAAGAACTTGCGATACGATTTCGATAAACGAAAAGAACTTGCGATACGATTTCGATAAACGAAAAGAACTTGCGATACGATTTCGATAAACGAAAAGAACTTGCGATACGATTTCGATAAACGAAAAGAACTTGCGATACGATTTCGATAAACGAAAAGAACTTGCGATACGATTTCGATAAACGAAAAGAACTTGCGATACGATTTCGATAAACGAAAAGAACTTGCGATACGATTTCGATAAACGAAAAGAACTTGCGATACGATTTCGATAAACGAAAAGAACTTGCGATACGATTTCGATAAACGAAAAGAACTTGCGATACGATTTCGATAAACGAAAAGAACTTGCGATACGATTTCGATAAACGAAAAGAACTTGCGATACGATTTCGATAAACGAAAAGAACTTGCGATACGATTTCGATAAACGAAAAGAACTTGCGATATGATTTCGATAAACGTTTTACATACTGTACTACACGATGCAAACTGCAAAGCATCATTTGATGTAATTAATGATACCAGATCTTGAAGTTAATAAAACGATATTACAAAACTGTTGTTCTATTATTCATTTGTTTATTTATTATTATTGTTTATTATTAAATTTGTTTATTATTGCTAGGGCACACAAATCGCCACGAAATGAAACATCGATTTTGATATCGATGCTCCGATTGTATTCAATTTTCTGTGGTGATTATCTTTTTTTTTTTATTTGTTAATAGATAAAAAAAATCCATTTTGTTTTGTATCGATTCGAAAATCGATAAAAAAATTGATCTTATGTCGATAAAACGATAATCGATTCCCATCAGTAGGATCTAGATTAATTTACTGACGTTTCAAGATCAAATTATTGCCTCAGTGAGAAGCCATGTTAGGCACGGCATCACGCTATGATCAGCTGATTAACGACCTATTTTGGAGGATTCGTCACGACTGTAGATTGATGATGTAACTCCCACTCGCAGAAACTCAGTACACACTAGGTAAATAAACAAGAGTTTGTAGCCCGCACCTAGGGCACATCAAGAACTGACTTGGAGACTGAGGGCTGGCATGACTATCTCACTGTTTATACTATGTCTTATTAAATGTGCAGTTTTATAAATCAACCTTTGGCAGTTTGCAATGCCCTCGTGGCTGTTCACACACTGCCTTCACGAGCCACAGCCACTGTCATAACAAAACAACAATAAACAGCAGCTACAAAAATTACAAACAGTAGAAATTTTACTCATTTTCTATATTCAGTAAAGGATAGCCGACTATGTGATTATATGGTCTTTTCACTAGCCTCTCTTTAGTTTTGTATCTATCTATTATAACCAATCTTCATGACTTTTTGGTTCTGTTGTTAATATTCTATTGTAGTGTTCTGAAGAGATAAATAAATTGAAATTGAATTGAATAATCTTCTGTAACTCTAGATATACATATCGTATTAATCAAATAGACATTTCTGCTGCATGTGGTACGACTGAAGAATTGAAGTAAACAGTACCTGCTGCTACAGCATGGAAATATTAATTTTCTTATTTAATAATGCACTAAGTAGGCAAAGGAAACTACCGCCTACTGAGGTTTGACTAGACGGTAACTCAAGAACTAAAACAAAAGTTTACGCCGATACAGTGATTTTCATGCTGTTAATTTGGAGCTTGTCTAAAGGCCTCAAATTACGCAAACTTTTGAAAAGTTAAACTCACTTGTCATTTCAGCACGCACGCTGCCATTACTTGTCAATAGAGAGGCGCTATCTCATTTTGCTGGTAAGATGTGTAAACATTAAAAAGTTGTATACCGCTCTACAGCTTGTACTGTACTTGTGTATTGGTCACGTGACAAACTACAGCTTAGTGTACCCTATGGAAGGCAGTGTAAACATTTTTCTTTCAGTTCTCGATTTTTCTAATAAATTCTCGGTTTTTACGGTTCTTGTATGTTTTCTTTGCATGGTTATATTCATTATAAGGTATTTCAACTGCTACTAGTTATAATTTTAAAAATATTTTGGACTATAACATTTGGTTGACGGTTGATTTAGTTCTTGTGTTAACCCAGTGAATTGGGAAATTTATTAATTATCGTTAATGTTAACATTCACGGTTTTCGTAAACATTTTACATCTCCGCTAAAAGCTCATCTTGCAGGGTCAATTAACTACAAAATAAAAATGTTTAAACAGTTCAGTCAGAATTAGCTGTGCATTATTTCCAGGTTGAATGGTTTGGACCATCGAGGCAGTGCCGTAGTTTACGCTGAATCTGTTCAGCCCATGCAAGTAACCGGAGCCAACAATCCCTTTGTTCTTCAACTGGCTGCTAGTGAAAGAGCTTCTTTAGAGAACGGTAAGCTGCTTGGCTCCTTACAATTGTTATTGTTAGGCCCATTCCAGACTAACATTCATTCGAGCAAACACCATTCTTATTATATAATTATCAAGCTAAAACATCGTCTTCAAGTTTTTGTCACTTACGGGCTATCTTATTACGCATAGAACTAGTTCCAGCAGCAGCACTGCGTAAAACTTGTAAATCTAATGACTATTAGGTACAGCCATTTAACAGGAAGATAGAATGATTTTTCATTTACTACCTCATATTGAAGGACAGTAAAAAAGTATACATTTTAATGCCAATAATACTGCGAAAGCATTTTTGATAGCTAAATGATGGTTGAAAATTTTAATTAATGCTAGGCGAGCTCAACTATTGATGACATCACAAACTAACATAATTTTCAACAGCAAAAATATTCCACGGCACATCTTATGTTAACTAGCTAGTTAAGGCTTTGCCATTAAAATTAGTAGTAATGCGCGGTACAGTTAATTATGTGATGTATCAGTAAAAAGTTTATTAACTTTGACAAAATTTCAATATTAAAGAGAGAATTCTAACAACTTTTTACATACAGAAATGCTGGCATTTGTAAAGACAGTAAAAAAAGTATTACTGCAATTACATGCGTTTCACACTGTATGCCGTACATCTTGCTTGCGGTACTAGACTGGTCTGTAGTTGAACTCGCTGTGGATGGGCTAATGGTTGAGTTTACTGTAGGCGACTTGGTGGTTGATCTTGCTGTAGATGACTTTATAGTTGTCAATGAGCTCTCTGTAGACAGTTTAGCAGTTGAGCTCACTGTAGATGATTTGGTGGTTGAACTCAATATAGGTGACTTAGTAGTTGAATTCACTGTAGATGATTTAGTGGTTGAGCTCACTGTAGATAACTTAATAGTTGTCAGTGAGCTCTCTGTAGACAGCTTAGCAGTTGAGCTCACTGTAGATGACTTTGTGGTTGAGCTCACAGCAGATGACCTATTGGTTGAGCTCACTGTAGGTGACTTGGTGGTTGAGCTCACTGTAGATGACTTGGTGGTTGAGCTCACTGTAGACAGATTGATGGTTGAGCTCTTTGTAGATGACCTATTGGTTGAGCTCACTGTAGACAGTTTGATGGTTGAGCTCTTTGTAGAAGGTTGAGCAGTTGAGCTCTCTATGGACTGTGTAACTGTGTCTCTATGGAGTTCACTGTGTAACAGAGTACTAGATGAGCTTATTTTTGATGACATTCTGGTTGACCCTCTTCCTGTAGTAGACATTTCAACAGTTGAGCTCACTCTAGTGGTGTAGCAATATGTGAGATTATTCGATTTAAGTGTACTATATCCGGAGTTTCTCCATTTTTTGCATTCAATCTCATGTAGCTTCCACGGTTTGCCGAAAACCCAGTTTATGTCGCAGTTGCATTTGATTTGATTATCTGCAAAAACATAATGACTGAAATGCATAGCTTATAATAATAGACAGATTTTCTGAGATTATCGGACGTACGATAATTTCACCATTAAAGTCACATAATTAAGTTCAATGTCGATATAGAAAAGATGTGCCATATTGTACATGAAACCGTTTGCATGTCACCATTGCTTTTCTGCTTTGGTGAAAATTTGTCAATAGTAATGCATAAAAAGGCGTGTTCAGACTATCTGCAAAAACATCTGCAGATAATCAAATAACTCGCAAGTGCATTCAGACCAGGCAGTTTTCTGTCGCATGTTTTCTCTGTGACAGCAAACTCGCAAATGTGAGTTACTCCTTTGCGAGGTACTGTCGGCAAGAAATTGCAAACTCTCCGACAGTTGCTGCGAGTTGATTCACTGCGTGGTGTGAACGCTTTGGCGAGTTACTCTTGACACTTCTTGCAGTGAATGGATAAGTGAGTGTAAGCGAGAGTAACTTTGCTCTCTAGTCTGAATGCACTTGTGAGTTAGTTGCTGAGAAAACTCGCTAGTCTGAATGCTCCTTTAGTCTAATCGCAATTCACCCGTCAAGGGAATCCAAGCTAATAAATCACAGGTAAAAAGTCACAGATAAGAAAGTCACAGGAAAAGTCACAAATAAAAATATTCAGGTATAAAAGCCATAGACAAAAGTCACAAATAAAAATATTCAGCTAAAAAGTCACAGATAAAAAAGTCACAGGTAAAAAAGTCACAGGCGAAAAAGGTTCAAGAAAAAATAAATTGCCATAACCCTAACCACAACCAAAATTAATTGTCACTTTCTCCTGTGATTTTTTTCCTAGCCAAAATCGTGACATTTCTGTGACTTTTCTCCTGTTGCTTTGTTACCAGTCACCTGTCAAAGAAATTATAAAAATTCTATTCAGTGCTCTGCTGTGTAGTTTGGGTTCTCGGAGTCGTTCTATAGATGTTCCATCAATAGCAATGTTGCGTAAATTTGGACTGTGAATGAAAGATAAATGCTCTGTAATTGATATTAGTTTCCAACAATGCATAATGTGGAGGTATTCCAAATGTTTCATTCCTTGGAAGGCCCTAGAGGCAATTGCTCTTAGCTCTTCCAGGTTCCACAAACATACACCAATGGCGTCGGCTGCCAGCGTGGTTTCACCTATGCGTTTCAACTCGTTCGACTCGAATATTATCAGTTTCTCGATCATTTTTCCTGTCAAAAATTTGTCAGGTAGTTCAGTTCTGGCGTAGTTCATAACCTTGAGTTCACGAATGGCGTTTGGTAATGTATTTGAGAGGTTCTGCACATTTGCTGGGGGCAGGTGTTTCCACAAGCAAATCATTTGACAGTTGATAGACGTGCTTGGTGAGTTTGTATGATTATTCTTGCTTAAGTCCGCTGTGGTAACTTCTATGGGGAAACAGTTGCACTGCCAAGATGGATCACAAGGGCACTGCGCCTTACCAACTGTGAACAGAGTTATTAGGTAAACTCCAGCTGTGATCAGCAACTTCATATTCTTCTTTCAGTATAACAAAAACTTTGTTTCCTTTTGTGAAACTGTAACAGTTTCTTCAACTGTACCAGCTTCAGAGTTCTTTGAATAACAGCTGCTTCAAAAAAAGCTTTGGATTCTTAAATGTAGCAAAACATTTTATTGACTGTCAAGAATTGTTCAAGATTCTTGAAATAACACAACTAAAAGCTTTAACAGAGGTTTCTAATAATCACTTCACTGCTAACAATGGCATGGCAAAGAATTTTCTCCAACAATGTAACAATGTAGTGTCCACGTTTAAACACAATGACTTTTGAAAAGTTCCTAACAATCCCATAAAGCTAGGGTGCCATTGTCTTTCACCTAGCAACCTTTGTTGATGTAATGTGTCACACTCTACATAAAAATACACTTAAAATCAATGTAAACCCTCGATATAATATAAGCTTTTACAGCTAAAAATCCTACTCTCATTACAAATATTAAACTTATATGTTTTTATAAACTTACAGTAAAACTTGTTTGTTTGGTTTTTTATCACTTCGTTTTCATCGCTATTAAATTTGAAGAATCACCGTTTTTTGCTGCATGAAACGAATGACGTTATGAGTACAGTCACCAAAGATCTGTCAACAAACATAGGTGACCTAAGATGCTTTCTGTACTATGTATGTCATTCTGTACTATTGCTCACTTGCGCCAAAAACGCTATATACGGCGATCTTTACGGCACTGCTCGCGTTCGAAATTTGCCAGAAAAAGGTGAGTTATATAATTTATAAATCTCTTTTGTTTAATAATAATTATGAATTCTTTGTGTAATCATCAGAACGCATTAAAAAAACTTCAATATCTGCTGGGGTTGTATGTGCCTTTAAATTGCGTCCTAACATAGTGGTATGTCACAAGTCATGTGTTACTTGTGATAAGTTACAAATTACTTGGGAGTAACTGACAGCTTGTTTTGTGTTGATCATCCGTTAGATAAAATGTAGCTTGTCTTACTTTACATCCAAAGTGCCCTGTTCAACACTTTGACGCATGTATTAGTTTACAATATCTATGGCCATATCACATTGAAAACACCGGTTCTCGTCTGATCGCCAAAGTTAAGCAACATAGAGCTCGGTTGGTACTTGGATGGGTGACCGCCTGGGAATACCAGGTGCTGTAGGCCTGCGGGATGCCCACACTGTATCTCGACACTAGGCGGAGGAGCTGCACAAGCAGCCAACGGCTAGAGGGCAGAGGAGGTCAAGTGACCCAACGGCCATGTGTAGAGGAGTAAACCTTCCAAATCAGGAGTGGAGCCCCAAAGGCGGATCAGTGCAGCATGCTCACTGACTCCGGCAGCTCCTGCAGCCAACCTAGTGCCAAACGTATCGCTCCGCTTTCCTTTGGACTACACCAGGGAGGAAGAGAGGGGGTTCCTGTTGTCTGGGCAACTCAGGATCTCCAATACACCTTGCCCAGGCGTGCGCCCTGGAGAGGGCACTCCAGTGGTTCAAGGATCGACGCTGCAGCTCCATCAATGTGATCAAGAACTGACTCTATTGGCGCACACTCCATTGTCTTCCGAGACAGAAGCATGTCAACAATATAGTTTACAATGACCTCCTACTAACCTCTCTTCTTTATTTTCTGCTATATTTTTCAACACAAATATTTCAGCACATATATAAGGCAGCATTTATATGCTACCCTACTGGATATTGCTCGTGCCTTGGCATGAGAACACAAACTTAAAGCAAAATGCCAAGTCTCTCGAGAAGTTGAGCTTATTCTAAATATCTGAGGAAAATGTTAGAAAGTTTCTGCAACAAAATTGTGATAAGCGTCTCGTGTAATTAGTAAAATAAATTTATATTTGCTGCCACTTCCGCTTGGGTGCTCTCGTTTTAGACGAAAAATGGCGTCTGGTTTCCGTGCAATAGAAACACCTATTCCACCGGGTGCTTCAGCAATCTTTTTTAACTTACAGAGCGACCTGTATATACTGAGCAACCCACTCGGTACCTAAATATACTGAGCAACCCACTCGGTACCTAATGTATTCTCGCAAGTTTGCATATGTATCTAAAAGTCAACAAAAGTCTGTATTTTAATTACATTTATGCAATTAATGTATACTACTTACACATTTTGCGGTACAATCCTATGGGTTAAAGCTGTGTAACCACTTTAATTTTGTTTGTAATTAATCAAATGACTAATTTTTACATAAACACAGTTAAATACAACGCTAGAATAACGGAACTTCAAAGCAAACTGTAGAAATTTCTCAACGCATACCTTCATCACACCTTACCTTCACGGCATTGACGCTGCCCAGCAAACACCGCCTTACATCATTTTTGAAATATGCTGGCAGCAACGTTCGTTTGGCAAAAGATAAAAATATTTAAATTTATTTTACATTTTTAATGCAAAGCATTCTATGCGCTTATATTGTGTGGTGATTTCAATAGTTTTAATTGTATATTAAAATGCAATAAATTCGCATTTGGGGCTCGAGGGTTGATTCTTCTATCTTTCTCTATTATGCTATATATTTTTTTCTCTATCTTTTGCTACTAGGTGTGGAGGTGAACTTGTCATGTCGTAAAGCATGTAAGTTGGAAGTTTACTGGGCTGTGCTTGTGCAACCATTTTATCATCGTTTGTACTCATCGTGGGAGGATCTCTGTGATGATGCTGAACAAAATAATGTGCTGTTTGCTGATTATTCACTACACATCGGTGAATGTATGAGGTAGGTACCTTACTGTTCACTACACATCGGTGAATGTATGAGGTAGGTACCTTACTGTTCACTACACATCGGTGAATGTATGAGGTAGGTACCTTACTGTTCACTACACATCGGTGAATGTATACGGTAGGTAACTTACTATTCACTACACATCGGTGAATGTATGCGGTAGGTACCCTACTGTTCACTACACATCGGTGAATGTATGAGGTAGGTACCTTACTGTTCGCTACACATCGGTGAATGTATGAGGTAGGTACCTTACTGTTCACTACACATCGGTGAATGTATGATTGTGCACATAATAATAAATATATTATTAAATACTTTTATGTACAGTGCTGTAATGATCACTACACATCGGTGAATGTATGAGGTAGGTACCTTACAGTTCACTACACATCGGTGAATGTATGAGGTAGGTACCTTACTGTTCACTACACATTGGTGAATGTATGAGGTACCTTACTGTTCGCTACACGTCGGTGAATGTATGAGGTAGGTACCTTACTGTTCGCTACACATTATTGAATGTGTGAGGTAGGTACCTTACTGTTCGCTACACATTGGTGAATGTATGAGGGAGGTACCTTACTGTTCACTACACATCGGTGAATGTATGAGGTAGGTACCTTACTGTTTGCTACACATTGGTGAAGAAATGAAGTAGGTACCTTACTGTTCGCTACACATCGGTGAATGTGTGAGGTAGGTACCTTACTGTTCACTACACATCGGTGAATGTATGAGGTAACTGACTAACACCTACAACTAAAATTGTTCGCTACACATCGGTGAATGTATGAGGTAGGTACCTTACTGTTCACTACACATCGGTGAATGTATGAGGTAGGTACCTTACTGTTCACTACACATCGGTGAATGTATGAGGTAACTGACTAACACCTACAACTAAAATTTGTGCTGAAATTTAAGTCAAGAGACAAAAATCAAGATATAAAACAAACGGTGAGGTAGACACCAAGATGGCAGACAGACAATAAGATGTGAGACAGACACCAAGAGGTGAGACAGACACTAAGAGATGAGACAGACTAAGAGTTGAAACAGTTACAGAAGTTAAACAGACACTGATAGATGAGACAGACACCACAAGGAGCTTAGACAGACACAAGAAGCTGAGACAGACACGAGGAGATGAGACAGACACAAGAAAATGAGACAGACACCACGAGGAGCTGAGACAGACACGAGGAGATGAGACAGACACGAGGAGATGAGAGACAGACACGAGAAGATGAGACATATACCACAAGGAACATCGTTAAACACTCAACATTGTTTATAGTTTTCTAAAATTATTTTGCTGAATTTTCATTTCTGACCTTCTTTATATTTTTCAAAATCTTTTTGCAGGTTAGAACCCTGTAAAGACGCCATCGTAACCCTTTGCCCACACATTAAGATCACTGATGCAGATCTCGGTTTGTCTAAACCACGTCAGCGATACCCTCTTGTTGTAGTTATCTATGAGGACAAATGCGGTGTGAATGTTAATGATGACAGCGATGACAACGGCTGTGATTCCCATCATAATTACATTGTAAGTTCTTTATTTCATGATTTTTGCATACTGGTATCTTCTTGTATCCTATATAGAACTGTAGAACAAACGTTACTGTATTGTTTCACTTTGCGGTTATGTTCTTCCATGATCCATGTTGTTTATGTATTGGTGTCTATTTACCACATTCGTGTTAAATATTGCAGGACTGACGCGGCAAGGCACTTCATCACTAACACTGGCCCTAGACTTTGGAATAACAGCAACGAATACATAAAAAATTCTTTATCTATAAATAACTTCAAAAGAAATTTCAAAAGTGAAATCTTTTCTAATTATACAGAATAAATCAATTTGATTAATTACGCTGCTGTCCCTGTCGGAATCCATTGTGTTGCTGGCTATGTCAATTTTTATATTTCTATAGTACACGTTACTTCATACAGATACCATCACATCTTTCTCTTTCTTTCTATTCTCTATTAACCTTTCCTTCTACTCCTTTACTGCTCTTTTCTACTACACTCAATCCACATTCATTACTTCATACAGATACCATCACATCTTTCTCTTTCTTTCTATTCTCTATTAACCTTTCCTTCTACTCCTTTACTGCTCTTTTCTACTACACTCAATCCATACATTCATTACTTCATACAGATACCATCACATCTTTCTCTTTCTTTCTATTCTCTATTAACCTTTCCTTCTACTCCTTTACTGCTCTTTTCTATTACACTCAATCCACATTCATTACTTCATTCATTACTTCATACAGATACCATCACATCTTTCTCTTTCTTTCTATTCTCTATTAACCTTTCCTTCTACTCCTTTACTGCTCTTTTCTATTACACTCAATCCACATTCATTACTTCATACAGATACCATCACATCTTTCTCTTTCTTTCTCTTCTCTATTAACCTTTCCTTCTACTCCTTTACTGCTCTTTTCTATTACACTCAGTCCACATTCATTTGGGGTGCTATAAACAAGTAATTACTTCTTGAGTACCCCACAAGTCATATGCGGCTTGGCATCTTGTGTACATAATAATAAATATATTATTAAATACTTTTATGTACAATGCTGTATTGATCATTGAGGATATATTTAATAAATAAATAAATAAAATACCAATGTATAAACAGGAAAGGTTTAAGAAAAACCATTTTATGCCGTATTTTTCTTGATGTCTTATATTGATTACTTACAGGAAGACAGGATGATTTTTTCATGCACTACCCCATTCTGAAATCTGATAAAAAGTATACATTTTAACACGATTAGTATCGCAGTTTCTGATAATTATGTAATATATTAAAAGCTTAATTAACGCTGGGCGAGCCCAACTATTGATGACATCATCAACTAACATAATTTTCAACAGCAAAAATATTCCATGAGTGTGCTGCACGTCTTTGCGAAAGAGAAAATTGAAGTACAGTGCTACTGTAAGATATTCAGTTGTTGTACTAAAACTAGGCGAGTTTCAAGATACGAATTTCAAATTTACTGTGCTTTCTCGTGTTTTAATGCCAAATTCCTTTACTCCAAGAGATTCAACTGTAATTATAAACATAGTTTGGGTCAAATAACTCTTTTTTTGTACATAGCAAAGATTAGTGAATAAGATTTCAGAAATAATTGCGCATTCCAACTGCTTGTAGTGTGTTAATACATAATTTTGTGTAATGACCTTTTTATGCTACTATCTGCAGAAAATAAACCCAGCTTTATAAGCCTTTCTGTGTGATCTTATAGTGCTAAGCTAATTATATTTAATTCTTTTAAGGTTGCATCCATTTATGTGATACACCTCAAGGATTCCGTGTGTCATGAGCCCACCGCCATCTACGGGCAGTTTGTGAAAACTTTTGATGGACATGTTTATACACTGCAGGTAATGTCATATTTGTGCTTGCATAGCAAAGTCGTCCATAAGTCGGAAATAAACCTTTTCTAGTTATTCACATATCCTGAATCTCCATTTCATGAGGATCATTTTGATACCAAGTTCATTGTTCTCTGTTATTTCTAAGTTGAGATAATCCACATTGAAGTTGAGGTGCAGGCTACGCACAGAAAAACATAATCTTGAGAAAATCACTGTTAAAGTCAGCCCTAGTTTTTTGTCCCATTTCTACAAAACACTCAACAACTGTACAAATGTTGGTTGCTATGGACTTTGCAAAAACACATTGAAGTTATGTTTAAATCCAGTAGATGGCTCTTCCTGACGAAGATCTGTCAGCAGAAAAACCCGAAGCAAAATGGCTGCTTCCACGAGCTTCAATCAGAGTTTGAAAATATTAAAGTCCAATATATTTAGCATTTGTTTTTATTAAAAACAAAAAAATCGACATTTGACCAAATTTTAGGTGCATTCAACTTTGAAGCATCATAACGTGGTTTTAGCTATGCCGACTTATGCACGGTTTGGTGTGCAAGCACACATATGTTACTAAATGTGGGTTTCCAAACCAAAACCATCCATTAGTTGATAAAGTTAAAACTACGTTATGAAGCTTCAAAGTAGAATGCACGGAAAATATGGCCAAATGTCATTTTTTTGTTTTTGATAAAAACAAATGCTAAATTTATTACAAACTTTTATATTCTAACATTAAATTATGAAGAAAGTGTTCAGAAAATACTGGAAATCTAATTTGATAACAGTGTACCCATTTTTCATGCTAGAAACAAGTACTGCAATTGTAAACAAGTTTTACTGCATATTGAAAATTTGATTGGCACATTATACAATTGACACATTGGCATCCCAGAGTCGGGGATGCAGCAGCAGGTACAGATAACTTCGGTCCTCAGGGTGGACCTTAAATTTGACCTATTATCAAGATTAGCTCTCTAAAATGTGATGCTTGGCCTGCAGAGGTGTCTTAGCATTGTTTGAATGTGATTACGTCCTCCCACTTGGAGGTAAACAGACAGAATCAGTATGGCTGATGAAATTGCCTAGAGGGAGTTTTGAACTGGCTTATCTTGCTATTCATTTGCCAACCTTGTCAGTAATCTTAAAGGAAGACAGGATGATTTTTCATCTACTAACCCGTTTTCAAATCCGATAAAAAGTATACATTTTAACGCAATTAATACTGCAAGAGTTTCTGATAATTAAATAATAGGTTAAAAACTTATTTGATGGCGGGCGAGCCCAATTAGTGATGACATCACAAACTAACATATATTTCAACAGAAAAAATGTTCCACGAGCGTGTTGCTTGTGTTTGCAAAAACGAAAATTGAAGTACAGTGCTACTGTAAGATATTCAGTGTGTTGTGCTAAAACTAGGCAAGTTTTAAGATAAAAATTCAAATTTCAAATTTACCCCTGTGCTCACGCATGAACTGTCGAACGTGTGTAGATTGTCACAAACTATCACGTCTAAACTGAGAGGTACAGCACCTGTTTTCTGTGCAACGCGTTTTCGAAATGCAGGTGCTAGTGGCCGGCTAACTTGCGAATGGCCAAATGCGTGTAACAACGAAGAACTAGTGGCGCGAATGTGAAATTGTGTTTGCTTCCTAATAATTGTTTTACGTAAGTCATTTTTGAAAAAAACAGGTTGTTTCCTTTCAATATTTTAGAGAATAGATTGCTTTGACCTACAGTTTAAGATTGAGCCCAGTTTTGCTTTAACTTTGGTCAGCATGTAAAAAGGGGGGCTGTCATCGCTTGACTAGTATGCATCTCGTTTTAATTATTGTTCTTTCTTCTTTTTTTCCAGCAACTATTTATGGCTGACAATGACAACCTCTCAGACTCCTTACCTTCTGCGCATGGAACCTGCGTTGTCTGCCAGCAGTCTCCGACGTCGTTTGCACTGTTGCCATGCCGACACGCCTGCATCTGCTCCGGCTGCTTCCCTCGGTTGGACAAGTGTCCCATGTGTCGCGGCGTAATCACGTCGTATTTTACTATCGGAGAACCCGACTCAGAACTAGATGCAGCGCCATCTAGTGTAGAATTTACTCATCGTCCCACATTATTTACAAGACTATATCATTGGAACGAACGATTTAACGAATGGTTAGGGTTTGGTTAGGTCTAGATATCTTCCAACATAAAAATGTTTTAATGAGCAGCAGTTATTTATTTTTATTTGTGTTTTACATTAAACTGTAAGTTATGTATAGTAGATCGTAATCCTCTGATTTTTATAACACTTTTTGCTGTTGTTGTTATTATTGCTTTTATTGCATTACCATCTTTCTCTTTTTGTGTTTCATATGTAATTTATGGTGCCTGTAAAGCAAAATCGTTCATAAGTCGGCATATCACATCTGGCGCATCAATTCAGTAACTTCAGTTGTGTTAAGTGTATTTTTCTTAATTATACACTAGTCTGTGCACAGAGTGATTTAATAACAGGATCTTTCTTGAGAACAAGAAAAAATGAACTAGGTAAGGTTCTAGCTATCTGTTAAAACTGTTACTATGTTGTGTTTCGTTTCGTATTTTGTGGTAAGCAACGCATATTTTTATAAGCGATATAATGCAAAAGATTTCGGGCATTGCGTGGTTATTTTGTCAGAGTTTCAGTTGACGTTTTTCGTTGGACTAAAACTTGAACAAAGTTGTATTTTTCTATTAAGTTAAAGCAATCTACTCGTTAGCTTAATTATACCCTAGAACTCGTCATACTATTACAGTAGCATGGACTGCAAGGTGTTGTCAAGTGTACACAAATGCAATGTCTAGTACTTTTAACCTTTGACCTTTTCATGATCATCAGTTGCTGGAACTCTGAAAATGCTTAGTGCTGCTAGCATTATTGTGCCTCAAGTGAAACTGCTATTGAATTTAAATATTATTGACTCTGATCTAGTCTACTTTTCTGATGATCTTTGTTTGTTCCTGCTTTTTGTTATTATTATTGTTAATGTTGTTATTATTATTATTATTATTGTTGTTGTTGTTGTTACCCATGGCCATCTCGTCACACTGTCCTAACTGTAGTCGTTACTCAATTCCGTGTTATAAAACACAACTCTATGTTGTTTCAACCTCGCTATTTGTCAGGACCGTGTTAATGAAAGAGCATGTCAAAGCTCTCTAGACAGACCATTCAACAACCACGCTGAATAGTAAATACCAACAAACTGTAATTAGTCATAAACATTAATCATATTAATTTCCAGTACATCAAACAAAACAAGCAGACAGACACCGAACTCTCTCTCTCTCTCTCTTGGCAAGATCAGAAACCTTTTCCCTACTTACAACAGCATATCTATGGACTACATTATTATTATTATTATTGTTGTTGTTGTTATGTGCTTAGCATTAAATGTAATCTTTTCTTGCGTATGCTTTTTAAATGCAGCTTTGTTTTCCTACTGGAGAATAAACTATTTTATTCATTTAAAACAAAAGGAAATTGACTAGATTGAAGAATGAAGTGTTGTGACAAGTTCAGGTTTGAACCAGGACAGTGTATCTGATATGCAACTGAAAGATGGCAGAATATAAAAGCATGGCCTTTTATGTGTTTGTGTGGTTCAAATCAGGGCCGGAACTAGATGTGGCAAGCAGGGGGGGGGGCGCAAAAATTTTCTTCTGGGGGGGGGGGCGAGGTATCCGAAGTGGTTAAATAATGGTTAAGCCAATTTTAACCCCTTTTATACTGCATGCAGGCCTAATTAGCGTGTGTGTAGGACGGCGTAGCAGACAAAGCAATAATGAGAAAATTAACTCTCAGTTAACCTAACGTTATTAATGTGCCTCTAACTAAATTGTTATTTACAGAAATTTATCACACACAAGTTTTGAGAAAATAATACACTGAAGCTACCAAACATTTTTTTACCTAATTCTAATTCATATAGAAAATGATTACATGCGAACTGCAATTTTCACTGCAAAAAAATATTTGTCCGATTTTGCAGGGGAGGGCGCAAATTTTGACAAGGGGGCGCCCCCCCTAGTTCCGCCCCTGGTTCAAATCCCACATACTTAATGCCAATTCTTCCCGTTTTAGTGGCTTTGGCTAAATTTTATTTAACGTTGTAATTATAATTATACACATGTATTATGTTTACTTTTAATTGCTGTCAGAGTTAATACTAACAAAACTTTTTATTCGGACCCCTACATGTAACATGACCAGAAAAAATTCAAGCAAAATGGAGTTTTCATCCAGTGATGGCTCATACAGTGACAATCACAAAAAGTTTTCTTGCTTATTACTCCATACAGTTATTATAGAATACAGTTGTATTTATTGCTTTGAGATGGCACCACTTTACATACAATTACAAGTAGTGCAATTACAGACATTCTCCCCTAGATGGCAGATAAAGAAATTGCTCATTCACAAGAGCAATGCCAACTTTAGCAATCCGCATTCCGGCAGTGTGATTTTAGAAGATACGGCAGGACAATGGACATAGCAGATGCGTGTCACAATTGCCATGGCAATCCTTTGTTACTGCAAAGCGTGGTTTGCTGTTGCGTGAAATTTTACACAATTTTTTTTACAAATATCATTAGCTCACAAAAAGTTTATTTC
>JAQGDQ010001014.1:0-70230 GCA_030141605.1 Tubiluchus corallicola | reverse complement strand
GTTTAGTTACCGGTAGAGGGCGGGGCGCTTTTCTCTTTAGCTTATAAATTTAAATTAACCGAAAATTCTACTAACCAACTTATCCTGTTTATCCGTTGGGCTAAAGTTTAATTATTGTTCCCCGAAGAAGTTTTCTGTTGTAAAATCTCCAGTAAGCAGCAGACACCCTGATTAAAGAAAGATTTATCTATGGTACATTGATTTTTGTGCAATAATTAGCCATTTATTGCTTTCGTTAGGGTTAAACCGGAGCATTTCGTTTTGCAACGTCGTTTAGCTTACTGCAGTCTTGTATTGCGTTAAAGGAAAGATCAACTCTTCTGGGAAGTGAGGATTATTTCAATGTTGGCGAAAAATGCTAGAAGGATTTGGTAATAAAATTTCGATAAACACCACCTGTAATTAGTAAAGTCACTTTAATATCCGGCGCCTAGGCGCTCTCATTTTTAACGCCCATTCGTCCACCAATGACGTCATTCATCGGCTGACTAAAAGTAGTGCAGTGTTGACGCCAGTAAAAGTATTATATCGTATAGGTAATTTTGTGATATTCTTCATTTAACATTAGTTAAGCTGCAGAAGTTTGAATTAGTTTAAGCAGCGCGTGTTTACGGAAAGCCACGATGTGCTCAAGAAAAGTCGCGAAGACCACCAGTTACGTCATAATTTTCAAGTAAATGGTGGTTACCACCACGCTTAAAAAATTCTGTTCAGCTGTAACAAAAATTAGACCAATGCTTTATAGACATTTCTTTGCAAATCTCTTTGTTATGTTTCCTTTGATTTAAGTGATAACAGTAAAATAAACCCAACATACTGAGTGACTTGTTCTTTTCTTTAGCACACCACAAACAGTTTAAGTGATAACGGTAAAATAAACCCAACATGCTGAGTGACTTGTTCTTTCTTTTAACACACCACAAACATTTTAAGTGATAACGGTAAATAAACTCAACATGCTAAGAGACTTGTTCTTTCCTTTAGCACACCACAAACAGTCTAAGTGATAACAGTAAAATGAACCCAACATGCTAAGTGAATTGTTCTTTCTTTTAACACACCACAAACAGTTCAAGTGTTAACAGTAAAATAAACCCAACGTACTGAGTGACTTGTTCTTTCTTTTAACACACCACAAATAGTTTAAGTGATAACGGTAAAATAAACCCAACATGCTGAGTGACTTGTTCTTTCTTTTAGCACACCACAAACAGTTTAAGTGATAACATAAGTAAAATAAACCCAACATGCTAAGAGACTTGTTCTTTCCTTCAACTGTGCGCATTGCATTGCATAATTTCTTGCATTTTCTCCTGGCCGTGCAGATAAATGCCCAGGGGAGCCAAGTCGATGAGTTTTTTTGCAATTTTAGGGTCGGGTTTTTGTTCTGGCGTTTGCTTTTCATTGAATTTATCGTAACATAAAACATCGGCAAACGAACGAAACCCCCGCCGCGCGCAAATTGATACCGCGGATTGATTATGCGGCATGCGGCGACACGTGACGTCATCAGCACAGTTGAAAATCGCTCGAGCGTGAACAAAAGCAGAAAAGGAGAAAATAACATTTGCATAACATATAAGTGATTCGTAGAAGCAAAGAGCTTGATCCCTGCCAGCTTTTTGAAAACACTAAAGCATGGGAGGTCTCTTAATTTATGTGATTAACTTCATCATTTATGCATGGAGATAACAAATTATTAAGCACAACGACCTTGTATTTTACTCATCCTAGTGTCGAAATTAATAATTTAAATAAATAAATATTATATAATTGTCTGCTGTTCTTAAACTGGGACGATGTACAGTAATGTAACAGTCACAATGTAATTAATATCACAGTATATCATTACATGATATAAGTTATGGTGTAACAACTATTATTAAATTATTTTAATAAGCTAATATTGATAAGCTGTTATAGTGTAATAACAGTCGCAGTTAGTAGTAATAATAGTTTGTGTTTTGTTGATCACTGATGCGATGAATTGTTAAGTGTTGTGCTTGTTGTGCTGCTCTGCATTGCATTGCATTGCTTTGTATTGTATTGTATTGTATTGTATTGTATTGTATTGTATTGTATTGTATTGTATTGTATTGTATTGTATTGTATTGTATTGTATTGTATTGTATTGTATTGTATTGTGTTGTATTGTATTGTATTGTATTGTATTGTATTGTATTGTATTGTATTGTATTGTATTGTATTGCATTGCATTGTATTGCATTGTATTGCATTGTATTGCATTGCATTGCATTGCATTGCATTGCATTGCACTGCTTTGCATTGCATTGCACTGCATTGAATTGCATTGCACTGCATTGCATTGCATTGCACTGCATTGCATTGCACTGCTTTGCATTGCATTGCACTGCATTGCATTGCACTGCATTGCATTGCATTGTATTGTACTGTATTGTATTATGCTGTGCTGTGCAATGACCTGCTGTGTTACTTTACGTCCTGCTTTGTTATTTTGTACCATATTCGTTTTCTCAAGGCATATACAATACGTTATGCTTCATGACGTTACGTTGCAGTGTGTTATGCTATGCCATACAGGAAAATTTATCTCTATGGTTTCATGACGTTACGTTGCAGAGCGTTATGCTATGCTATACACAAAAGTTTATCTCTGTGGTTTCAGATTTCAAATCAACGTCTATACGCAACTAATTGTTTTATACACGCGTTTAACGCAATACTAAACGAGATGTAACAATAGATCATTTTCACAGCAAGCTTTTTACGGCGCGTTCACACTAGGGAGTTTTCTCACCAAGTAACTCACAAGCATGTTCAGACTAAAGGGCAAAACTTGCGACGAGTTACTGTCTTACAGTAAGCGTGAGCTGACACTCACTTCCCTATTCACTGTGAGAAGTTTCGAGAGTAACTCACCGAGGCGTTCACACTAGAATTTAACTAACTGTAAAATATTCCAATGTATACATGACTTTATATTACGTACTAAACGCTTCCAGTAATTTCTATCTAATATAAAATGCATCAGTCTTAAATAATCGTACATTAATGCTTTCTAACCGTCATTTTCTACTAATGTCTAATGTTTGGGTTTTCAAAAACCAAATTCGAACTTCGGTTAAATTTTGCTCTTTCTTTGCTCTTTATTTGTCAAAACATGTCATTCCATCTAAACATAAGAAATTAGTGCCAAAAAATAACAAATAAACAAACAACACTAGCCAAAAGTCAATTTTACATAATGAAGAGCTCCACACTGTACTGTCGTATTAACTAATACCTAGCAATTATATGAAAGTAAATTTAAATTTTATGACGTAATGAGAGTATATACGTATGTTATTAGCCCAAAATCATAAGCAATTGTAGCAGATAACGACAATATCTTATCAACTTATGACACGTCTTCACTTCACAGTAGGCCTCTGACCCAGATCAAATTGATCACGTGATTACGCGAAAAATCACCACAAGGTGGCCAAAGCCAACAACAAGCGAAGGCCGCCAAGCACGCCAATCCAAGATTTCCAGTACATCTAATGTATTCCTGTAGTAAAACTTGTCAGCTTGTGTAGTCTTACTGTAAATGTTCTTGTAAATAGTGTATAAAGTCTGTTCTGGTGATGATCCTAAAACATGTTGTTCAAACTGTCTGATCCAATCCTAAATAAATTATGTTTAAACTGAAACGTGACTTGCAACAATTCGTTTTTTCGAAAATTCCAAAACCTTGGAAACAATTGTTTGCACTTGACAACATCGACGGTAGAAGCAGGCAACTATCATCATGTTGACGTATTCGACGAGTGTTCGATAATGAAAGTAGAACAGGCCAAAAAATTTTCTTAGAAATGACCACGTGTGAAAGGTCAGAGAACCACTGCAATAATACATTATTTTAGCACTAGTATGGAACTGTCAACTGCAGGTTTATATCTGCTTACATGGTTCTACTTTGACGAATGTCTCTCTACACTGAGCTCTACTTCTTCGCCTGTTGCGAATGTATTTGATTCTGACGTATTTGACGCAACAGAACTGTCTGCTGAACCTAGGATTCGAGGTGGAGAAGCAGTTAAAGAAAGGGAATTTCCCTACATAGTTTTTCTTGATTTGCCGGAGGATTATTGCGGAGGAATCCTCATTGATAATGTGTGGGTCTTGACAGCAGCTCATTGCTTTGACAAAGTTAAAAAACCGGGAGAAGATTTAAAAGTTTTATTGGGGCACAACACTTGGAGGAACTCGCCAATAGAACGTTGGATCAGGTGGTATCATACACACGCCCTTTATGATCCAAATTCGACAGTTTTTCAGAATAACGATATCGCCTTAGTGCGATTAAACAGGCGTGTTGAGTATACTGTCATTACCGGATTCGATCAAGATATTCTGCCTGCTAAAATACCCTTTTGTGAGAGAGCTAATTATGTTAACGAAATAGCTGTTTTAGCTGGATGGGGAAGTCATGGGATACGGGATGTTCCACCACGTATAAATGAGCTTTTACAGAAAGCTGAGTTACTGGTAGTAGACATGTACGGTGACTGTGCAGGAAAAGACCCCGCTCTTCTTATTTGCGCCTATAATCCAAGTCGCAGCTCTGATTTAGGTGATTCAGGTGGACCCATGGTACTAAAAAGTACTGGACAGGTTATTGGTATTATATCCAGTAGAAGCGGTTTGAAATATCCATGGGACCAGGAATCGTGGGCTGATGGTGCGACAGTGACCACCGCTGTGAAGATTTCTCACTATTTAGATTGGATTGAACATGCGAAGCGCCTTTATGTACCTGACGGCAGCATCTTTGGCTTCGTACGCAACATGGCTGCTCCATTACATGGCACAACAAAGATAATTTACGCAGTTACACTGTACTTAGTTATTTTTTTCAGTGTGACGAAATGGGAAAAATTGCAGTATAAAGATCTCTAGAGCACTCTAATAAAGCTTTTGACAATTTCATCTTTAAATTATCATGTTAAAATTGCTGTTATTGCAATTATTTCTGACCAGACTAGTTGGTAAAAATACAAATTCCTAATAAAATTTGTTTGTTGTAATCAATCCTAATAAAATTTGTTTGTTGCAATCAATCCTAATAAAATTTGTTTGTTGCAATCAATCCTAATAAAATTTGTTTGTTGCTATCAATCCTAATAAAATTTGTTTGTTGCAATCAATCCTAATAAAATTTGTTTGTTGTAATCAATCCTAATAAAATTTGTTTGTTGCTATCAATCCTAATAAAATTTGTTTGTTGCAATCAATCCTAATAAAATTTGTTTGTTGTAATCAATCCTAATAAAATTTGTTTGTTGCTATCAATCCTAATAAAATTTGTTTGTTGCAATCAATCCTAATAAAATTTGTTTGTTGTAATCAATCCTAATAAAATTTGTTTATTGCTATCTATCCTAATAAAATTTGTTTGTTGTAATCAATCCTAATAAAATTTGTTTGTTGTTATCAATCCTAATAAAATTTGTTTGTAGTTATCAATCCTAATAAAATTTGTTTGTAGTTATCAATCCTAATAAAATTTGTTTGTTGTTATCAATCAGAACATGCATCACTTAATGCATCATAACGTTTCTTGTCATGGGTCTTTATGTTTTTTGAAAATTAAATTTTGTGTAAAGCCAGTCGAGATCTTGTTTATCTCTTAGTTGAAACTGAACTACACAAGTAGATTATTTTTTCGTTGTGTTGAACACTATGTGGGAAGAATGCACATTGCTGTTAAATAGTTGTTGGCTGCTAGTGGCTATTGTTGAGTTTTAGTGTTTACTGTTAATGATGGTTGAGGCAGCTTCCTTTTCCTTTTTTGAGTGGTTTTTGGGTTCTAGCTTGTGACGTAACTTTATAAAGCCGTCTATTTCGCCTTGACGCCAGTCACTTTTCCTTCTTATTGTTCATGTGAAAAGTTTTTAACCAGTTTTTATATTGTGGCGTCACTATATAATTACTCTGTATTCTAGAATTCTACAAGGAAACAGATCCATAGCAAGGATACATGGCATTTTAAATGCCATGTTCATGAATATTGAATTTATCCTGAAAGCTGGCTAGAAAAAACTAAATAAGCTTATAACCCAGTGCTTCGCATTCTGGATTGGTTTCAAACGTCACGCGCAGTTTTGTATTGTAAAGTTTAACAGTCAGTCAAATTAGGCCTCGTTTTGTTCATCATTAACTGTCTACCTACTTGACTTGGCAACTATGTCAGAGGGCCTTCGATCAGTGAAGATGGTAGATCTAAATGTGTTTAATTGCAAAGATTTTGTTTGTTTTCCGTTTCCATCCAAAACGCAAGTCACGATAAATTCTTCTCTCTCCATATTTCAGTTCAGTGGCGTCGTGCTATGGGGGCCCGAGGGGCCTACCCCCCCCCCATTGTTTATAAAATGTTAAAAATTTTAAGGGTTTCGGCGGCTTGTAATAAGACCAATAAGGTGTAAAATTTTGAGGAACGGTAAAATCTCCCACTGTAGGCATGATATGCGATTATATATACACATCGGTATGATTATTGATTGAATCTAATGTCTAATTGTTGCATTGATTATCTTCTGCTCTCGTGCTCTCGTGACTATGCTGCCAGGTAATTGGCCATTGGCCCCTTGCACTGGACCAATGATATTGCTTCCCCCTTTCCTATATAAACACTTGCAGTGTTAGCTGGATTAGAAAGCCGATTCTCTCTGATTAAATTGTGGTGCGTCTCCTTACACTTAGAAAAAATTTAGTCATTATCAACAGTCAAGTAATTTTTAATTTTAATTCAATTTCTGTAGCTTTAAGTTAAATGCCAGTTGGGAATAAATAAATCGTTTTTCTTGCACGCAAAATACTGGTGTGGGAGTTCAAAATTATACGTTTTTTAAACAGTTAAGTTCGGCCATTATATGCAGTCAGGCCCCCTAATTTTTTTTGGTGAACGACGCCCCTGTTTGAGTTAACACTTGCCGCCATTAAAACCATTTTCTCTAGATGCAAAATCATTAATTAACCAAGAGCTACTATTTGTGATAATGATTATTGAGGATATTTACCTCTATGTGAGCACATCTATGCTTAGTTTATAAATGAATTTTATAGCATTAAAAATTTCCATACAGAAAAAATGAGCTAAGTTTTGCAAATTATTTAAAGTATTTTTATATTACAACATAATTATGTTAATAATAAAATTTCCTATTACAATATTTACAAAGGAGTCAATGAAAGATTTCCTTCATAACAGGATAGTTCCAATCCATGCTTCGATTTTAACACTAGGATTAAAGGAGAAAAACAAACCATTCAGCATATTGAGTTTATTTTGCTGGTATCAGTTAAACTGAGAAAAATATAACAAAGAAATTTGTAAAAAAAAAACTGTCTATAAGTACTAAATTTGAAATGTACTACCTCTGAATACAAATTTTCAGGCGTGATGGTTGCCGCCATTCACTTGAAATTTATGACGTAACTGGGAGACTTCGTGAGTTTTCGTAAGCGCGTAAACGCGCGCAGCTTAAACTGAATAAAACTTCTGCAGCTTACCTAACGTTCACGTAAAAATATTACAAAATTAGCAAAAAAAATTGTTATACTTTTAATGAATATTGACAGTGTACAACTTTTCTTCAACACGAATGACGTCATTGGAAGAAGACTGGGCATTGAAAATGGAAGCACGCAAGCACGAGGTGCTAATTGCAGTTTTATTATTAAATCATTTTAACTGAGCTTATGTTGCTTTTGTCTTACGAATGATTGCCGCCATGTTTAAACGAGAATTCCCATTACTCGAGAGATTTCTAAGTCGCACTTTGAAAGAAGTGCACTGAACCACTTGAATTGAAAACAGAGAGAGAGAGAGAGAGAGAGAGAGAGAGAGAGAGAGAGAGAGAGAGAGAGAGAGAGAGAGAGAGAGAGAGAGAGAGAGAGAGAGAGAGAAAGAGAGAGAGAGACGGAGAAAGAGAGAGAAAGAGAGAGAGGAGGAGACAGAGAGAGAGAGAGAGAGAGAGAGAGAAAGGGGGAGAGCGAGAAAAAGAGAGAGAGAGAGCGAGAGAGAAAGAAAGAGAGAAAAACGGGAGGAGAGAGACCAAACTGGACAGAAAGAGAGTGAAAGAGGAGAAAGAGAGAGACAGAAAAAAGAGGCAGAATGGTGGATTAACATATTTCGTAAGCATTGAAATAAGCCTGACCTCCTAGAAGGCTTGACCTTTCCTTTAAATTTTGAAATCCTTTTTGATTTTTTTTTACATCTGTTCATCTGGCATTCAAAAGAAATCAGAAAATTAATGCTTTAAAGCCTTTAAGCACAACGAAAACCTGCTGTAACAGGTGGTGTTCATCTTGCTATTAAATTTTCTGGCAAACATCCAAAACAGACTAACTAATGGCTTAATTTTGTTGACAAATTTTAGCACAAAGAGTTCGTTTTCTGTATTTATTTTCTTTCCTATGCGGCGCTTCTACAGATCTTGTTTTGTTGTTTATTTTCTTTCTTCTTTGTTTACTAGCCTTAAATTTTTCCTATTTTCGCTGTAAATAACGTTCGTTATTTTTCCATAACTCTAGAAATGTATAAATTTAATTTGTCATCACAGATATTGCATTTGTAGCGGCCTTTTTAGCAAAGAAAGTGTCAGCAAATCGCGCGGGTTACTTGCCAACGTCTTAGGCCCATTTCACACTCAGGACGCGCGGCAAAATTTCTCGAGGAGAAATTCCTTGCGGCGTTCCTCACGAAAATGGAACTCATTGTTTTCTATGGGGGCATTTCACAGTGAAGACCCGCGGCAAAATTCCTTGTGCAGTTTCTCGTGAAAAATTCTGCTGCCAGCTAGAAGTTATGCATCCTCCTCGTGAGAAAATTTTGCCACTTGGTAGAAGCACTACAAGTTCCATTTTCGTGAGGAATCCTTCTTTCTTATTTAACAAACAAGAATTAACACTTTGCAGCATAAAATTATAAGACTCGATCTGTCTTTTAACAGACCGATGATTTTATGTTTTATTAACCCTTTCAGTCCCAAATTATTTTTTTAATAAGGAAAATTTTTTTAGCTTGGTACTTTTGTTCCCAATGTATCCTGTGGGATACACAGCATTCTTTGCCATATGCAAAAAAACAAAGTCCGACTTTTTTAAAAACACAACAAAAGCAAAAAATGTGCTTCATTTTGCAAATGCTGATAATTTTTTAAAGTATTTAAGACATTTAATTATGCACGCTATGCTGATCTGTACAAAGTCGTCTCTAAACTACTGTACCTTGCGCAGTTTTTTATGCTATGTAGATTTTCTAGTTTGCCATTTTATCACCATTTTTAGTCTATTGTTATTTGCTTAAATCAAAATAACTATTAACAGATCAAATAACTGTCAGTTTTAAAATTTTATTAATTTTAAAGGCAGAAAATTTTCTCGTATCCCACGGGATACAACGGGTATGAAAGGGTTAATGCAACATTGATGCTATGCTTTTGAAAAAGAAAAATAACGCACGCGAATACTTATTTTGAAATGGTTAGTAGAACTTTACTAAAAACAAACAGGTTACTGACATTACATTGACTAACATTATCAATTATACTTCGTAGATGAGGAATACAGCAAGTATAACTTAATTTAGATATGATTATACAGCATAAAACTCGTAAAGTTGCTAACTGGACGCGGGGGAAAAAACCGCGGTGCTTTCACTGTGAAATGAACTTTTTTGCCGCTTGGGATTTCGAGAAAAATAGGAAATTTTTAGAAAATTATCTGGTTTTGACTGTGAAATTGACCTGTGAAATCCTGCAGTAAACGAGAAAAACTGTATCTGTAAGTAACTGTATTCAAGAAAAAGAGTGTATATGTGAATGGCCGTACTCAATAAAATGACTGTTTATGTGAGTAACTACTCTCACGAAAAATGACTGTATGACCCGAACTCATGAAAAGCAAAATGACGCATATAAGCACGTGACCATAATGCGCCTCAAATGAAAACTGATTGGTCAAACTAATTTGAATTATGACGCTGCAATTTCCCCATCTTTTTGCTTTTTTTCAATGTTTCTGCTGCTATTATGTTTCACATTCATTATATTATTCGATGTCTATATAATTGTATATAATTATTATATAAATATGGAAAACAATTCAAAGTAATCAGTAAAATGACTATTTGGTGACATTGTAGCGGCCATTTTGAATTTCCTACACACTTTCTCAGAATTTTTGCAGCCTTTTTATTTACATGTAATATATTGCCGAATTAAGACTTAAAATTGGTGAAAGCGTTGCTCTAATAGAACATTTGAGGCAAAGTTGACAAGAAGGATTATAATAATTGCTTCGATTAGTAGTGGTGTGTTAGTACAACACAGTAGACAGTGGCAGCAGACCCTGAACCACATGTAGAATTCTCAGGAGCAATTGAAAGGAGTTTGCTTTTAAATGGCGAGCCTTTTGGTTTTTACAGAAATTCCCGAAAACACGCGATTTTGTAAGTTGAGCATCTTTTACCATTAATCGTATTTAGATCGACAATTTTTATAATAAGTAAATAAGTAAGTAAGTAAGTAAGTAAGTAAGTAAGTAAGTAAGTAAGTAAGTAAGTAAGTAAGTAAGTAAGTAAGTAAGTAAGTAAGTAAGTAAGTAAGAAAGAAAGTAAGTAAGTAAGTAAGTAAATAAGTAAAGTAAGTAATTTTTTATTTTTCACCATAAATTTACATTAATTTAACAATAATATATACAAAAATACAAATGAACATGAGAGAAATGGTGGCGAAAAATCAAAGGTTAGCAAGTCAACTACCCTTCTCAGAAAGACAGTAAACAAAAAGACGCTAATGAAAGCAGAACACAACTATTAAAAAATACACAAACGTCCATAAACACAAAAAACAAAAATACAACAACAGCAAAAACAAAAAACCAAAAACAAGTCGTTCCTAAATATAGTCAAACAAGAAGCATAATTATATGTGGTCCAAAACACAAAATCATATCAAAGAGAAAATTTTAATGTTCAGAAAAACAACTTTTGCAAGATAAAATTTAAAATGAATCATGGTTATCAGATTAGCTAAACATTGTGAGACGAAATTTAAATCAGCAACTTTAAGAGAAGTAATAGTTATCAACTTTTTGTTTTATGGAAGTTATAACATATATCTGTAAAGAGACTAGGAATATACATGTGAATAGCAAAAAAAGAAAGAAAAAAGGTAAAAAAATATAGGCCTATAGCACCACGCTGTGCTGTGTGTAGGCCTAATATTGGATATATCTCCAATACAGCTACGTAACGTAAGCAACATATTATATGTTATGAATTTTATGTACTTAGCTTAGCATTTACAAAGTATTGCTTTACTTTAAACATGCTGCTTCACTCCACTCTTTTTACAACTGAGATGTTTAAACAATTATAATTTTAATAATATTCAGACAGCCATATTTGTGTACAACCTGCCTCCGTCATTATTCTGAATTTAATTTTTAATTTAAATTTTCATATTCATACATAAAACTCATACATATAACACAGAGATATTAGTCACTCTGCTACATTCCGCTGTCACTTTTTCTATAATTTATTGCAATTTTTCTATAAAATACTATATAAAAATATAAAATGTAACATATATTTGGAATGACATTACGCCGGAAATTCGTACCGTTACCGTCGTTTTCAAATTAAAAAATTGAATGTTATATGTGTATGTTGAACAGATGCAGTAAGCAAGGCTAAGCTTCTGCTTTGAAAATATATGACTAACTGATTTGAATTAACGGGACTCGTAGGTTGTAGGTTATTTTTAGCACACTCGTTAGGTTTTACACAGATACTATAGCTGTCAGCCGCCTCATAGAGCTCACTTCTTCAATGTTCGTGTTAGCAAAACTCCGCCCACAGAGTTACATAGAAATGGTTAATTTCGTTTTTATTTTCGTTTAATAGGACGATAATTACAATGGATAAATGAAATCAATTTACTTTTGATACGACAAGCCAACCAGACAACCTAAGTGTTTCTGCATTGCAGTTTGTTTAGGTTCCACATATGCAATTTATAACCAAGAACTTCACTTCTAGCAAAGCTCCGTCCACATTATTAATGTACGCGTAATAATGATGTTAAAGTTTTTTGTTTGTTTGTTTGTTCGTTCGTTCGTTCGTTTGTTTGTTTGTTTATTAGTTTGTATGTTTATTTGTTGTTACTAATACACTTATACCAACAAAATTAAGTGTATGTTGACTAACTCCTTCGTGAAAATTTCTGAGTTCAAGCGCCATATTGTGGCAAGAAACTATAACACTGGCAAGAACAAATAATTTGGAAGTTAAACGCAATGATTGTGGCATTTAATTCATAAAATGAGTAAATTCTAATTCAGCGCAATAGTATTAATCAGGTAAATTCATGAAACCATGTTAAATTTGAAACTCGCAAAATTTTCACTATATTGGGACTCGAACCCAAGACATTCTCTGTCATGGCAAAGTCATTAACCGATACAGTTTTTCATTATTGCACGCTCTTAGTCCTTGATGTTTAGATGGGCGCCTGTTTTTGCATCTGCTTTTCTAAAAACCCTTCATCTCCCTAATAGAAAACACAAATAATTTATAACGTCATGACAACCTCATTATATCATATCCAGCAATGAAAATTGAAATTTGAAATTTTGGCCTTAAAAGGCCAATTTTTATGTTTCTTCGCTAGTGTCACACAACAACGCAGACACGTGCAAAAATGCCCATCAAAGGTTTCTCCTGTTGGAATGGTTTCCCCACTTGTGACGTTATCACTTAATTACGTTTTTAAACATCTTTCTGGTAATTATTATAGATCTGTCAGATGTAATGTCACAATTACCTCTGAGGAAACAGTTAGCTATGGAGTACCTCAAGGTTTGATCCTTGGGCCTCTATTATTTCTCATTTATATAAATAATATTAATTTCTTCAACATAATATTAAAATAACCTAGGATGCTGATGACACAGCTATATTTAATGGATATGAGCAAGCATCAAAGAAATTAAATGAATGTAGTGTAACAAGATGTTGCAAAATGATATGGGATAAAGCCCTGTTTGCCCTTATAAATATGACTAGCGGTTTTGGGTGTCACGTGACCGGCTGAAAGCATGTCACAGTGGCTTCATGAGCTTCTATCACATAAATTAATTCCAGCCACGTTGTATGACGTCATATAAACGTTTACTATAACCAAGAATTCGCGAAACGCTACTACTTGTCCTGAAGAAATTTTATTATTGAATTTAATTAAGCTCGATTTTATAAGGTGTCATTAACATCAGAATTTATAAGCTCTCTACACATGTGTTCAGCAATAAAGAATATCGATGAATAATAGCCATGTCCCATGTGCTACATATGTGCTGCTTGAGGAAACAAGACTGTATGTATAGTGCTGAACACTATAATGTTACAATTGACGGATTATAGCCTGTCTTATTGATGGAACATACAAAGGGACAAGAATAATAAACAGGTACTTTGTAGAATGTTTGAGCATTATTGATTACAATTTTATGTATTCTTCGCTCATAAACTGCCTTCCGTATGTAAGTATGCTTTGTCTTTTGATCAACGTATTACTATCGTTAAAGAAGCGAGTAAAACATGCAGTAAACAGAAATTATGTAGAATGTTCGCGCATTATTGATTACAATCCTATATGTCTCTTGATTATAAGCTGTTTTCGGCATGTATACATACTACACAGGCCTATCTAACAAACGTATTGAAGTCGTTAACCGCAGAAAAATGACAGCATCTCTTTTTTTCTCGGGTTTCTTATCTCTGGAATTCTCTACCAAAAAGTTGTTTCCCTGAAAACTACAATCTCACTCAATTCAAGAAGAGCACCAACAGGTGCTCTTGGTTAGAAGCAGCGCCGCCTACTATCAAAAGCATATTAGTAGTATGCATTTTATTTCTCTGGACATATATTCATATTTTTACTTTTCTCTGTAACCCTTTATCCTTACTGATGAAAGAATAATTTTAGCATAATTTTATTCAATCTAAAGTTTTTTTTCATTTTGATACACAAATTAAACTTTGTTGTATCACAGTCAATTTTGTTCTTTATTTCAAATGTAGCTCTGAGAAAAACTTACTTAAACTATTGTGTACTAACTGTGTATTGTATTTTTGATTATTTTATGTGAACTGATATTGTACAAGATCTCTGGTGATGAGTCTAACTGCGTGCATTTTTAATTTTACATCGAATTTTAATATTTTAATTTGCACTTGTGTTTTTTGCATCAATTGACTTCACCATTAAAGAACAACCGAACAAAAGCTTTTTTATATCAAAGCTTAAATTAAATAATAATTACCTCGGATACTCAAATTTCGTTAAACTTTCTAAGCTACGCGCGGCTCAGTGAATCTACTAAGATTGGCAACGGCGCCTTTTTATCTCATTCGCATGGCCGACAAATAAAAGGCAGTACCATGATAACCATGATCATGAACTGCAGTGTTAGTTTCTGACGTGATATGACGTAGACCCCATTTTCATGACATCACCCGTTTAAGCAGTAACACTTACGCAAACGTGCTTGACGTGCAAGTGAAAATGCCTGCCATTGTGCAAACTGTGGTTAGTTTCTGACGTAAGCAATGGCTGTGTTCGGTAGCCGTTAATTAACTTTCTAAGCTAATTATACAAATATAAGAAGCAATTGCTAACTTTTATAGACAAGATAAGGTAGATTTTGAACAAATGCTAACTTTTATAGACAAGGACATGTATATTTTGAACAATTGCTAACTTTTATAGACAAGGAAATGTATATTTTGAGCAATTGCTAACTTTTATAGACAAGAAAATGTATATTTTGAGCAATTGCTAACTTTTATAGACAAGGAAATGTATATTTTGAACAATTGCTAACTTTTATAGACAAGGAAATGTATATTTTGAGCAATTGCTAACTTTTATAGACAAGATAAGGTAGATTTTGAACAATTGCTAACTTTTATAGACAAGGACATGTATATTTTGAACAATTGCTAACTTTTATAGACAAGGAAATGTATATTTTGAGCAATTGCTAACTTTTATAGACAAGAAAATGTATATTTTGAACAATTGCTAACTTTTATAGACAAGGAAATGTATATTTTGAGCAATTGCTAACTTTTATAGACAAGAAAATGTATATTTTGGACAGTAAATTATAATGACATTCAATCTAAACAATCGTCCGGTTTTCCTTTAAGTAATGTAGGTTTTAAACCATTGTCGCTCGAGGCTGAATTAGATATAGGCTAGTATAGGAGGCAGCCTCGAGCCACACAAGGTTGGGGACCTCAAGCTTTGATAACGTCCGAAGTTCACTGTGGTTGTACTGAAATATGTGCTAATTTGGTTTGCAATAATTAGTAAATAACAACATTTCTTAATGAGCGTTTTGATTGACAAACAAAAGAAGCTATTCTAGTTTATTTAAAGAATTTGTAATAAGTTTACTTTGTAATAAGGTACGCAAAGGCCGCTAAAATATTTACGGGTAAAAATATTCAATAATGTTCAAGACAGGTATGGGCAAGTTAGAGTGTGGTTCCGTCTGAGGGGGTCCCATAATTTCATTGGCTTAGGGACTCTAAAGGCCAGAATTCAGCCCTGATGTCACTGAAGGATAAATATGCAATAATTTTATTGTTTTCGTCTGTTTTAAATTGAGAAACAAAGATTTAGCATTATATAATGTATAGCTTATACCTTGAGTGCCATTTGGCTTGTTTGGGGCGATATGTATAGGAAAATGCCACGTATAGACGCGCGTCTTGTGCTTCCGTCAGCGATCGTAAAACTGATCACTTTGGTTTTCGTTAATGTTTTCGGGTCCCCGCCGCATAGAGGCGCCACATTCGTGACTGTGAATGAACTATGGCAGTTAATAAGAGCATTAAACACCGTTAACCATGCATGCAGCCAGCAGCACTCTTGAAAGGCGCAAGTTTAATGAGAAAAATGAGTCAGGAGAATGCGCGGTTAATATGTGAACGAGTCATGGCGAACGTTTAAGATTTGATGATGTGAAAATGGTAAAAGCAAGAGAAGAGACTAAAGTTATTACTCAGACTTAAAGAAAAACAGTATAATTTTCACATCCTGTCCCATTTTGAAGTACAGTAAAAAGTATTATATATATATATATATATATATATATTTTAGCACCTAGAGTGGTTTCTGATAAATAAATAATAGACTAAAATGTTACTTAACGGTTCAACCCAAGTATTGATGACATCACAAATTGACATAATTTTCAACAGCAAAAACATTCCATGAACGCGTTGCACGTGTTTGCAAAAACGAAAACTGATTTTTAAAAACACGAAACAAAACGTAAAGTGTATAGTGACTTATGGTACACCCTGTATGACGTTTGTATGAAGCAAACAGTAATGTTGAGTGGCAAACTTTGGCATATTGCAATGTGGAATCCTGCATTCAACAGCACACACTAATCAACGTTAATACTTGTGGCGAGACCAAAACCTAAGCCTCCATAATGAGCAGCTGAACCATCAGTTGAGCAGTCAATAGTTGAGACTATTCAGCGTTAATTTCGTGGCAAGACCGGAAGCTAGCTTATTACCAAGAACAAGCCTCCAACATGAGCCACTGAATCAGCAGAAGTGTCTTAGTTACGTTTGGCTGTGAATGCATGCTACCTCTACGTGGTAAATAGTCAGAAACAAGACGAATGAAACATCCCAGTGCGAGTATTGAACACGGTGGGCACCCATTCATACACTGCTCAGCCTTAACTTCCTGCTCAGCCTCAACAAAGCAAAACCGCATCCAATTTAATCAGTAGGTCAAAACAATTTACTCTTTAAAATATTGAAAGGAAACATACTATTATTTCAAAAATGACTTACGTGGAAGAATTATTACAACGCAAACGTAATTTCGCACCTATTTTTTCGATGTTACGTGCATTTCACCATTCGCTTGTTAGACGGGCACTAGCGTCTGTATCTTGGAAATGCATTGCACAAAAACAGATGCCGTACCTCTCAGTTTAGATGTGTTAGTTTGTGACGAACTACACAGGTTCGGCAGCTCATGCGTGAGCACAGCGGTAAATTTGAAAATTGAGTTTTTACCTTAAAACTTGCCTAATTTTAGTACAACGATTGAATACCTCACAGTAGCACTGTACTTCAATTTTCGCTTTCACAAACACGTGCAACACGCTCGTGGAATATTTTTGCTGCTGAAAATTATGTTAGTTTGTGACGTCATCAATAGTTGGGTTGGCCCACCGTTGATTAAGGTTTTAATCTATTATGTAATTATCAGAAACGCCTTTGCAATATTAATTGTATACTTTTTATCAGACTTGAAAATGGGGTAGTATATGAAAAGTCATGTTGTTTTCCTTTAACTTTGGACGCCCGCCGTCCATGTTTGCCGTATGCGGGGCAGCGTGTTACGCTGTTCTGTTAATTGTCGCCGCCTCGCAAAGAAGCCAAAGAAGCCAGGTTTGAAAGGCTTTTCTTTCTCGCTTTTTCATGCAACAGATTTCCGATAAGAAAATATTGTCGCTTGTACTAATGAAAAACTGCAAGATCGCGACTACTCGTGTCAAAAGACCATCACTCGCCCATTCCACTTGGCAACCACAGTCAATATAACGGCATATGAATGCGCCAGCCTTCATTGGCAAACAAAAACCAAATAACCCTCGAAAGTTCAGTGCAAATGTAGGCGCTTTGAGGACATTCAGCAAGACGGGATATCCATTCAGCAATACGGGATATCTATTGATAGAAACCCATCAAGCGGTGCTATTGCGTTATTGAAAGCTATTGCTAAACTGTGTTTAACGAAGGGCATGCCACGTTTACATTCGGTAATGCACTTACATAGCCGTATATCACGTATTCGAACGTGAGCCCAAGAGAACTTCAAATACCTTTCAATAGACGCACCGATTACCTACTTAAATCGCCCAGAGTGGTTTGGGAAAATGGGCAGTTTGGGCACGTTTAACGCTTTAGCATTGAAATTGCTATGCACTATGTGATTAATTAATAAAGTGATAGTAAATCTAGGGCTGCTAGAGTTTGTTTGTTGAGAGATGGGGGTCGCTTTCTAAACCTGTGAGCTTATTCACGTCACTTCACTTTGCTTGTTTGTTTATTTACTTACTTGTTTGCTTTCTTGCTTATTTAATCTACCTACCTACCTACCTACTTGCCTGCCTGCCTGCCTGCCTGCCTGCCTGCCTGCCTGCCTGCCTGCCTGCCTGCCTACCTACCTACCTACTTACCTACCTACCTACCTACCTACATACATACATACATACCTACCTACCTACCTACCTACCTACCTACCTACCTACCTACCTACATACATACATACATACATACATACCTACCTACCTACCTGCCTGCCTGCCTGCCTACCTACCTACCTACCTACCTACCTACCTACCTACATACATACATACCTACTTACCTACCTACCTACTTGCCTGCCTGCCTGCCTACCTACTTACCTACCTACCTATCTATCTACCTACCTACCTACCTACCTACCTACCTACCTACCTACCTACCTACCTACCTACCTACCTACCTACCTACCTACCTACTTTTATTAAAGCGAATTTAAAAGCCGAGTGGTCATCGTGTCTGTTTAACTAAAGTTGACTGAAGTTAAACTTCGCCAAGCCTGGTTAGTGAATTCATTTATTATTCTTATTATAGCTGTTTACTTTATAAAACGAAGATGCATTTACAACCAAATATGACTAGTGCACCTCAGCTGGTTCAGTGTCTCTGCCTAAAGGTACCAGTCTCGCCACAGTTATTCACATGAAATGAGCCTTTCTGCTGAAGGCGAATTTTAGAGTGCTAAACAGTATAAAAAACTTAGTATTATGAAAAAGAGGGTTTTAGGTTTTTTACACAGTTTAGCTTTCATTATACAGGGTGGACAAAAAAAGTAAACCTTTTTCAAATGCCGGAAAGTTTTACCCAATTTCTACTTAAATTCGACGATGGTGAACTAAAAACATTTTAGCACTTACTCACTAACTTTTGCTAAGAAATGTCAAGAAATGAAGCTCTTATGCTTGATAATGTCATTAAAAATGAAAAAAATGGACATTAGTATGACTGTACAGTATTGTTTTTATTGTTTTGATATTGTCTTTATTGTATTAACATAGTACCAATATTACACTGATTTTTCGTCATTTCAGTTGGCTACCGATTAAGCAACGTATTAAATTTAAGATACTACTACTTGTATTTAAGGCACTTCATGGCGAGGTACCTGATTACACTCGTGACGTAATTCGTCCAACAAATTCAAGCCGGTATAATCTTAGATCAAATGATAGTCTTTTGCTTAAGGTTTCTAGAGTGCGCTGTTCCACTATGGGTGACAGATCATTTGCTGTTGCAGGACCTGTTCCACTATGGATGATAGGTCATTTGCTGTTGCCATACCAACTCTATCCATATCAGCACTCTCTCGAACATTAACACTTTTAAAATACAGATTAAAACACACTTATTTTAGTTAGAACATAATATTTGAAGTATACATGCTTCTATTTTGTAAATCTGTGTGTATGCGCATAAAATTGCTGTAAAGTAACACAATTTTTAAGGCCTGATTTTGCTGAAACCTACTTCAGGTACCCCTTTTCTTGTCCTTATCTTGTATTTATACTTACAAGTACCAGCATCTTAAATTTAACAGGTTACTCAATCGGTACCAAAGCAAATGACGAAGAATTGAATAATCTAATTTTATGGAATATGTTAAGTGATATACATCGCTCAATATAAATTAATTATTGTTATCTTAATGTCAAGAGTGTAGTTTATAATGTTGCAAATGCTACAATTAATTAATATTTTGATGCCAAATTTGAAAAACAGGAAATGTAAAAAAGTTAGGTTGTAGCCTGGAATTGAACCTGAACAAAACTGGCAGGGATCCAAAGCAGGAATTCAAATAATTTGTAGCAAAATTTAATTCAACGTGCATTCGTAGTATCACCACTCAATATAATTGTGAATTATATTGACAATTATTGTCAATATTATTGATGAAATTTTCGTTTCGTTAGCTTGCATTAAATTTGATTTCATTAGTTTATGTTGATGATGCGGAATTTGGTTGCCCTACAGACCATGGCACTAATGGCAATTATATTGAGCGTGTGAATGGATCTTAAGCAACAACGATTTTCAGTTTTGCGAGATATCTTTGTGAAGCGTCTTTGAATAGTGTCAGTTGAGCTGTCTATAGATTTAGACGCTATACAAAATATTATTATTATTATTATTATAAAAAAAAAAAATAGTAGTAGTAGTAGTAGTAGTAGTAGTAGTAGTAGTAGTAGTAGTAGTAGTAGTAGTAGTAGTAGTAGTAGTAGTAGTAGTAGTAGTAGTAATAGTAGTAGTAGTAGTAGTAGTAGTAGTAGTAGTAGTAGTAGTAGTAGTAGTAGTAGTTGTTGTTGTTAATGTTGCTGTTGTTGTAGCAATAGCAGTAAGTAGCAGCAGCAGTAGTAGCAGTAGCAGTAGTAGTAGTAGTAGTAGTAGTAGTAGTAGTAGTAGTAGTAGTAGTAGTAGTAGTAGTAGTAGTAGTAGTAGTAGCAGTAGTAGTAGTAGTAGTAGTAGTAGTAGTAGTAGTAGTAGTAGTAGTAGTAGTAGTAGTAGTAGTAGTAGCAGCAAAGGCAGTAGTAGTAGTAGTAGTAGTAGTAGTAGTAGTAGTAGTAGTAGTAGTAGTAGTAGTAGTAGTAGTAGTAGTAGTTGTTGTTGTTGTTGTTGTTGTTGTTGTTGTTGTTGTTGTTGTAGCAATAGCAGTAGCAAAAGCAGTAGCAGCAGCAGTAGTAGTAGTAGTAGTAGTAGTACGATTCTGTTGTTAATTAAGCTATTAACTAATTCTCGCCTCAACTGAGAAAAGCAATTGAAGTTTTGGAAAACGTAGTGAACAATTTTTAACGTAAGTAAAAATAAATCTTATGGGATAAATTACAGTTTCTGTTTCCGGAGTAAATTCGAATTTAAACCACGTTAAAATCTCCAAATTTTGTATTTTTATACAAAACATGGAATCGTTCGTTACATTATGCATCTATTTTCATGACAGGTTTTATTCCAATACGAAGAGTAAAATAAATTTTTAGCCAATTTAAAGGAAGACAGGATGATTTTTCATATTACTACCCCATTTTCAAGTACAATCAAAAGTACACGTTTTAACACAATTAATACTGCAAAAGCTTTTCTGGTAACTAAATTACAGACTAAAAGCTTAATTAACGGCTGGCGAGCTTAACTATTGATGACATCACAGACTAACGTGATTTTCAGCAGCAAAAACATTCCGTTGCACGTGTTTGCGAAAGCAAAAATTAAAGTACAGTGCTAGTGTAAGACTTTCGGGGTGTTGTAATAAAACTAGGCATGTTTTAAGATAAAAATTCAAATTTAAAATTTGCCGCTGTACTCACGCATGAGTTGTCGAACGTATGCACACAAACTAAAACATGTGAGAGGTGCAGCACCTGTTTTTTGTGAAATGCCTTTCCGAAATGCAGACGCTAGTGCCCGTCTAACTAGAGAATGGCGAAATGCATGTAACAGAGAAGAACTAGTGACGCGAGCGGGAATATGTGTTTGTTTGGTAATAATTCTTTCACGTAAGTCATTTTTGAAAAAAATACTATGTTTCCTTTCAGTGTCTTAAAGAGTAGATTGTTCTGACCCACAGTTAAGATTGGATTCAGTTTTCCTTTTAAAGTGCTTACTTCTTTTTGACCACCAGTTAGAGTTTATAAGTTGTACTAATCGGTTGCACAGTTCAGCTATGGCTGATTTTTCAAATGCTCGACATCTGCACACAAATTTACAGAAATCCAACAATTTAATCCAGAAATTGAGAGTAATACAGCAACATTTTGAAATTAATACATGAATTTTCTGAAAGCGTTAAATGACCCTTTGGCAGAACGGTTTTCAATTCCATTTTGAAGCAAGATAATTTCAGCTCAGATGTTCTAAGAATTGAACGGTCCGTCTGGAATGAAATGCTGTAGGCTGATTAATGACATCAAAACGTAATCAGGGCATTATCTGATTCAAGGGATTCCCTTGTCTGCTCTATTTTTTCTACAAAACGCTTTATTTTGACAAACGGGCCATGGCAAAACGTACAATCACTTTAACCCTTTCAGTCTCAAATTATTTTTTTAATAAGAGAGAATTGTTATTGGCTTAAATCAAAATAACTATTAACAGATCAAATAACTGTCAGTTTTAAAATTTTATTAATTTTAAAGGCACAAAATATTTTCGTATCCCACGGGATACAAAGGGTATTAAAGGGTTAAAGTAAGAACACGTGAACATCTGAAACTTGAAAGAAATTAAAAAAGTTTCCCCGGTCCTGCCACAGTTGTGCCTATGGCTGTGACTAAAGCTATAGGTAACTGGAACTACAAGCTACAATTTTAACATTGTGACGAAAGCCAACAGTAACTGGGACTTATTAATAAAAGAAGGTGTGTCTATGAACCCTAGCAAGCCTTCTCTTAATGTGCAAAGTAGTTTAATTCCTTTAACTTTACTTTCAAACACTTAGCTACCTGTTACCGTATCAATTTCTTTTTCTACGGGTCTGTTTGTTCACTACACATTTGCCTTCCTTGTAGATAATACATAATCAATGCATAATTTTCTAGACAGTAGCTCTGCTTATAATACTTGTTCATCTGGTTGTTTGTTTTCATAAATCTGTCATTGATGATGACTGGAGTTCAAAACGTTCGCAGACATGTTTTTTGAAACAATTGTATATTAAAGTTTTAGTAAAAGTTGTGTTGTTTTGATAACAAACAATTTATTTTCATTTCACATACGAATCTTGGCTTAAAAAGTGGATGGATAATTAGTCGTGGGTCGTCAAACGTTGCTGAGTTGCTCAATTCGGCCCGGTTGAGTTCATGAATCTGCGATAAATCTCTAACCATATTAAAAAGGGAAACAGGATTATTTTTCATATCTTACCCATTGTGAAGTGCAGTAAAAAGTATACATTTTAACAGCTATAATAGCGCCATTTGTATTTGTGATAGACCTAATCAAATAATAATTTAAAAACTTAATTAACGGGGATCGAACATTACTAGTGGTGAACATAATTTTCAGCAGCACAGACGACATTCGACGAGCGGGTTCCACGTGTTTGCGAAAACCAAAATAGAAGTACAGTGCTACAGAACAACATTCAGTGTGATAGGCAAAAACACAGCAAATTTTATGTTTAAAGGACAAGAGTAGGTTTCAGAAAAATCACATTAAAAAATTATTATGCTTTATAGCAATTTTATGCGTATATCGTACTCGCGTTGAAAGGAATTTTCGTTTGTTTCCATTTTAAATCTCCCGCTATACTGTTCCGACGGCGCCATTACATGACGTCACTATGTCACGTAAATCAGGGGCACAAAAGGCAACGCTAAATTATGATCCAAACGTTTCCGTGCAAATCTATATTACTTACCATTTCGCTTACTTGCTTGAAAGACTTACGTAACTAGAAAAGAAAATTATTAATTATTTAAAAAGTTTTTACCAACTGGTAAAATGTCGTTGACTCACTTTCAGGGTGCACCACTTACTAACGAAAAAACGTATTTTTAATCTTATTGAAAAGATACAGTCATTTAAAATTTCACTGATTTAGTGACGTGTGCGCTACGAATGCTCTGATTATTTTTTCAAACTTTACTCAGTCTTTTCTATACTTGTTTCAAATGAGCTGCTATCAAAATGGCTGCGCCTAACGGTCATCGCGGGAGTTTAAATTTACACGTTTTATACAGCGTTACGGCCGACGCAAGCCTGCATGCAAAAAGGCAGTATGTAAGTGGTATAAAATTTCAAGACGAATTTTTTAAGCTTCACGTAAATGGAGGGTTTTCTTGTGCTTTAAGAACTTAAATTCCAAGCTTGCCACTGCGTCATCACGCGATTTCATCACAAATGACGATGTAGACGTTAGTGCCCATCTAGATAACGAATGTATGTAGTATCAGCGAAGAACTAGATGCGCGAACGCAAAATTAATTTTTGCGGTAATAATTCTTTCACGTAATAATTCTTTCACATACTACTTTTCTTAAAAAATAGTATGTTCCCTTTCAATATAGGTTAGGTTAGGTTGTTTTGAGTTGTAGTTTAAGAAGGGGTCCGGTTTTCATTTTAATGCCTTTTTTGTGATGAAATATACGTTGGTTTTCAACGTGTCTGTCACTAGTTGTAAATGTAGACTATAATAAAAACTGTTTAGCTAATTTTAAACCACAATGTTTGAGGTTTGATAAAATCGTGACCAGCTGGGACTCGAACACGTGACTAATCTTTCTTTAACGTCGCAAGGCAATGAGCTGGCTCTCATGATACTGTCGCGATGACGTGCTTGTCTTTTCTTTTTCGATTTTTGTGTTTTTGTTTGTTCGTTTGCCTTTGCGTTTGTTTATTCGTTTGTTTAAATGTTTTTTGTTTCAAACTAAAGTCGAGAACATTATCTTCATTTTACTTTGTTTACTTGCTTGCTTGCTTGCTTGCTTGCTTACTATACTAACTTACATACATACATACTTACTTACTCACTCGCTCGCTCGCTCACTCACTCACTCACTCACTCACTCACTCACTCACGCACTCACTCACTCACTTAATTATTTACTTACTTACTTGCTTACTTACTTACTTACTTACTTACTTACTTACTTACTTACTTACTTACTTACTTACTTACTTACTTACTTGCTTGCTCGCTCGCTCGCTCGCTCGCTCACTCACTCACTCACTCACTTACTTACATAGTTAGTTACTTACTTGCCCTCCATTTCTTGCTTTCGTGGTTTCTACGTTGTTTTTTTTGTTCGTTCATTCGTTTTTTGCTCCTTTCTTTGTTCATTTGTTCTTTGTTCTTATGATTAAGCCAATGTGATGTGCTAAATCATATTAAATGAATATAATTCCTTAGAAGTTTGTACATTTTCAACTTGCCTTAATTACCGACAAAAACAAATTAATTGCTACTTCATAGCAGTATGATTTGTGACCTTAAAATGTCAGCTGGGTTAAAGCTACAGAGATGCCTAAAAAATTAAATAAACGTCTACAATTCCTAGCTTATCTACAAGACTATGATAATTAAAATTTACTTAAGACAATTCACTTAAACATGACATAACATTTATTATATTACTGGCTATTCTAGTAACAGTTTCTTTCCAATTATTATTATCATAAATCTTTTATTTAGAAATTCATTCCATATCAAGTCATCTATTTGCTGGGTAAAAGTCACATAGTATTGCAAATATTACAGATTATTATACCCAATTAGCACTTAATATTGTTGTTACAATATGAATGAGTTAGCTTACATTTAAAAAGTTTGTTACAGATAAATATATTTATTCACTCACACCGTAGTTTAGGGCTTTGCATGTTACATCTACCGACATAAGCTCAAATTATTACCATTATATACACAGTTTAATTTTTCGTCCACAATACTGTTTGCCAAACTACATCATTATTGTTATTAACAATAGCTATACAAGGAATTTACACAGGTCAATATGTTTATTAAGTCTGACACCAATAACCAATTTTAATTACTTATCAAATTCATTTTGATTAATTCTTTTACTATTAAAATTTTTTATCTAAATTTCCAATATATTTCATCGCGTTTTCTGTACATGTTTTTAAATTTCTGCCAACGATTTTAGTTTATAATGATGCCCTAAGTTCTTTATGCTCTTTCCAAAATACGAAATTTTGTCTTTGACAGTCTCCGCCAAGGACGCGGCTTCCCTCTAGGCTTCTGAGCCGCATAACATAGTTGTTTACCACATAGTCTTCAAACTATACCAATCTCATAAGAAATCAATAGTACAAAAGTATTACCAATTACAAAGTATTTGGCTTTCCCAAGAAGAAAGGCTAGCGGTGGAGCCGCTGGAAACAGTAATGTAATACGTTTTCTATGTACGTACTGTCAGGCGTTTTTCTGATGTCTATATGTCAATATCTCAAGCTGCCAGTTTATCATTAAACTTTGAACAGTTTCCCCGGATCCAAGTACGATAAGCCATGCTGCACGGAGAAATGTGCTGAAATTGTTAAAAAAGCGCGCGAATGGCAAAATTGCTCACAAAAAACGCAGGAATTTGCAGACGTTTTGACAATTTCCATTAGTTTTGCGTTTTGATTGTCAGACGACGCCTATTCATGCTGGCTGACTGTAGGTTTTAGTGACTGGTTCATTACAACGTCTTTCCATTTCCAATACCACCTTCATTCGGCATTTTACGAGTTTTCAACAGGTTTCAATGGAAAAGGTTTGCGCGTTTTATTGTTTTAAATTTTATATGCTTGGTGATGGATCAAACGCCGCAGCATGTTAGACAGTTTCGTAATTCAAGAAAGGGTGTCGTTACTGCAGGAGTTTTCTCGACTTCCTGGACGCGCCTCTACTGGTTCCTATCAGAAACCAATAGGCCATGTCATGCCCAGTAATGACTTTGGCTTCTGATGTCTCTACTCGGCAATTAGGTCAATAAGATAATCTCTGACAATCATGCTTGGGGACATCGGTTATAGTTCATTTGCAAAAATGCTAACATGTTAATGACGTTAGGTTCTTGCATGGCTATACTGCATTTATCCTGAATCCTAGTTAAGCTTATGTGTTTTTCTTGCTGTCGTTCACACTGCTGCTGCTGTCGTCGCCATTCCGTTTCAACTTCAAGTACTTAATTTAAGATTTACTTTTCTTTAAAATTTATTGAGAATTTAAATTTTACGTTTTCACGAGTGTATGTTTTTAACCGTTTCTCAGTTTGAAATTGCAATATTATTACTTCTCTACAAATATGAACTCTGTTCTGTTCTATATTTGCTTCTTTAACACATACAATAGATGTTCACAAAGATTCATTCTATAGTTAGGCTAAATGTTATATCTTTGAGAATCCGCCCGTTTATTTCAAATACCAGCTTCAAACTATCTCATTCTGTCCCTCCCTTTCGCGAGAATAGCATGCAAGTTAAAGCAGCGCATCCCAGGGTATACATGCTAACATATCTTTCACGTTCCATGAGCCATGAAGTAAAAACTAAGCCGATTAGCCAACCAGTTTACGTCTACGTAGGCCTATCTATGCCAGCCTCAAACCATCTCTCTTTTCCTTTCTCGAGAATAGCATGCAAATCGGACATCTAAAGCAGCGCATCCCGGGGGTTAACATACTTAAAAGAAAACTAGTTCAGAGTAAAGAATGCTCTAAAATAGTGAAAACTACAATAACTTTTTTAAATCAAAACTTAGATTAAATAATAATTACCTCGGATACTCAAATTTTGTTAGACTTTCAACCGCACGTTCAGTGAATCTACTAAGATTGGCAACGGCACCTTTTTGTCACATTCGCGTGGCCGACAAATAGAAGGTGGTACCGTGATAACGATGATCGTGAACTGTAGTGTTAGTTTCTAGCGTTTATTAAGCAGTACTGTAACACTTATGCAAACGTGCTTGACGCGCAAGGGAAGATGCCCGTCATTGCACAAACTGTGGTTAGTTTGTGACTTAAGCAATAGCTGTGTTCGGTTGCCGTTAATTAACTTTCTAGGCTAATTATTCAAATATAAGAAACAATTGCTAACTTTTATATGCAAAAAATGCATATATATATAAATATAGTAAATTAAAATGAGATATATAATATAAACAATCATCTGGTTTTCCTTTAAGCATCTTTCACGTTCCATGAGCCAGAAGTTAAAAATTAAACCTTTTAGCGAACTAGTTTTCGCTTAAGTATCAAAATACCCAGTTGCCTACTTCATGTGAAAAACTACTTCAGGTGGAAAAAAATTGTTATTAAGAACTAATGGGGCGAGGCTATGAAGAGCAGCAACATTAAGGCTGATCAGTGAATGGTTAGGTGCCCTCGCCGAGTTCAGTACTCACATTGGACAGTTTCATTTGCCATATTGATACTGATACCATTTCCATCCATAACAAAGGTCATGTTCACATCTGAATGTGGCAAAGTTAGCTCTACCCGATTGGGCATCTCATCTCAGATCATAGCCTAGAATGTGTCGGATGACAATACTGCCACAAGCACCTTTTGAGCTGAAATCCCAGAGTGCAGTGTGACGAACTATACGTTAAACAAGCGTTTGGCATTTCATCCTTAGACTTGACAACCATTCACATCCCAGATGTACTCAATTGTAAGTCATGGACAGGAGAAAAACGGATATACAAACAGACTAAACATTGACCTTTGACTTAACTTTATCTCGTGTCTTCTCAACCACAGGAACCATTTGTTTTTAACGCAAGTTGTGGACAAACAAACGAACGAATTCCTGAAATACAGTTATACGTGTATTATTGAAAAGCTAAAGTTTAGGTGTTACTGGCTTTTTTCTTTTTCTTCTGCTACTCTAAACATCTGTTATAGACATAGAGCCTCTATCCTTTAATAGAGCACTCCATTGTTTCCTGTATGCAGCTAAAATGTTGAGTTCCTGTGATGCTATTGTTACGTTTGGTTCAGCTGATGTAAATCTTTATTAATTGTTAATATCCAAATTGTTTTTGGTTTTGCTTGGAGGTCATTTAGCAGGTTTCAGTGCCTCGTTTAATTAGATTTAGATTTATTTTAGATAAAGGGTCCCTGTTGAAGCCACTTATTTGACGGAAAGGGCCCTGTTGAAGCCACTTATTTGACGTAAAGGGCCCCTGTTGAAGCCACTTATTTGACGTAAAGGGCCCCTGTTGAAGCCACTTATTTGACGTAAAGGGCCCCTGTTGAAGCCACCTATTTGACGTAAAGGGCCCCTGTTGAAGCCACTTATTTGACGTAAAGGGCCCTGTTGAAGCCACTTATTTGAGGTAAAGGCCCCCTGTTTGATTTAGATTTCGGTTAATTTATTTACCTGTTTAGCACAATAAAAAATAAAAGTTATAAAATTACCAATTAACAACACATTGCAAGACTTTAACTATGAGCTACGCTCAACATGAACTAAACTAATAACAACAAGACTTAATTAATGACGTAAACAACAACAACAACAACAACAAAATGCGTTAAATTTAACGAAGCAAACAGATGCGAGAAAACGATTATGACGATGTTGATGATGATGATGATGATGATGATGAACAACGATGCTGATATATAATGCTGATGACAATGATAATGAATTGATGCTAATGGTGATAATGCTAATCTTACTGATCCTGTTTTTGGCAATCTCGTTAAATGTCCTACCAACCTCAGTCTTCTGATTTTGATCTTAGTGCTCCAACATTCTTCTTTGGTACTGTTATACAGCTGCTTATGTGAAATGATATCATTTTATGGCCATTTTACTTTTTTTCTGAGTAGGCGCTTTGGTTTACTTGTTTAACAAAAAGAAGTGTTCGTGCATACTAGCGACATCTATTGACGAGAATTTGGTCTATTTATTTTTGCAGGTTATGGTCACATTGCACCAAGCACCAACTGGGGTCGCCTCGCCTGCATCATCTATGCCTTGGTTGGCATTCCCATGTTCCTCGTTGTGCTGGTCGACATTGGCAAGCTCTTCACGCGGGCCATCAAGTTCGTCTGGTCGTACTTTCGCCAGTTCTACTACACCGGGACGTGTCGCAAGGCTCGACGACACTTCCACGAACAGGCGGACATTATGAAAGACAAGGCGAAACTCGGAGCGGGTTATGCTCGCGACTATGCCAAAAAAGGTGCTGACTTTGCCAAAGAATTTTCTTCCACTGCCATGGAGAAGGGTGTAATTGCGACGCGTGATTACGTGGACAAAGTGAAAAAGGTGCGAGGTAAGCTCGAAGGAGAAATTGTAAAAGAGGAAATCGAGCCCAGTCCAAAGAACCCGAAGCGAATGGCTGGAGGACAAAACCTTAAATTTGACTGGAAAATAGAAAAACGGGTGAGTACTGATTGCTTGTTGTTGCTGCTGCTGCTGTTGTTGTTGTTGTTCTTCTTCTTCTTGTTGTTGTTGTCGTTGTCGTCACTGTCATTGTCGTTGTTGTTGTTCTTCTTCTTCTTCTTGTTGTTGTTGTCGTTGTCGTCACTGTCATTGTCGTTGTTGTTGCTGCTGATGCTGCTGCTGTTGTTGTTAATCCTGCTGCAGCTGCTGCTATTGTCATTGCCATTGCTATTGTTGATGCAACTTCAAACTGCCATGCCAATGACAGACGTGTCGTTCTTCTAACAACAGACGCACGACACAGTATGTCATCCAGATGACACAGAAGGTGGAAGGAACAGTAATATGTTGTTCAGAAGATACGTTATGTCTTAGCAGTGTTAGTATGCCATTCAAATGACAATGCACAATTGCATATGCAAGGAAACACGTGTACTTAATTTGAGCACCACAAAAGCATCTTTGAGGTTGGCATTTTACGGTTTCACACTTTCCGTATCGTTTTAGGCAAGCCAGAAAGTTAGAAATCCATTTCAGAGACTATTGACCGTAGTGTTTTTAAAATGTTTTCCACGCCACGGTATGTCACCAGTGGTTTGACTTTAGTCTTGCAACGACTTTCAATGACTTCAAAGGTTTTAAGTCCATTAACATTTTTTTGCCGATTCTACAGCCATTAATTCTTTTTTCAGGCAGCTTTGGCCAAACTGGAAGACACCTACGATCTCGAGGAACCAGAAGTTATGCCAGAATTCGTCGTAGACGAGGAATTCAATCTTCCGGTCTCGATGGCACTGCTGCTACTCTGCGGCTACACGTTTGTCGGCGGCGTCATTTTTGCCATTGCCGAAAAGTGGACATATTTGGACGCGTTTTACTTCTGCTTCATTTCCCTGAGCACGGTCGGTTTTGGCGACATCGTTCCGCGCAACGAGGCCTTCATGATGATGGCCATTGCTTACATATTTTTTGGTCTTGCACTGACCTCAATGGTCATCAATGTGGTGATGGAGTTCTTCAGCAATAAATTCGCAGAAGCCACCGAGAGACTGAAGGAGAGATTTCGACTCAACATTGAGGAAGATCTGACGCCGAGTTCCGAAAACGATGAAAACAGTGCTTGGTCGCCCAACGAAAACAGCACAAACATACCGGCTGGTACCATAAAAGTAACAATAGCACCTAGTGATTTGGCAACCGGTAAACCAAAATTACGCATTCCACAACCCGACGACGACGAGGACGAAGACGACAATGACGACAACCGCGACACACGCGTTGACGTCGGCAATGGCGACGGGAGCGAAGCCCGCGTCGAGGTTGACGACATCCAGGAAATGGACGATGCAGTGGCTGCTTGTCAGTCCGTGTATAAACAGATGGATGACGCAATTTCGTCACGTGATAAGCAGACGGATGACGCAAATTCGTCACGTGATATGCAGATGGATGACGCAATTTCGTCACGTGATCGAAACCAAAAGCCCACCTCGTCTTTGCACAGTATACAGAACTGCAGTAGCAAACGAATAGTGAATGACGGCACAGAACTTTCAGTGCTTAGTAGCAATAAATGTGATAAAAAACCTCCTGGACAGTGGATAGTGGGGCAGAAGGACAAACACGCCTCGTTTGTATAGCAACAAATCTAGGTGTAGATATTAATTTTAGCTACAATTCATTTACATTCTCGAAGGCCCTTTGGGGTGCTGTAAAGTCAAATCTCTTTGTACCACCCGCTTTGGGACTCCAGAAAGAGCTGGTATTCAGCATAGTGCATTAATATATACATGTCTATGAAAAACATAGACATTTTCGTTTGTCAAAATTTTGTGGGTTAAGCGAGGTTGACATTTTAAAGGGGGGGAGGGTGTTATAACAAGGTTCGACTGTATTAAAGAATTCATTTTTTAAAAGTAATTGGCTCGAATACGTGATTCAAACGGGAAAACAAGTGGCTCGCAATAGCAAAACAATTATGTGATCCGAGCCATTTGTTAGGATTAATAAGTCACCCAAGTCACATAGTTAACTTGTTCGAGATAAGATAAGACGAGATATGATAAGATAAGATAAGGTAAGATAAGATAAGATAAGATAAGGTAACGTAAGGTAAGATAAGATAAGATAAGATAAGATAAGATAAGATAAGATAAGATAAGATAAGATAAGATAAGATAAGATAAGATAAGATAAGATAAGATAAGATAAGATAAGATAAGAAAAGATAAGATAAGATAAGATAAGATAAGATAAGATAAGATAAGATAAGATAAGATAAGATAAGATAAGATAAGATAAGATAAGATAAGATAAGATAAGATAAGATAAGATAAGATAAGAAGGTAAGATAAGGTAAGCTAAGGTAAGGTAAGGTAAGGTAAGGCAAGGCAAGATCAGATGAGGTGAGGTGAGGTGAGGTGAGAGAGGTAAGGTAAGATAAGATAAGAAAAGGAAAGGAAAGGTAAGGTAAGGTAAGGTAAGACAAGACAAGACAAGACAAGACAAGACAAGACAAGACAAGACAAGGCAAGGCAAGGTAAGGTAAAGTAAGGTAAGATATGGTAAGGTAAAGGTAAGATAAGATAAAACCAGGTAAGGTAAGGTAAAGTAAGCAAAGGAAAGATAAGATAAGAGAAGGTAAAGTAAGGTAAAATAAAGTACGATAAGATAAGGTAAGGAACAGCTAAGATAAGATAGAACATATTTGTTTATCTACTGCAAGCTTAACAGTAGACAGAAACATTCAGACATTTTTAAAATTTAGTAAAATAAAAAAAATGTTGTAGTTTAGAAGATAATACATTTACAATGGATAAAGCGTAAACTTATGAACTCTCACTTGGCTTCAACAGGTTTTCTTGTGTAACCCTTCTGCTTTATAATAGAGAACGTGATAATATTATTATAAATTTTTAATGAGTCGTCGAGGCACATAATTACAAGTTACGTTACTTAAGTGCATATGAAACGTGCCAATTACGTCACAAGAGCGTACTTCATGATCGTGTTATTAAAACGGCCAGTTGTTCTTATAGGTAAAACAACGACGCGGTTATTGTTGCCAATATTATGCTTAAAAACCACGTTGAGTTTGTCTATTAACTTTATTTGTTAGGCGTTGATAGTTTGATAAATGCCGCGCATGCGCAGGGAGATTTGCTAACTGCATATCGAAAAATACTCCGTCGTTCATCGAATGCAGTTTTTGTGATAGAAAATGACGCCCGTTGTTGACACCGTACTTTGCGCGAATCTCGAAAAATCTCTCTGCGCAGGCGCGAAATTTAAATCTATGGATAAACCTCATTTCTTATGCCTAGTCATAGATGTCGTTCGTGCAGTTATTGTTCATTCTAGCACGTAGGATTATGATGTCAATTAAATCGTTCTTTGTAAAAGTAATTGTAACCATATGTGTCAATTTATACGTATGAGTTAAAATAACAAGTACTGGTAGCAACAGTAGTAAAATTCTTTTTTAGCCTTTAGAAACTTTTGAACACAATAATTCAAGCATTAAATAAAGACAATCAGTGTTGGTTCCGTGGTACAACATGCGCGGCTCCTAGACAAATGTGTTTAGTGCAATCTGGCTTATAAATGCAACAAAAATTCGAGGCAATAAATGGGTAGTGCACTGGAGTGAAATTACGCTACAGTCTCTCTCTTCTCTCTTCTCTCTCTCTCTCTCTCTCTCTCTCTCTCTCTCTCTCTCTCTTTCTCTCTCTTTCTCTCTCCATCTTTCTCTCTCTCTCTCTCTCTCTCTCTCTCTCTCTCTCTCTCTCTCTCTCTCTCTCTCTCTCTTTCTCTCTCTCTCTCTCTCTCTCTCTCTCTCTCTCTCTCTCTCTCTCTCTCTCTCTCTCTCTCTCTCTCTCTCTCTCTCTTTCTCTTTCTCTCTCCGTCTTTCTCTCTCTCTCTCTTTCTTTCTTCTCTCCGCTCATTCTCTTTGTCTCTCTGTCTTTCACTTACCCACTTTCACTCCTTTTTTCATCTCTCTCTCTCTCGCGCTCTCTCTCTCTCTTTCTCTCTCCTTTTTTCATCTCTCTCCCTCTTTCTCTCTCTTTCTCCATCTTTCTCTCTCTCTCTCGCTCTCTCTCTCTCTGTTTCTCTCTCCTTTCTTCTCTCTGCTCATTCTCTTTCTTTCTTAGTCTCTCTCTGTCTTTCACTTACCCACTTTCACTCCTTTTTTCATCTCTCTCTCTCTCTCTCTCTCTCTCTCTCTCTCTGTGTGTGTCTCTCTCTCTCTCAGTCTTTTTCTTTCACTTTCTCTTTCTTTCTTAGCTCCCCTCTCACTCTCTCTGTCTTTCACTTACCCACATTCACTCCTTTTTGTCATCTCTCTCTCTCTCTCTCTATCTACCTCTCTCTTTTTCTTTCTCTCTTTCTATCGTTTTCTTATGCTTCTTTCGTTGTCTTATTTTTCTCTTTCTTTTCACTCAATTTCTCTTCATTTCCACCGTATAATTTTGCTTTTGTCTTTGAATATTTATTACACTATTTTAATGTGAATAGGTAGTTACTTTTGGCCACATCTATTTTCGAATACTCGCAAGCATTTGCAGCGGGGGTGGGGTTCCACCTCGATACCATTACGATCATTTTAGTGGCCATGGCATGAGCTTGGAGACCAAAGTTAGCTAAGCAGCACTAGACCTGGTTAGTAAAAGAATGGGTGCACGACAATAAAATCACTTTGGGGTGGTTTTACATAGCATAAGATTGGATGAAACTACTGGGCGGCTTCATCTGCCATAACTCGGCCATTCAAAAATCTCATGTATCTCGTCTTAATGGATCGTTGTTAAAGGAAAACCGGATGATTGTGTAAACATTAATTCAGAATAAAGAATGCTCTAAAATATTGAAAACTACAATGGCTTTTTTTAAATCAAAGCTTTGATTAAATAATAATAAAATCGGGTACTCAAATTAAGTTAAGCTTTCAAAGTTACGCGCGGCTCAGTGAAGATTGGCCTTTTTGTCACCGGCGCATGACCAACAAGTAGAAGGTGGTACCGTGATAACCATGATCATGAACTGCAGTGTTAGTTTCAGACGTCATTTGTCATAGAGCATTTCGTTACATCACGCTTTTAAGCAGTAACACTTACACAAACGTTCTTGACGTGCAAGGGAAGATACCTGCCATTGCACAAACTGTGGTTAGTTTGTGACGTAAGCAATAGCTGTGCTCAATTGCCGTTAATTAACTTTCTAAGCTAATTATTCAAATATAAGAAACAACTGTTAACTTTTATGGGCAAGAAAATACATTTTTGGACAGTAAATCAAAAAGAGATTGTGTCTAAACAATCGTCAGGTTTTCCTTTAACAACTAGCTAGATTCCGATCCTGCGCCACTGTCAAGGAAATCAGGCTTTGTCGTTTAAACGCATTAAACTGTATACTGAACAATCCACTAAACATCTCCACAATGTTTCTGGGTTGTTAGACGATCAAAGCAATGAGCCTACCTACTCACACTATGGTTACATTTCCACAATGAAAACCATCCAGACAGACACTAAGAATCCAGGTAAAAACGTCACAGGGAAAAACGGCATGAAAAAAGTCACAGGACAAACGGCACAGAAAAAAGTGTCAAGGAAAAAGACGCAGGAAAAACAAGTCACAAGGAAAAAGTTGCAGGGAAAAAAGGTCACAGGAAAAAATCATAGATAAAACAGTTACAGGGGAAAGGTCACAGATAAAACAGTTACAGGGGAAAGGTCACAGATAAAACAGTTACAGGGGAAAGGTCACAGATAAAACAGTTACAGGGGAAAAGTCACAGAAAAAAATCACAGATAAAACAGTTACAGGGGAAAAGTCACAGAAAAAAATCACAGATAAAACAGTTACAGGGGAAAAGTCACAGATAAAAAAACAGTTACAGGGGAAAAGTCACAGAAAAAATCACAGATAAAAGAGTTACAGGGGAAAAGTCACAGATAAAAGAGTTACAGGGGAAAAGTCACAGAAAGAGAGAGAGAGGAGAGAGAGAGAAAGATGGAGAAAGAGAGAGAGAGAAAGAGGGAGAGAGATGAAAAAAGGAGAGAGAAAGAGAGAGAGAGAGCAAGAGAGAGAGAGATGAAAAAAGGAGTGAAAGTGGGTAAGTGAAAGACAGAGAGACAAAGAGAATGAGCGGAGAGAAGAAAGAAAGAGAGAGAGAGAGAAAGACGGAGAGAGAAAGAGAAAGAGAGAGAGAGAGAGAGAGAGAGAGAGAGAGAGAGAGAGAGAGAGAGAGAGAGAGAGAGAAGAGGAGAGAGAGAGAAAGAGAGAGAGAGAGAGAAGAGAGAGAGAGAGAGAGAGAGAGAGAGAGAAAGAAAGCAAATGAGAGAGAAAGAGGGAGAGAGAAAGAGAGAAAGAGGAGAGAAAGAGAGAGAGAGAGAGAGAGAGAGAGAGAGAGAGAGAGAGAGAGAGAGAAGAGAGAGACTGTAGCGTAATTTCACTCCAGTGCACTACCCATTTATTGCCTCGAATTTTTGTTGCATTTATAAGCCAGATTGCACTAAACACATTTGTCTAGGAGCCGCGCATGTTGTACCACGGAACCAACACTGATTGTCTTTATTTAATGCTTGAATTATTGTGTTCAAAAGTTTCTAAAGGCTAAAAAAGAATTTTACTACTGTTGCTACCAGTACTTGTTATTTTAACTCATACGTATAAATTGACACATATGGTTACAATTACTTTTACAAAGAACGATTTAATTGACATCATAATCCTACGTGCTAGAATGAACAATAACTGCACGAACGACATCTATGACTAGGCATAAGAAATGAGGTTTATCCATAGATTTAAATTTCGCGCCTGCGCAGAGAGATTTTTCGAGATTCGCGCAAAGTACGGTGTCAACAACGGGCGTCATTTTCTATCACAAAAACTGCATTCGATGAACGACGGAGTATTTTTCGATATGCAGTTAGCAAATCTCCCTGCGCATGCGCGGCATTTATCAAACTATCAACGCCTAACAAATAAAGTTAATAGACAAACTCAACGTGGTTTTTAAGCATAATATTGGCAACAATAACCGCGTCGTTGTTTTACCTATAAGAACAACTGGCCGTTTTAATAACACGATCATGAAGTACGCTCTTGTGACGTAATTGGCACGTTTCATATGCACTTAAGTAACGTAACTTGTAATTATGTGCCTCGACGACTCATTAAAAATTTATAATAATATTATCACGTTCTCTATTATAAAGCAGAAGGGTTACACAAGAAAACCTGTTGAAGCCAAGTGAGAGTTCATAAGTTTACGCTTTATCCATTGTAAATGTATTATCTTCTAAACTACAACATTTTTTTTATTTTACTAAATTTTAAAAATGTCTGAATGTTTCTGTCTACTGTTAAGCTTGCAGTAGATAAACAAATATGTTCTATCTTATCTTAGCTGTTCCTTACCTTATCTTATCGTACTTTATTTTACCTTACTTTACCTTCTCTTATCTTATCTTTCCTTTGCTTACTTTACCTTACCTTACCTGGTTTTATCTTATCTTACCTTTACCTTACCATATCTTACCTTACTTTACCTTACCTTGCCTTGCCTTGTCTTGTCTTGTCTTGTCTTGTCTTGTCTTGTCTTGTCTTGTCTTGTCTTGTCTTGTCTTGGCTTACCTTACCTTAGCTTACCTTACCTTACCTTTCCTTTCCTTTCCTTTCCTTACCTTTTCTTATCTTATCTTACCTTACCTCTACCTCACCTCACCTCACCTCACCTCATCTGATCTTGCCTTGCCTTACCTTACCTTACCTTACCTTAGCTTACCTTATCTCACCTTATCTTATCTTATCTTATCTTACCTTATCTTATCTTATCTTATCTTATCTTATCTTATCTTATCTTATCTTATCTTATCTTATCTTATCTTATCTTATCTTATCTTATCTTATCTTATCTTTTCTTATCTTATCTTATCTTATCTTATCTTATCTTATCTTATCTTATCTTATCTTATCTTATCTTATCTTATCTTATCTTATCTTATCTTATCTTATCTTATCTTATCTTACCTTACGTTACCTTATCTTATCTTATCTTATCTTACCTTATCTTATCTTATCATATCTCGTCTTATCTTATCTCGAACAAGTTAACTATGTGACTAGGGTGAATTATTAATCCTAACAAGTGGCTCGGATCACATAATTGTTTTGCTATTGCGAGCCACTTGTTTTCCCGTTTGAATCACATATTCGAGCCAATTACTTTTAAAAAATGAATTCTTTAATACAGTCGAACCTTGTTATAACACCCTCCCCCCTTTAAAATGTCAACCTCGCTTAACCCACAAAATTTTGACAAAAGAAAATGTCTATGTTTTTCATAGACATGTATATATTAATGCACTATGCATAATACCAGCTCTTTCTGGAGTCCCAAAGCGGGTGGTACAAAGAGATTTGACTTTACAGCACCCCAAAGGGCCTTCGAGAATGTAAATGAATTGTAGCTAAAATTAATATCTACACCTAGATTTGTTGCTATACAAACGAGGCGTGTTTGTCCTTCTGCCCCACTATCCACTGTCCAGGAGGTTTTTTATCACATTTATTGCTACTAAGCACTGAAAGTTCTGTGCCGTCATTCACTATTCGTTTGCTACTGCAGTTCTGTATACTGTGCAAAGACGAGGTGGGCTTTTGGTTTCGATCACGTGACGAAATTGCGTCATCCATCTGCATATCACGTGACGAATTTGCGTCATCCGTCTGCTTATCACGTGACGAAATTGCGTCATCCATCTGTTTATACACGGACTGACAAGCAGCCACTGCATCGTCCATTTCCTGGATGTCGTCAACCTCGACGCGGGCTTCGCTCCCGTCGCCATTGCCGACGTCAACGCGTGTGTCGCGGTTGTCGTCATTGTCGTCTTCGTCCTCGTCGTCGTCGGGTTGTGGAATGCGTAATTTTGGTTTACCGGTTGCCAAATCACTAGGTGCTATTGTTACTTTTATGGTACCAGCCGGTATGTTTGTGCTGTTTTCGTTGGGCGACCAAGCACTGTTTTCATCGTTTTCGGAACTCGGCGTCAGATCTTCCTCAATGTTGAGTCGAAATCTCTCCTTCAGTCTCTCGGTGGCTTCTGCGAATTTATTGCTGAAGAACTCCATCACCACATTGATGACCATTGAGGTCAGTGCAAGACCAAAAAATATGTAAGCAATGGCCATCATCATGAAGGCCTCGTTGCGCGGAACGATGTCGCCAAAACCGACCGTGCTCAGGGAAATGAAGCAGAAGTAAAACGCGTCCAAATATGTCCACTTTTCGGCAATGGCAAAAATGACGCCGCCGACAAACGTGTAGCCGCAGAGTAGCAGCAGTGCCATCGAGACCGGAAGATTGAATTCCTCGTCTACGACGAATTCTGGCATAACTTCTGGTTCCTCGAGATCGTAGGTGTCTTCCAGTTTGGCCAAAGCTGCCTGAAAAAAGAATTAATGGCTGTAGAATCGGCAAAAAAATGTTAATGGACTTAAAACCTTTGAAGTCATTGAAAGTCGTTGCAAGACTAAAGTCAAACCACTGGTGACATACCGTGGCGTGGAAAACATTTTAAAAACACTACGGTCAATAGTCTCTGAAATGGATTTCTAACTTTCTGGCTTGCCTAAAACGATACGGAAAGTGTGAAACCGTAAAATGCCAACCTCGAAGATGCTTTTGTGGTGCTCAAATTAAGTACACGTGTTTCCTTGCATATGCAATTGTGCATTGTCACTTTTGAATGGCATACTAACACCCCTAAGACATAACGTATCTTCTGAACAACATATTACTGTTCCTTCCACCTTCTGTGTCATCTGGATGACATACTGTGTCGTGCGTCTGTTGTTAGAAGAACGACACGTCTGTCATTGGCATGGCAGTTTGAAGTTGCAATAACAATAGCAATGGCAATGACAATAGCAGCAGCTGCAGCAGGATTAACAACAACAGCAGCAGCATCAGCAGCAACAACAACGACAATGACAGTGACGACAACGACAACAACAACAAGAAGAAGAAGAAGAACAACAACAACGACAATGACAGTGACGACAACGACAACAACAACAAGAAGAAGAAGAACAACAACAACAGCAGCAACAGCAACAACAAGCAATCAGTACTCACCCGTTTTTCTATTTTCCAGTCAAATTTAAGGTTTTGTCCTCCAGCCATTCGCTTCGGGTTCTTTGGACTGGGCTCGATTTCCTCTTTTACAATTTCTCCTTCGAGCTTACCTCGCACCTTTTTCACTTTGTCCACGTAATCACGCGTCGCAATTACACCCTTCTCCATGGCAGTGGAAGAAAATTCTTTGGCAAAGTCAGCACCTTTTTTGGCATAGTCGCGAGCATAACCCGCTCCGAGTTTCGCCTTGTCTTTCATAATGTCCGCCTGTTCGTGGAAGTGTCGTCGAGCCTTGCGACACGTCCCGGTGTAGTAGAACTGGCGAAAGTACGACCAGACGAACTTGATGGCCCGCGTGAAGAGCTTGCCAATGTCGACCAGCACAACGAGGAACATGGGAATGCCAACCAAGGCATAGATGATGCAGGCGAGGCGACCCCAGTTGGTGCTTGGTGCAATGTGACCATAACCTGCAAAAATAAATAGACCAAATTCTCGTCAATAGATGTCGCTAGTATGCACGAACACTTCTTTTTGTTAAACAAGTAAACCAAAGCGCCTACTCAGAAAAAAAGTAAAATGGCCATAAAATGATATCATTTCACATAAGCAGCTGTATAACAGTACCAAAGAAGAATGTTGGAGCACTAAGATCAAAATCAGAAGACTGAGGTTGGTAGGACATTTAACGAGATTGCCAAAAACAACACCAGTAAGATTAGCATCATCACCATTAGCATCAATTCATTATCATTGTCATCAGCACTAATATCACCATCGTTATCATCATTATCATCATCATCATCAACATCGTCATAATCGTTTTCTCGCATCTGTTTGCTTCGTTAAATTTAACGCATTTTGTTGTTGTTGTTGTTGTTGTTGTTGTTGTTTATGTCATTAACTAAGTCTTGTTGTTATTAGTTTAGTTCATGTTGAGCGTAGCTCATAGTTAAAGTCTTGCAATGTGTTGTTAATTGGTAATTTTATAACTTTTATTTTTTATTGTGCTAAACAGGTAAATAAATTAACCGAAATCTAAATCAAACAGGGGGCCTTTACCTCAAATAAGTGGCTTCAACAGGGCCCTTTACGTCAAATAAGTGGCTTCAACAGGGGCCCTTTACGTCAAATAGGTGGCTTCAACAGGGGCCCTTTACGTCAAATAAGTGGCTTCAACAGGGGCCCTTTACGTCAAATAAGTGGCTTCAACAGGGGCCCTTTACGTCAAATAAGTGGCTTCAACAGGGCCCTTTCCGTCAAATAAGTGGCTTCAACAGGGACCCTTTATCTAAAATAAATCTAAATCTAATTAAACGAGGCACTGAAACCTGCTAAATGACCTCCAAGCAAAACCAAAAACAATTTGGATATCAATTAATAAAGATTTACATCAGCTGAACCAAACGTAACAATAGCATCACAGGAACTCAACATTTTAGCTGCATACAGGAAACAATGGAGTGCTCTATTAAAGGATAGAGGCTCTATGTCTATAACAGATGTTTAGAGTAGCAGAAGAAAAAGAAAAAAGCCAGTAACACCTAAACTTTAGCTTTTCAATAATACACGTATAACTGTATTTCAGGAATTCGTTCGTTTGTTTGTCCACAACTTGCGTTAAAAACAAATGGTTCCTGTGGTTGAGAAGCCACAAGATAAAGTTAAGTCAAAGGTCAATGTTTAGTCTGTTTGTATATCCGTTTTTCTCCTGTCCATGACTTACAATTGAGTACATCTGGGATGTGAATGGTTGTCAAGTCTAAGGATGAAATGCCAAACGCTTGTTTAACGTATAGTTCGTCACACTGCACTCTGGGATTTCAGCTCAAAAGGTGCTTGTGGCAGTATTGTCATCCGACACATTCTAGGCTATGATCTGAGATGAGATGCCCAATCGGGTAGAGCTAACTTTGCCACATTCAGATGTGAACATGACCTTTGTTATGGATGGAAATGGTATCAGTATCAATATGGCAAATGAAACTGTCCAGTGTGAGTACTGAACTCGGCGAGGGCACCTAACCATTCACTGATCAGCCTTAATGTTGCTGCTCTTCATAGCCTCGCCCCATTAGTTCTTAATAACAATTTTTTCCACCTGAAGTAGTTTTTCACATGAAGTAGGCAACTGGGTATTTTGATACTTAAGCGAAAACTAGTTCGCTAAAAGGTTTAATTTTTAACTTCTGGCTCATGGAACGTGAAAGATGCTTAAAGGAAAACCAGATGATTGTTTATATTATATATCTCATTTTAATTTACTATATTTATATATATATGCATTTTTTGCATATAAAAGTTAGCAATTGTTTCTTATATTTGAATAATTAGCCTAGAAAGTTAATTAACGGCAACCGAACACAGCTATTGCTTAAGTCACAAACTAACCACAGTTTGTGCAATGACGGGCATCTTCCCTTGCGCGTCAAGCACGTTTGCATAAGTGTTACAGTACTGCTTAATAAACGCTAGAAACTAACACTACAGTTCACGATCATCGTTATCACGGTACCACCTTCTATTTGTCGGCCACGCGAATGTGACAAAAAGGTGCCGTTGCCAATCTTAGTAGATTCACTGAACGTGCGGTTGAAAGTCTAACAAAATTTGAGTATCCGAGGTAATTATTATTTAATCTAAGTTTTGATTTAAAAAAGTTATTGTAGTTTTCACTATTTTAGAGCATTCTTTACTCTGAACTAGTTTTCTTTTAAGTATGTTAACCCCCGGGATGCGCTGCTTTAGCTGTCCGATTTGTATGCTATTCTCGAGAAAGGGAGAGAGAGAGAGATGGTTTGAGGCTGGCATAGATAGGCCTACGTAGGCGTAAACTGGTTGGCTAATCGGCTTAGTTTTTACTTCATGGCTCATGGAACGTGAAAGATATGTTAGCATGTATACCCTGGGATGCGCTGCTTTAACTTGCATGCTATTCTCGCGAAAGGGAGGGACAGAATGAGATAGTTTGAAGCTGGTATTTGAAATAAACGGGCGGATTCTCAAAGATATAACATTTAGCCTAACTATAGAATGAATCTTTGTGAACATCTATTGTATGTGTTAAAGAAGCAAATATAGAACAGAACAGAGTTCATATTTGTAGAGAAGTAATAATATTGCAATTTCAAACTGAGAAACGGTTAAAAACATACACTCGTGAAAACGTAAAATTTAAATTCTCAATAAATTTTAAAGAAAAGTAAATCTTAAATTAAGTACTTGAAGTTGAAACGGAATGGCGACGACAGCAGCAGCAGTGTGAACGACAGCAAGAAAAACACATAAGCTTAACTAGGATTCAGGATAAATGCAGTATAGCCATGCAAGAACCTAACGTCATTAACATGTTAGCATTTTTGCAAATGAACTATAACCGATGTCCCCAAGCATGATTGTCAGAGATTATCTTATTGACCTAATTGCCGAGTAGAGACATCAGAAGCCAAAGTCATTACTGGGCATGACATGGCCTATTGGTTTCTGATAGGAACCAGTAGAGGCGCGTCCAGGAAGTCGAGAAAACTCCTGCAGTAACGACACCCTTTCTTGAATTACGAAACTGTCTAACATGCTGCGGCGTTTGATCCATCACCAAGCATATAAAATTTAAAACAATAAAACGCGCAAACCTTTTCCATTGAAACCTGTTGAAAACTCGTAAAATGCCGAATGAAGGTGGTATTGGAAATGGAAAGACGTTGTAATGAACCAGTCACTAAAACCTACAGTCAGCCAGCATGAATAGGCGTCGTCTGACAATCAAAACGCAAAACTAATGGAAATTGTCAAAACGTCTGCAAATTCCTGCGTTTTTTGTGAGCAATTTTGCCATTCGCGCGCTTTTTTAACAATTTCAGCACATTTCTCCGTGCAGCATGGCTTATCGTACTTGGATCCGGGGAAACTGTTCAAAGTTTAATGATAAACTGGCAGCTTGAGATATTGACATATAGACATCAGAAAAACGCCTGACAGTACGTACATAGAAAACGTATTACATTACTGTTTCCAGCGGCTCCACCGCTAGCCTTTCTTCTTGGGAAAGCCAAATACTTTGTAATTGGTAATACTTTTGTACTATTGATTTCTTATGAGATTGGTATAGTTTGAAGACTATGTGGTAAACAACTATGTTATGCGGCTCAGAAGCCTAGAGGGAAGCCGCGTCCTTGGCGGAGACTGTCAAAGACAAAATTTCGTATTTTGGAAAGAGCATAAAGAACTTAGGGCATCATTATAAACTAAAATCGTTGGCAGAAATTTAAAAACATGTACAGAAAACGCGATGAAATATATTGGAAATTTAGATAAAAAATTTTAATAGTAAAAGAATTAATCAAAATGAATTTGATAAGTAATTAAAATTGGTTATTGGTGTCAGACTTAATAAACATATTGACCTGTGTAAATTCCTTGTATAGCTATTGTTAATAACAATAATGATGTAGTTTGGCAAACAGTATTGTGGACGAAAAATTAAACTGTGTATATAATGGTAATAATTTGAGCTTATGTCGGTAGATGTAACATGCAAAGCCCTAAACTACGGTGTGAGTGAATAAATATATTTATCTGTAACAAACTTTTTAAATGTAAGCTAACTCATTCATATTGTAACAACAATATTAAGTGCTAATTGGGTATAATAATCTGTAATATTTGCAATACTATGTAACTTTTACCCAGCAAATAGATGACTTGATATGGAATGAATTTCTAAATAAAAGATTTATGATAATAATAATTGGAAAGAAACTGTTACTAGAATAGCCAGTAATATAATAAATGTTATGTCATGTTTAAGTGAATTGTCTTAAGTAAATTTTAATTATCATAGTCTTGTAGATAAGCTAGGAATTGTAGACGTTTATTTAATTTTTTAGGCATCTCTGTAGCTTTAACCCAGCTGACATTTTAAGGTCACAAATCATACTGCTATGAAGTAGCAATTAATTTGTTTTTGTCGGTAATTAAGGCAAGTTGAAAATGTACAAACTTCTAAGGAATTATATTCATTTAATATGATTTAGCACATCACATTGGCTTAATCATAAGAACAAATGAACAAAGAAAGGAGCAAAAAACGAATGAACGAACAAAAAAAACAACGTAGAAACCACGAAAGCAAGAAATGGAGGGCAAGTAAGTAACTAACTATGTAAGTAAGTGAGTGAGTGAGTGAGTGAGCGAGCGAGCGAGCGAGCGAGCGAGCAAGCAAGTAAGTAAGTAAGTAAGTCAGTAAGTAAGTAAGTAAGTAAGTAAGTAAGTAAGTAAGTAAGTAAGCAAGTAAGTAAGTAAATAATTAAGTGAGTGAGTGAGTGCGTGAGTGAGTGAGTGAGTGAGTGAGTGAGTGAGCGAGCGAGCGAGTGAGTAAGTAAGTAAGTATGTATGTATGTAAGTTAGTATAGTAAGCAAGCAAGCAAGTAAACAAAGTAAAATGAAGATAATGTTCTCGACTTTAGTTTGAAACAAAAAACATTTAAACAAACGAATAAACAAACGCAAAGGCAAACGAACAAACAAAAACACAAAAATCGAAAAAGAAAAGACAAGCACGTCATCGCGACAGTATCATGAGAGCCAGCTCATTGCCTTGCGACGTTAAAGAAAGATTAGTCACGTGTTCGAGTCCCAGCTGGTCACGATTTTATCAAACCTCAAACATTGTGGTTTAAAATTAGCTAAACAGTTTTTATTATAGTCTACATTTACAACTAGTGACAGACACGTTGAAAACCAACGTATATTTCATCACAAAAAAGGCATTAAAATGAAAACCGGACCCCTTCTTAAACTACAACTCAAAACAACCTAACCTAACCTATATTGAAAGGGAACATACTATTTTTTAAGAAAAGTAGTATGTGAAAGAATTATTACGTGAAAGAATTATTACCGCAAAAATTAATTTTGCGTTCGCGCATCTAGTTCTTCGCTGATACTACATACATTCGTTATCTAGATGGGCACTAACGTCTACATCGTCATTTGTGATGAAATCGCGTGATGACGCAGTGGCAAGCTTGGAATTTAAGTTCTTAAAGCACAAGAAAACCCTCCATTTACATAAAGCTTAAAAAATTCGTCTTGAAATTTTATACCACTTACGTACTGCCTTTCTGCATGCATGGCTTGCGTCGGCCGTAACGCTGTATAAAACGTGTAAATTTAAACTCCCGCGATGACCGTTAGGCGCAGCCATTTTGATAGCAGCTCATTTGAAACAAGTATAGAAAAGACTGAGTAAAGTTTGAAAAAATAATCAGAGCATTCGTAGCGCACACGTCACTAAATCAGTGAAATTTTAAATGACTGTATCTTTTCAATAAGATTAAAAATACGTTTTTTCGTTAGTAAGTGGTGCACCCTGAAAGTGAGTCAACGACATTTTACCAGTTGGTAAAAACTTTTTAAATAATTAATAATTTTCTTTTCTAGTTACGTAAGTCTTTCAAGCAAGTAAGCGAAATGGTAAGTAATATAGATTTGCACGGAAACGTTTGGATCATAATTTAGCGTTGCCTTTTGTGCCCCTGATTTACGTGACATAGTGACGTCATGTAATGGCGCCGTCGGAACAGTATAGCGGGAGATTTAAAATGGAAACAAACGAAAATTCCTTTCAACGCGAGTACGATATACGCATAAAATTGCTATAAAGCATAATAATTTTTTAATGTGATTTTTCTGAAACCTACTCTTGTCCTTTAAACATAAAATTTGCTGTGTTTTTGCCTATCACACTGAATGTTGTTCAGTAGCACTGTACTTCTATTTTGGTTTTCGCAAACACGTGGAACCCGCTCGTCGAATGTCGTCTGTGCTGCTGAAAATTATGTTCACCACTAGTAATGTTCGATCCCCGTTAATTAAGTTTTTAAATTATTATTTGATTAGGTCTATCACAAATACAAATGGCGCTATTATAGCTGTTAAAATGTATACTTTTTACTGCACTTCACAATGGGTAAGATATGAAAAATAATCCTGTTTCCCTTTTTAATATGGTTAGAGATTTATCGCAGATTCATGAACTCAACCGGGCCGAATTGAGCAACTCAGCAACGTTTGACGACCCACGACTAATTATCCATCCACTTTTTAAGCCAAGATTCGTATGTGAAATGAAAATAAATTGTTTGTTATCAAAACAACACAACTTTTACTAAAACTTTAATATACAATTGTTTCAAAAAACATGTCTGCGAACGTTTTGAACTCCAGTCATCATCAATGACAGATTTATGAAAACAAACAACCAGATGAACAAGTATTATAAGCAGAGCTACTGTCTAGAAAATTATGCATTGATTATGTATTATCTACAAGGAAGGCAAATGTGTAGTGAACAAACAGACCCGTAGAAAAAGAAATTGATACGGTAACAGGTAGCTAAGTGTTTGAAAGTAAAGTTAAAGGAATTAAACTACTTTGCACATTAAGAGAAGGCTTGCTAGGGTGCAGAGATAAACTTTCTTTTATTAATAAGTCCCAGTTACTGTTGGCTTTCGTCACAATGTTAAAATTGTAGCTTGTAGTTCCAGTTACCTATAGCTTTAGTCACAGCCATAGGCACAACTGTGGCAGGACCGGGGAAACTTTTTTAATTTCTTTCAAGTTTCAGATGTTCACGTGTTCTTACTTTAACCCTTTAATACCCTTTGTATCCCGTGGGATACGAAAATATTTTGTGCCTTTAAAATTAATAAAATTTTAAAACTGACAGTTATTTGATCTGTTAATAGTTATTTTGATTTAAGCCAATAACAATTCTCTCTTATTAAAAAAATAATTTGAGACTGAAAGGGTTAAAGTGATTGTACGTTTTGCCATGGCCCGTTTGTCAAAATAAAGCGTTTTGTAGAAAAAATAGAGCAGACAAGGGAATCCCTTGAATCAGATAATGCCCTGATTACGTTTTGATGTCATTAATCAGCCTACAGCATTTCATTCCAGACGGACCGTTCAATTCTTAGAACATCTGAGCTGAAATTATCTTGCTTCAAAATGGAATTGAAAACCGTTCTGCCAAAGGGTCATTTAACGCTTTCAGAAAATTCATGTATTAATTTCAAAATGTTGCTGTATTACTCTCAATTTCTGGATTAAATTGTTGGATTTCTGTAAATTTGTGTGCAGATGTCGAGCATTTGAAAAATCAGCCATAGCTGAACTGTGCAACCGATTAGTACAACTTATAAACTCTAACTGGTGGTCAAAAAGAAGTAAGCACTTTAAAAGGAAAACTGAATCCAATCTTAACTGTGGGTCAGAACAATCTACTCTTTAAGACACTGAAAGGAAACATAGTATTTTTTTCAAAAATGACTTACGTGAAAGAATTATTACCAAACAAACACATATTCCCGCTCGCGTCACTAGTTCTTCTCTGTTACATGCATTTCGCCATTCTCTAGTTAGACGGGCACTAGCGTCTGCATTTCGGAAAGGCATTTCACAAAAAACAGGTGCTGCACCTCTCACATGTTTTAGTTTGTGTGCATACGTTCGACAACTCATGCGTGAGTACAGCGGCAAATTTTAAATTTGAATTTTTATCTTAAAACATGCCTAGTTTTATTACAACACCCCGAAAGTCTTACACTAGCACTGTACTTTAATTTTTGCTTTCGCAAACACGTGCAACGGAATGTTTTTGCTGCTGAAAATCATGTTAGTCTGTGATGTCATCAATAGTTAAGCTCGCCAGCCGTTAATTAAGCTTTTAGTCTGTAATTTAGTTACCAGAAAAGCTTTTGCAGTATTAATTGTGTTAAAACGTGTACTTTTGATTGTACTTGAAAATGGGGTAGTAATATGAAAAATCATCCTGTCTTCCTTTAAATTGGCTAAAAATTTATTTTACTCTTCGTATTGGAATAAAACCTGTCATGAAAATAGATGCATAATGTAACGAACGATTCCATGTTTTGTATAAAAATACAAAATTTGGAGATTTTAACGTGGTTTAAATTCGAATTTACTCCGGAAACAGAAACTGTAATTTATCCCATAAGATTTATTTTTACTTACGTTAAAAATTGTTCACTACGTTTTCCAAAACTTCAATTGCTTTTCTCAGTTGAGGCGAGAATTAGTTAATAGCTTAATTAACAACAGAATCGTACTACTATTACTACTACTGCTGCTGCTGCTACTGCTTTTGCTACTGCTATTGCTACAACAACAACAACAACAACAACAACAACAACAACAACAACAACTACTACTACTACTACTACTACTACTACTACTACTACTACTACTACTACTACTACTACTACTACTACTACTACTGCCTTTGCTGCTACTACTACTACTACTACTACTACTACTACTACTACTACTACTACTACTACTACTACTACTACTACTACTACTACTACTACTACTACTACTACTACTACTACTACTACTACTACTACTACTACTACTACTACTACTACTACTACTACTGCTACTGCTACTACTGCTGCTGCTACTTACTGCTATTGCTACAACAACAGCAACATTAACAACAACAACAACTACTACTACTACTACTACTACTACTACTACTACTACTACTACTACTACTACTACTACTACTACTACTACTACTACTACTACTACTACTACTACTACTACTACTACTACTACTACTACTACTACTACTACTACTACTACTACTACTATTTTTTTTTTTTATAATAATAATAATAATAATATTTTGTATAGCGTCTAAATCTATAGACAGCTCAACTGACACTATTCAAAGACGCTTCACAAAGATATCTCGCAAAACTGAAAATCGTTGTTGCTTAAGATCCATTCACACGCTCAATATAATTGCCATTAGTGCCATGGTCTGTAGGGCAACCAAATTCCGCATCATCAACATAAACTAATGAAATCAAATTTAATGCAAGCTAACGAAACGAAAATTTCATCAATAATATTGACAATAATTGTCAATATAATTCACAATTATATTGAGTGGTGATACTACGAATGCACGTTGAATTAAATTTTGCTACAAATTATTTGAATTCCTGCTTTGGATCCCTGCCAGTTTTGTTCAGGTTCAATTCCAGGCTACAACCTAACTTTTTTACATTTCCTGTTTTTCAAATTTGGCATCAAAATATTAATTAATTGTAGCATTTGCAACATTATAAACTACACTCTTGACATTAAGATAACAATAATTAATTTATATTGAGCGATGTATATCACTTAACATATTCCATAAAATTAGATTATTCAATTCTTCGTCATTTGCTTTGGTACCGATTGAGTAACCTGTTAAATTTAAGATGCTGGTACTTGTAAGTATAAATACAAGATAAGGACAAGAAAAGGGGTACCTGAAGTAGGTTTCAGCAAAATCAGGCCTTAAAAATTGTGTTACTTTACAGCAATTTTATGCGCATACACACTGATTTACAAAATAGAAGCATGTATACTTCAAATATTATGTTCTAACTAAAATAAGTGTGTTTTAATCTGTATTTTAAAAGTGTTAATGTTCGAGAGAGTGCTGATATGGATAGAGTTGGTATGGCAACAGCAAATGACCTATCATCCATAGTGGAACAGGTCCTGCAACAGCAAATGATCTGTCACCCATAGTGGAACAGCGCACTCTAGAAACCTTAAGCAAAAGACTATCATTTGATCTAAGATTATACCGGCTTGAATTTGTTGGACGAATTACGTCACGAGTGTAATCAGGTACCTCGCCATGAAGTGCCTTAAATACAAGTAGTAGTATCTTAAATTTAATACGTTGCTTAATCGGTAGCCAACTGAAATGACGAAAAATCAGTGTAATATTGGTACTATGTTAATACAATAAAGACAATATCAAAACAATAAAAACAATACTGTACAGTCATACTAATGTCCATTTTTTTCATTTTTAATGACATTATCAAGCATAAGAGCTTCATTTCTTGACATTTCTTAGCAAAAGTTAGTGAGTAAGTGCTAAAATGTTTTTAGTTCACCATCGTCGAATTTAAGTAGAAATTGGGTAAAACTTTCCGGCATTTGAAAAAGGTTTACTTTTTTTGTCCACCCTGTATAATGAAAGCTAAACTGTGTAAAAAACCTAAAACCCTCTTTTTCATAATACTAAGTTTTTTATACTGTTTAGCACTCTAAAATTCGCCTTCAGCAGAAAGGCTCATTTCATGTGAATAACTGTGGCGAGACTGGTACCTTTAGGCAGAGACACTGAACCAGCTGAGGTGCACTAGTCATATTTGGTTGTAAATGCATCTTCGTTTTATAAAGTAAACAGCTATAATAAGAATAATAAATGAATTCACTAACCAGGCTTGGCGAAGTTTAACTTCAGTCAACTTTAGTTAAACAGACACGATGACCACTCGGCTTTTAAATTCGCTTTAATAAAAGTAGGTAGGTAGGTAGGTAGGTAGGTAGGTAGGTAGGTAGGTAGGTAGGTAGGTAGGTAGGTAGGTAGGTAGGTAGGTAGATAGATAGGTAGGTAGGTAAGTAGGTAGGCAGGCAGGCAGGCAAGTAGGTAGGTAGGTAAGTAGGTATGTATGTATGTAGGTAGGTAGGTAGGTAGGTAGGTAGGTAGGTAGGCAGGCAGGCAGGCAGGTAGGTAGGTAGGTATGTATGTATGTATGTATGTATGTAGGTAGGTAGGTAGGTAGGTAGGTAGGTAGGTAGGTAGGTAGGTAGGTATGTATGTATGTAGGTAGGTAGGTAGGTAGGTAAGTAAGTAGGTAGGTAGGTAGGCAGGCAGGCAGGCAGGCAGGCAGGCAGGCAGGCAGGTAGGTAGGTAGGTAGGTAGGTAGATTAAATAAGCAAGAAAGCAAACAAGTAAGTAAATAAACAAACAAGCAAAGTGAAGTGACGTGAATAAGCTCACAGGTTTAGAAAGCGACCCCCATCTCTCAACAAACAAACTCTAGCAGCCCTAGATTTACTATCACTTTATTAATTAATCACATAGTGCATAGCAATTTCAATGCTAAAGCGTTAAACGTGCCCAAACTGCCCATTTTCCCAAACCACTCTGGGCGATTTAAGTAGGTAATCGGTGCGTCTATTGAAAGGTATTTGAAGTTCTCTTGGGCTCACGTTCGAATACGTGATATACGGCTATGTAAGTGCATTACCGAATGTAAACGTGGCATGCCCTTCGTTAAACACAGTTTAGCAATAGCTTTCAATAACGCAATAGCACCGCTTGATGGGTTTCTATCAATAGATATCCCGTATTGCTGAATGGATATCCCGTCTTGCTGAATGTCCTCAAAGCGCCTACATTTGCACTGAACTTTCGAGGGTTATTTGGTTTTTGTTTGCCAATGAAGGCTGGCGCATTCATATGCCGTTATATTGACTGTGGTTGCCAAGTGGAATGGGCGAGTGATGGTCTTTTGACACGAGTAGTCGCGATCTTGCAGTTTTTCATTAGTACAAGCGACAATATTTTCTTATCGGAAATCTGTTGCATGAAAAAGCGAGAAAGAAAAGCCTTTCAAACCTGGCTTCTTTGGCTTCTTTGCGAGGCGGCGACAATTAACAGAACAGCGTAACACGCTGCCCCGCATACGGCAAACATGGACGGCGGGCGTCCAAAGTTAAAGGAAAACAACATGACTTTTCATATACTACCCCATTTTCAAGTCTGATAAAAAGTATACAATTAATATTGCAAAGGCGTTTCTGATAATTACATAATAGATTAAAACCTTAATCAACGGTGGGCCAACCCAACTATTGATGACGTCACAAACTAACATAATTTTCAACAGCAAAAATATTCCACGAGCGTGTTGCACGTGTTTGTGAAAGCGAAAATTTACGTACAGTGCTACTGTGAGGTATTCAATCGTTGTACTAAAATTAGGCAAGTTTTAAGGTAAAAACTCAATTTTCAAATTTACCGCTGTGCTCACGCATGAGCTGCCGAACCTGTGTAGTTCGTCACAAACTAACACATCTAAACTGAGAGGTACGGCATCTGTTTTTGTGCAATGCATTTCCAAGATACAGACGCTAGTGCCCGTCTAACAAGCGAATGGCGAAATGCATTTAACAGTGAAAAAATAGGTGCGAAATTACGTTTGCGTTGTAATAATTCTTCCACGTAAGTCATTTTCGAAAAAGTAGTACGTTTCCTTTCAATATTTTAAAGAGTAAATTGTTTTGACCTACTGATTAAAATTGGATGCGGCTTTGCTTTGTTGAGGCTGAGCAGGAAGTTAAGGCTGAGCAGTGTATGAATGGGTGCCCACCGTGTTCAATACTCGCACTGGGATGTTTCATTCGTCTTGTTTCTGACTATTTACCACGTAGAGGTAGCATGCATTCACAGCCAAACGTAACTAAGACACTTCTGCTGATTCAGTGGCTCATGTTGGAGGCTTGTTCTTGGTAATAAGCTAGCTTCCGGTCTTGCCACGAAATTAACGCTGAATAGTCTCAACTATTGACTGCTCAACTGATGGTTCAGCTGCTCATTATGGAGGCTTAGGTTTTGGTCTCGCCACAAGTATTAACGTTGATTAGTGTGTGCTGTTGAATGCAGGATTCCACATTGCAATATGCCAAAGTTTGCCACTCAACATTACTGTTTGCTTCATACAAACGTCATACAGGGTGTACCATAAGTCACTATACACTTTACGTTTTGTTTCGTGTTTTTAAAAATCAGTTTTCGTTTTTGCAAACACGTGCAACGCGTTCATGGAATGTTTTTGCTGTTGAAAATTATGTCAATTTGTGATGTCATCAATACTTGGGTTGAACCGTTAAGTAACATTTTAGTCTATTATTTATTTATCAGAAACCACTCTAGGTGCTAAAATATATATATATATATATATATATATAATACTTTTTACTGTACTTCAAAATGGGACAGGATGTGAAAATTATACTGTTTTTCTTTAAGTCTGAGTAATAACTTTAGTCTCTTCTCTTGCTTTTACCATTTTCACATCATCAAATCTTAAACGTTCGCCATGACTCGTTCACATATTAACCGCGCATTCTCCTGACTCATTTTTCTCATTAAACTTGCGCCTTTCAAGAGTGCTGCTGGCTGCATGCATGGTTAACGGTGTTTAATGCTCTTATTAACTGCCATAGTTCATTCACAGTCACGAATGTGGCGCCTCTATGCGGCGGGGACCCGAAAACATTAACGAAAACCAAAGTGATCAGTTTTACGATCGCTGACGGAAGCACAAGACGCGCGTCTATACGTGGCATTTTCCTATACATATCGCCCCAAACAAGCCAAATGGCACTCAAGGTATAAGCTATACATTATATAATGCTAAATCTTTGTTTCTCAATTTAAAACAGACGAAAACAATAAAATTATTGCATATTTATCCTTCAGTGACATCAGGGCTGAATTCTGGCCTTTAGAGTCCCTAAGCCAATGAAATTATGGGACCCCCTCAGACGGAACCACACTCTAACTTGCCCATACCTGTCTTGAACATTATTGAATATTTTTACCCGTAAATATTTTAGCGGCCTTTGCGTACCTTATTACAAAGTAAACTTATTACAAATTCTTTAAATAAACTAGAATAGCTTCTTTTGTTTGTCAATCAAAACGCTCATTAAGAAATGTTGTTATTTACTAATTATTGCAAACCAAATTAGCACATATTTCAGTACAACCACAGTGAACTTCGGACGTTATCAAAGCTTGAGGTCCCCAACCTTGTGTGGCTCGAGGCTGCCTCCTATACTAGCCTATATCTAATTCAGCCTCGAGCGACAATGGTTTAAAACCTACATTACTTAAAGGAAAACCGGACGATTGTTTAGATTGAATGTCATTATAATTTACTGTCCAAAATATACATTTTCTTGTCTATAAAAGTTAGCAATTGCTCAAAATATACATTTCCTTGTCTATAAAAGTTAGCAATTGCTCAAAATATACATTTTCTTGTCTATAAAAGTTAGCAATTGCTCAAAATATACATTTCCTTGTCTATAAAAGTTAGCAATTGTTCAAAATATACATGTCCTTGTCTATAAAAGTTAGCAATTGTTCAAAATCTACCTTATCTTGTCTATAAAAGTTAGCAATTGCTCAAAATATACATTTCCTTGTCTATAAAAGTTAGCAATTGTTCAAAATATACATTTCCTTGTCTATAAAAGTTAGCAATTGCTCAAAATATACATTTTCTTGTCTATAAAAGTTAGCAATTGCTCAAAATATACATTTCCTTGTCTATAAAAGTTAGCAATTGTTCAAAATATACATGTCCTTGTCTATAAAAGTTAGCATTTGTTCAAAATCTACCTTATCTTGTCTATAAAAGTTAGCAATTGCTTCTTATATTTGTATAATTAGCTTAGAAAGTTAATTAACGGCTACCGAACACAGCCATTGCTTACGTCAGAAACTAACCACAGTTTGCACAATGGCAGGCATTTTCACTTGCACGTCAAGCACGTTTGCGTAAGTGTTACTGCTTAAACGGGTGATGTCATGAAAATGGGGTCTACGTCATATCACGTCAGAAACTAACACTGCAGTTCATGATCATGGTTATCATGGTACTGCCTTTTATTTGTCGGCCATGCGAATGAGATAAAAAGGCGCCGTTGCCAATCTTAGTAGATTCACTGAGCCGCGCGTAGCTTAGAAAGTTTAACGAAATTTGAGTATCCGAGGTAATTATTATTTAATTTAAGCTTTGATATAAAAAAGCTTTTGTTCGGTTGTTCTTTAATGGTGAAGTCAATTGATGCAAAAAACACAAGTGCAAATTAAAATATTAAAATTCGATGTAAAATTAAAAATGCACGCAGTTAGACTCATCACCAGAGATCTTGTACAATATCAGTTCACATAAAATAATCAAAAATACAATACACAGTTAGTACACAATAGTTTAAGTAAGTTTTTCTCAGAGCTACATTTGAAATAAAGAACAAAATTGACTGTGATACAACAAAGTTTAATTTGTGTATCAAAATGAAAAAAAACTTTAGATTGAATAAAATTATGCTAAAATTATTCTTTCATCAGTAAGGATAAAGGGTTACAGAGAAAAGTAAAAATATGAATATATGTCCAGAGAAATAAAATGCATACTACTAATATGCTTTTGATAGTAGGCGGCGCTGCTTCTAACCAAGAGCACCTGTTGGTGCTCTTCTTGAATTGAGTGAGATTGTAGTTTTCAGGGAAACAACTTTTTGGTAGAGAATTCCAGAGATAAGAAACCCGAGAAAAAAAGAGATGCTGTCATTTTTCTGCGGTTAACGACTTCAATACGTTTGTTAGATAGGCCTGTGTAGTATGTATACATGCCGAAAACAGCTTATAATCAAGAGACATATAGGATTGTAATCAATAATGCGCGAACATTCTACATAATTTCTGTTTACTGCATGTTTTACTCGCTTCTTTAACGATAGTAATACGTTGATCAAAAGACAAAGCATACTTACATACGGAAGGCAGTTTATGAGCGAAGAATACATAAAATTGTAATCAATAATGCTCAAACATTCTACAAAGTACCTGTTTATTATTCTTGTCCCTTTGTATGTTCCATCAATAAGACAGGCTATAATCCGTCAATTGTAACATTATAGTGTTCAGCACTATACATACAGTCTTGTTTCCTCAAGCAGCACATATGTAGCACATGGGACATGGCTATTATTCATCGATATTCTTTATTGCTGAACACATGTGTAGAGAGCTTATAAATTCTGATGTTAATGACACCTTATAAAATCGAGCTTAATTAAATTCAATAATAAAATTTCTTCAGGACAAGTAGTAGCGTTTCGCGAATTCTTGGTTATAGTAAACGTTTATATGACGTCATACAACGTGGCTGGAATTAATTTATGTGATAGAAGCTCATGAAGCCACTGTGACATGCTTTCAGCCGGTCACGTGACACCCAAAACCGCTAGTCATATTTATAAGGGCAAACAGGGCTTTATCCCATATCATTTTGCAACATCTTGTTACACTACATTCATTTAATTTCTTTGATGCTTGCTCATATCCATTAAATATAGCTGTGTCATCAGCATCCTAGGTTATTTTAATATTATGTTGAAGAAATTAATATTATTTATATAAATGAGAAATAATAGAGGCCCAAGGATCAAACCTTGAGGTACTCCATAGCTAACTGTTTCCTCAGAGGTAATTGTGACATTACATCTGACAGATCTATAATAATTACCAGAAAGATGTTTAAAAACGTAATTAAGTGATAACGTCACAAGTGGGGAAACCATTCCAACAGGAGAAACCTTTGATGGGCATTTTTGCACGTGTCTGCGTTGTTGTGTGACACTAGCGAAGAAACATAAAAATTGGCCTTTTAAGGCCAAAATTTCAAATTTCAATTTTCATTGCTGGATATGATATAATGAGGTTGTCATGACGTTATAAATTATTTGTGTTTTCTATTAGGGAGATGAAGGGTTTTTAGAAAAGCAGATGCAAAAACAGGCGCCCATCTAAACATCAAGGACTAAGAGCGTGCAATAATGAAAAACTGTATCGGTTAATGACTTTGCCATGACAGAGAATGTCTTGGGTTCGAGTCCCAATATAGTGAAAATTTTGCGAGTTTCAAATTTAACATGGTTTCATGAATTTACCTGATTAATACTATTGCGCTGAATTAGAATTTACTCATTTTATGAATTAAATGCCACAATCATTGCGTTTAACTTCCAAATTATTTGTTCTTGCCAGTGTTATAGTTTCTTGCCACAATATGGCGCTTGAACTCAGAAATTTTCACGAAGGAGTTAGTCAACATACACTTAATTTTGTTGGTATAAGTGTATTAGTAACAACAAATAAACATACAAACTAATAAACAAACAAACAAACGAACGAACGAACGAACAAACAAACAAACAAAAAACTTTAACATCATTATTACGCGTACATTAATAATGTGGACGGAGCTTTGCTAGAAGTGAAGTTCTTGGTTATAAATTGCATATGTGGAACCTAAACAAACTGCAATGCAGAAACACTTAGGTTGTCTGGTTGGCTTGTCGTATCAAAAGTAAATTGATTTCATTTATCCATTGTAATTATCGTCCTATTAAACGAAAATAAAAACGAAATTAACCATTTCTATGTAACTCTGTGGGCGGAGTTTTGCTAACACGAACATTGAAGAAGTGAGCTCTATGAGGCGGCTGACAGCTATAGTATCTGTGTAAAACCTAACGAGTGTGCTAAAAATAACCTACAACCTACGAGTCCCGTTAATTCAAATCAGTTAGTCATATATTTTCAAAGCAGAAGCTTAGCCTTGCTTACTGCATCTGTTCAACATACACATATAACATTCAATTTTTTAATTTGAAAACGACGGTAACGGTACGAATTTCCGGCGTAATGTCATTCCAAATATATGTTACATTTTATATTTTTATATAGTATTTTATAGAAAAATTGCAATAAATTATAGAAAAAGTGACAGCGGAATGTAGCAGAGTGACTAATATCTCTGTGTTATATGTATGAGTTTTATGTATGAATATGAAAATTTAAATTAAAAATTAAATTCAGAATAATGACGGAGGCAGGTTGTACACAAATATGGCTGTCTGAATATTATTAAAATTATAATTGTTTAAACATCTCAGTTGTAAAAAGAGTGGAGTGAAGCAGCATGTTTAAAGTAAAGCAATACTTTGTAAATGCTAAGCTAAGTACATAAAATTCATAACATATAATATGTTGCTTACGTTACGTAGCTGTATTGGAGATATATCCAATATTAGGCCTACACACAGCACAGCGTGGTGCTATAGGCCTATATTTTTTTACCTTTTTTCTTTCTTTTTTTGCTATTCACATGTATATTCCTAGTCTCTTTACAGATATATGTTATAACTTCCATAAAACAAAAAGTTGATAACTATTACTTCTCTTAAAGTTGCTGATTTAAATTTCGTCTCACAATGTTTAGCTAATCTGATAACCATGATTCATTTTAAATTTTATCTTGCAAAAGTTGTTTTTCTGAACATTAAAATTTTCTCTTTGATATGATTTTGTGTTTTGGACCACATATAATTATGCTTCTTGTTTGACTATATTTAGGAACGACTTGTTTTTGGTTTTTTGTTTTTGCTGTTGTTGTATTTTTGTTTTTTGTGTTTATGGACGTTTGTGTATTTTTTAATAGTTGTGTTCTGCTTTCATTAGCGTCTTTTTGTTTACTGTCTTTCTGAGAAGGGTAGTTGACTTGCTAACCTTTGATTTTTCGCCACCATTTCTCTCATGTTCATTTGTATTTTTGTATATATTATTGTTAAATTAATGTAAATTTATGGTGAAAAATAAAAAATTACTTACTTTACTTATTTACTTACTTACTTACTTACTTTCTTTCTTACTTACTTACTTACTTACTTACTTACTTACTTACTTACTTACTTACTTACTTACTTACTTACTTACTTACTTACTTACTTTACTTACTTACTTATTTACTTATTATAAAAATTGTCGATCTAAATACGATTAATGGTAAAAGATGCTCAACTTACAAAATCGCGTGTTTTCGGGAATTTCTGTAAAAACCAAAAGGCTCGCCATTTAAAAGCAAACTCCTTTCAATTGCTCCTGAGAATTCTACATGTGGTTCAGGGTCTGCTGCCACTGTCTACTGTGTTGTACTAACACACCACTACTAATCGAAGCAATTATTATAATCCTTCTTGTCAACTTTGCCTCAAATGTTCTATTAGAGCAACGCTTTCACCAATTTTAAGTCTTAATTCGGCAATATATTACATGTAAATAAAAAGGCTGCAAAAATTCTGAGAAAGTGTGTAGGAAATTCAAAATGGCCGCTACAATGTCACCAAATAGTCATTTTACTGATTACTTTGAATTGTTTTCCATATTTATATAATAATTATATACAATTATATAGACATCGAATAATATAATGAATGTGAAACATAATAGCAGCAGAAACATTGAAAAAAAGCAAAAAGATGGGGAAATTGCAGCGTCATAATTCAAATTAGTTTGACCAATCAGTTTTCATTTGAGGCGCATTATGGTCACGTGCTTATATGCGTCATTTTGCTTTTCATGAGTTCGGGTCATACAGTCATTTTTCGTGAGAGTAGTTACTCACATAAACAGTCATTTTATTGAGTACGGCCATTCACATATACACTCTTTTTCTTGAATACAGTTACTTACAGATACAGTTTTTCTCGTTTACTGCAGGATTTCACAGGTCAATTTCACAGTCAAAACCAGATAATTTTCTAAAAATTTCCTATTTTTCTCGAAATCCCAAGCGGCAAAAAAGTTCATTTCACAGTGAAAGCACCGCGGTTTTTTCCCCCGCGTCCAGTTAGCAACTTTACGAGTTTTATGCTGTATAATCATATCTAAATTAAGTTATACTTGCTGTATTCCTCATCTACGAAGTATAATTGATAATGTTAGTCAATGTAATGTCAGTAACCTGTTTGTTTTTAGTAAAGTTCTACTAACCATTTCAAAATAAGTATTCGCGTGCGTTATTTTTCTTTTTCAAAAGCATAGCATCAATGTTGCATTAACCCTTTCATACCCGTTGTATCCCGTGGGATACGAGAAAATTTTCTGCCTTTAAAATTAATAAAATTTTAAAACTGACAGTTATTTGATCTGTTAATAGTTATTTTGATTTAAGCAAATAACAATAGACTAAAAATGGTGATAAAATGGCAAACTAGAAAATCTACATAGCATAAAAAACTGCGCAAGGTACAGTAGTTTAGAGACGACTTTGTACAGATCAGCATAGCGTGCATAATTAAATGTCTTAAATACTTTAAAAAATTATCAGCATTTGCAAAATGAAGCACATTTTTTGCTTTTGTTGTGTTTTTAAAAAAGTCGGACTTTGTTTTTTTGCATATGGCAAAGAATGCTGTGTATCCCACAGGATACATTGGGAACAAAAGTACCAAGCTAAAAAAATTTTCCTTATTAAAAAAATAATTTGGGACTGAAAGGGTTAATAAAACATAAAATCATCGGTCTGTTAAAAGACAGATCGAGTCTTATAATTTTATGCTGCAAAGTGTTAATTCTTGTTTGTTAAATAAGAAAGAAGGATTCCTCACGAAAATGGAACTTGTAGTGCTTCTACCAAGTGGCAAAATTTTCTCACGAGGAGGATGCATAACTTCTAGCTGGCAGCAGAATTTTTCACGAGAAACTGCACAAGGAATTTTGCCGCGGGTCTTCACTGTGAAATGCGCCCATAGAAAACAATGAGTTCCATTTTCGTGAGGAACGCCGCAAGAAATTTCTCCTCGAGAAATTTTGCCGCGCGTCCTGAGTGTGAAATGGGCCTAAGACGTTGGCAAGTAACCCGCGCGATTTGCTGACACTTTCTTTGCTAAAAAGGCCGCTACAAATGCAATATCTGTGATGACAAATTAAATTTATACATTTCTAGAGTTATGGAAAAATAACGAACGTTATTTACAGCGAAAATAGGAAAAATTTAAGGCTAGTAAACAAAGAAGAAAGAAAATAAACAACAAAACAAGATCTGTAGAAGCGCCGCATAGGAAAGAAAATAAATACAGAAAACGAACTCTTTGTGCTAAAATTTGTCAACAAAATTAAGCCATTAGTTAGTCTGTTTTGGATGTTTGCCAGAAAATTTAATAGCAAGATGAACACCACCTGTTACAGCAGGTTTTCGTTGTGCTTAAAGGCTTTAAAGCATTAATTTTCTGATTTCTTTTGAATGCCAGATGAACAGATGTAAAAAAAAATCAAAAAGGATTTCAAAATTTAAAGGAAAGGTCAAGCCTTCTAGGAGGTCAGGCTTATTTCAATGCTTACGAAATATGTTAATCCACCATTCTGCCTCTTTTTTCTGTCTCTCTCTTTCTCCTCTTTCACTCTCTTTCTGTCCAGTTTGGTCTCTCTCCTCCCGTTTTTCTCTCTTTCTTTCTCTCTCGCTCTCTCTCTCTCTTTTTCTCGCTCTCCCCCTTTCTCTCTCTCTCTCTCTCTCTCTCTCTGTCTCCTCCTCTCTCTCTTTCTCTCTCTTTCTCCGTCTCTCTCTCTCTTTCTCTCTCTCTCTCTCTCTCTCTCTCTCTCTCTCTCTCTCTCTCTCTCTCTCTCTCTCTCTCTCTCTCTCTCTCTCTCTCTCTCTCTCTCTGTTTTCAATTCAAGTGGTTCAGTGCACTTCTTTCAAAGTGCGACTTAGAAATCTCTCGAGTAATGGGAATTCTCGTTTAAACATGGCGGCAATCATTCGTAAGACAAAAGCAACATAAGCTCAGTTAAAATGATTTAATAATAAAACTGCAATTAGCACCTCGTGCTTGCGTGCTTCCATTTTCAATGCCCAGTCTTCTTCCAATGACGTCATTCGTGTTGAAGAAAAGTTGTACACTGTCAATATTCATTAAAAGTATAACAATTTTTTTTGCTAATTTTGTAATATTTTTACGTGAACGTTAGGTAAGCTGCAGAAGTTTTATTCAGTTTAAGCTGCGCGCGTTTACGCGCTTACGAAAACTCACGAAGTCTCCCAGTTACGTCATAAATTTCAAGTGAATGGCGGCAACCATCACGCCTGAAAATTTGTATTCAGAGGTAGTACATTTCAAATTTAGTACTTATAGACAGTTTTTTTTTTACAAATTTCTTTGTTATATTTTTCTCAGTTTAACTGATACCAGCAAAATAAACTCAATATGCTGAATGGTTTGTTTTTCTCCTTTAATCCTAGTGTTAAAATCGAAGCATGGATTGGAACTATCCTGTTATGAAGGAAATCTTTCATTGACTCCTTTGTAAATATTGTAATAGGAAATTTTATTATTAACATAATTATGTTGTAATATAAAAATACTTTAAATAATTTGCAAAACTTAGCTCATTTTTTCTGTATGGAAATTTTTAATGCTATAAAATTCATTTATAAACTAAGCATAGATGTGCTCACATAGAGGTAAATATCCTCAATAATCATTATCACAAATAGTAGCTCTTGGTTAATTAATGATTTTGCATCTAGAGAAAATGGTTTTAATGGCGGCAAGTGTTAACTCAAACAGGGGCGTCGTTCACCAAAAAAAATTAGGGGGCCTGACTGCATATAATGGCCGAACTTAACTGTTTAAAAAACGTATAATTTTGAACTCCCACACCAGTATTTTGCGTGCAAGAAAAACGATTTATTTATTCCCAACTGGCATTTAACTTAAAGCTACAGAAATTGAATTAAAATTAAAAATTACTTGACTGTTGATAATGACTAAATTTTTTCTAAGTGTAAGGAGACGCACCACAATTTAATCAGAGAGAATCGGCTTTCTAATCCAGCTAACACTGCAAGTGTTTATATAGGAAAGGGGGAAGCAATATCATTGGTCCAGTGCAAGGGGCCAATGGCCAATTACCTGGCAGCATAGTCACGAGAGCACGAGAGCAGAAGATAATCAATGCAACAATTAGACATTAGATTCAATCAATAATCATACCGATGTGTATATATAATCGCATATCATGCCTACAGTGGGAGATTTTACCGTTCCTCAAAATTTTACACCTTATTGGTCTTATTACAAGCCGCCGAAACCCTTAAAATTTTTAACATTTTATAAACAATGGGGGGGGGGTAGGCCCCTCGGGCCCCCATAGCACGACGCCACTGAACTGAAATATGGAGAGAGAAGAATTTATCGTGACTTGCGTTTTGGATGGAAACGGAAAACAAACAAAATCTTTGCAATTAAACACATTTAGATCTACCATCTTCACTGATCGAAGGCCCTCTGACATAGTTGCCAAGTCAAGTAGGTAGACAGTTAATGATGAACAAAACGAGGCCTAATTTGACTGACTGTTAAACTTTACAATACAAAACTGCGCGTGACGTTTGAAACCAATCCAGAATGCGAAGCACTGGGTTATAAGCTTATTTAGTTTTTTCTAGCCAGCTTTCAGGATAAATTCAATATTCATGAACATGGCATTTAAAATGCCATGTATCCTTGCTATGGATCTGTTTCCTTGTAGAATTCTAGAATACAGAGTAATTATATAGTGACGCCACAATATAAAAACTGGTTAAAAACTTTTCACATGAACAATAAGAAGGAAAAGTGACTGGCGTCAAGGCGAAATAGACGGCTTTATAAAGTTACGTCACAAGCTAGAACCCAAAAACCACTCAAAAAAGGAAAAGGAAGCTGCCTCAACCATCATTAACAGTAAACACTAAAACTCAACAATAGCCACTAGCAGCCAACAACTATTTAACAGCAATGTGCATTCTTCCCACATAGTGTTCAACACAACGAAAAAATAATCTACTTGTGTAGTTCAGTTTCAACTAAGAGATAAACAAGATCTCGACTGGCTTTACACAAAATTTAATTTTCAAAAAACATAAAGACCCATGACAAGAAACGTTATGATGCATTAAGTGATGCATGTTCTGATTGATAATAACAAACAAATTTTATTAGGATTGATAACTACAAACAAATTTTATTAGGATTGATAACTACAAACAAATTTTATTAGGATTGATAACAACAAACAAATTTTATTAGGATTGATTACAACAAACAAATTTTATTAGGATAGATAGCAATAAACAAATTTTATTAGGATTGATTACAACAAACAAATTTTATTAGGATTGATTGCAACAAACAAATTTTATTAGGATTGATAGCAACAAACAAATTTTATTAGGATTGATTACAACAAACAAATTTTATTAGGATTGATTGCAACAAACAAATTTTATTAGGATTGATAGCAACAAACAAATTTTATTAGGATTGATTACAACAAACAAATTTTATTAGGATTGATTGCAACAAACAAATTTTATTAGGATTGATAGCAACAAACAAATTTTATTAGGATTGATTGCAACAAACAAATTTTATTAGGATTGATTGCAACAAACAAATTTTATTAGGATTGATAGCAACAAACAAATTTTATTAGGAATTTGTATTTTTACCAACTAGTCTGGTCAGAAATAATTGCAATAACAGCAATTTTAACATGATAATTTAAAGATGAAATTGTCAAAAGCTTTATTAGAGTGCTCTAGAGATCTTTATACTGCAATTTTTCCCATTTCGTCACACTGAAAAAAATAACTAAGTACAGTGTAACTGCGTAAATTATCTTTGTTGTGCCATGTAATGGAGCAGCCATGTTGCGTACGAAGCCAAAGATGCTGCCGTCAGGTACATAAAGGCGCTTCGCATGTTCAATCCAATCTAAATAGTGAGAAATCTTCACAGCGGTGGTCACTGTCGCACCATCAGCCCACGATTCCTGGTCCCATGGATATTTCAAACCGCTTCTACTGGATATAATACCAATAACCTGTCCAGTACTTTTTAGTACCATGGGTCCACCTGAATCACCTAAATCAGAGCTGCGACTTGGATTATAGGCGCAAATAAGAAGAGCGGGGTCTTTTCCTGCACAGTCACCGTACATGTCTACTACCAGTAACTCAGCTTTCTGTAAAAGCTCATTTATACGTGGTGGAACATCCCGTATCCCATGACTTCCCCATCCAGCTAAAACAGCTATTTCGTTAACATAATTAGCTCTCTCACAAAAGGGTATTTTAGCAGGCAGAATATCTTGATCGAATCCGGTAATGACAGTATACTCAACACGCCTGTTTAATCGCACTAAGGCGATATCGTTATTCTGAAAAACTGTCGAATTTGGATCATAAAGGGCGTGTGTATGATACCACCTGATCCAACGTTCTATTGGCGAGTTCCTCCAAGTGTTGTGCCCCAATAAAACTTTTAAATCTTCTCCCGGTTTTTTAACTTTGTCAAAGCAATGAGCTGCTGTCAAGACCCACACATTATCAATGAGGATTCCTCCGCAATAATCCTCCGGCAAATCAAGAAAAACTATGTAGGGAAATTCCCTTTCTTTAACTGCTTCTCCACCTCGAATCCTAGGTTCAGCAGACAGTTCTGTTGCGTCAAATACGTCAGAATCAAATACATTCGCAACAGGCGAAGAAGTAGAGCTCAGTGTAGAGAGACATTCGTCAAAGTAGAACCATGTAAGCAGATATAAACCTGCAGTTGACAGTTCCATACTAGTGCTAAAATAATGTATTATTGCAGTGGTTCTCTGACCTTTCACACGTGGTCATTTCTAAGAAAATTTTTTGGCCTGTTCTACTTTCATTATCGAACACTCGTCGAATACGTCAACATGATGATAGTTGCCTGCTTCTACCGTCGATGTTGTCAAGTGCAAACAATTGTTTCCAAGGTTTTGGAATTTTCGAAAAAACGAATTGTTGCAAGTCACGTTTCAGTTTAAACATAATTTATTTAGGATTGGATCAGACAGTTTGAACAACATGTTTTAGGATCATCACCAGAACAGACTTTATACACTATTTACAAGAACATTTACAGTAAGACTACACAAGCTGACAAGTTTTACTACAGGAATACATTAGATGTACTGGAAATCTTGGATTGGCGTGCTTGGCGGCCTTCGCTTGTTGTTGGCTTTGGCCACCTTGTGGTGATTTTTCGCGTAATCACGTGATCAATTTGATCTGGGTCAGAGGCCTACTGTGAAGTGAAGACGTGTCATAAGTTGATAAGATATTGTCGTTATCTGCTACAATTGCTTATGATTTTGGGCTAATAACATACGTATATACTCTCATTACGTCATAAAATTTAAATTTACTTTCATATAATTGCTAGGTATTAGTTAATACGACAGTACAGTGTGGAGCTCTTCATTATGTAAAATTGACTTTTGGCTAGTGTTGTTTGTTTATTTGTTATTTTTTGGCACTAATTTCTTATGTTTAGATGGAATGACATGTTTTGACAAATAAAGAGCAAAGAAAGAGCAAAATTTAACCGAAGTTCGAATTTGGTTTTTGAAAACCCAAACATTAGACATTAGTAGAAAATGACGGTTAGAAAGCATTAATGTACGATTATTTAAGACTGATGCATTTTATATTAGATAGAAATTACTGGAAGCGTTTAGTACGTAATATAAAGTCATGTATACATTGGAATATTTTACAGTTAGTTAAATTCTAGTGTGAACGCCTCGGTGAGTTACTCTCGAAACTTCTCACAGTGAATAGGGAAGTGAGTGTCAGCTCACGCTTACTGTAAGACAGTAACTCGTCGCAAGTTTTGCCCTTTAGTCTGAACATGCTTGTGAGTTACTTGGTGAGAAAACTCCCTAGTGTGAACGCGCCGTAAAAAGCTTGCTGTGAAAATGATCTATTGTTACATCTCGTTTAGTATTGCGTTAAACGCGTGTATAAAACAATTAGTTGCGTATAGACGTTGATTTGAAATCTGAAACCACAGAGATAAACTTTTGTGTATAGCATAGCATAACGCTCTGCAACGTAACGTCATGAAACCATAGAGATAAATTTTCCTGTATGGCATAGCATAACACACTGCAACGTAACGTCATGAAGCATAACGTATTGTATATGCCTTGAGAAAACGAATATGGTACAAAATAACAAAGCAGGACGTAAAGTAACACAGCAGGTCATTGCACAGCACAGCATAATACAATACAGTACAATACAATGCAATGCAATGCAGTGCAATGCAATGCAGTGCAATGCAATGCAAAGCAGTGCAATGCAATGCAGTGCAATGCAATGCAATGCAGTGCAATGCAATTCAATGCAGTGCAATGCAATGCAAAGCAGTGCAATGCAATGCAATGCAATGCAATGCAATGCAATACAATGCAATACAATGCAATACAATGCAATGCAATACAATACAATACAATACAATACAATACAATACAATACAATACAATACAATACAATACAACACAATACAATACAATACAATACAATACAATACAATACAATACAATACAATACAATACAATACAATACAATACAATACAATACAATACAATACAATACAATACAATACAAAGCAATGCAATGCAATGCAGAGCAGCACAACAAGCACAACACTTAACAATTCATCGCATCAGTGATCAACAAAACACAAACTATTATTACTACTAACTGCGACTGTTATTACACTATAACAGCTTATCAATATTAGCTTATTAAAATAATTTAATAATAGTTGTTACACCATAACTTATATCATGTAATGATATACTGTGATATTAATTACATTGTGACTGTTACATTACTGTACATCGTCCCAGTTTAAGAACAGCAGACAATTATATAATATTTATTTATTTAAATTATTAATTTCGACACTAGGATGAGTAAAATACAAGGTCGTTGTGCTTAATAATTTGTTATCTCCATGCATAAATGATGAAGTTAATCACATAAATTAAGAGACCTCCCATGCTTTAGTGTTTTCAAAAAGCTGGCAGGGATCAAGCTCTTTGCTTCTACGAATCACTTATATGTTATGCAAATGTTATTTTCTCCTTTTCTGCTTTTGTTCACGCTCGAGCGATTTTCAACTGTGCTGATGACGTCACGTGTCGCCGCATGCCGCATAATCAATCCGCGGTATCAATTTGCGCGCGGCGGGGGTTTCGTTCGTTTGCCGATGTTTTATGTTACGATAAATTCAATGAAAAGCAAACGCCAGAACAAAAACCCGACCCTAAAATTGCAAAAAAACTCATCGACTTGGCTCCCCTGGGCATTTATCTGCACGGCCAGGAGAAAATGCAAGAAATTATGCAATGCAATACGCACAGTTGAAGGAAAGAACAAGTCTCTTAGCATGTTGGGTTTATTTTACTTATGTTATCACTTAAACTGTTTGTGGTGTGCTAAAAGAAAGAACAAGTCACTCAGCATGTTGGGTTTATTTTACCGTTATCACTTAAACTATTTGTGGTGTGTTAAAAGAAAGAACAAGTCACTCAGTACGTTGGGTTTATTTTACTGTTAACACTTGAACTGTTTGTGGTGTGTTAAAAGAAAGAACAATTCACTTAGCATGTTGGGTTCATTTTACTGTTATCACTTAGACTGTTTGTGGTGTGCTAAAGGAAAGAACAAGTCTCTTAGCATGTTGAGTTTATTTACCGTTATCACTTAAAATGTTTGTGGTGTGTTAAAAGAAAGAACAAGTCACTCAGCATGTTGGGTTTATTTTACCGTTATCACTTAAACTGTTTGTGGTGTGCTAAAGAAAAGAACAAGTCACTCAGTATGTTGGGTTTATTTTACTGTTATCACTTAAATCAAAGGAAACATAACAAAGAGATTTGCAAAGAAATGTCTATAAAGCATTGGTCTAATTTTTGTTACAGCTGAACAGAATTTTTTAAGCGTGGTGGTAACCACCATTTACTTGAAAATTATGACGTAACTGGTGGTCTTCGCGACTTTTCTTGAGCACATCGTGGCTTTCCGTAAACACGCGCTGCTTAAACTAATTCAAACTTCTGCAGCTTAACTAATGTTAAATGAAGAATATCACAAAATTACCTATACGATATAATACTTTTACTGGCGTCAACACTGCACTACTTTTAGTCAGCCGATGAATGACGTCATTGGTGGACGAATGGGCGTTAAAAATGAGAGCGCCTAGGCGCCGGATATTAAAGTGACTTTACTAATTACAGGTGGTGTTTATCGAAATTTTATTACCAAATCCTTCTAGCATTTTTCGCCAACATTGAAATAATCCTCACTTCCCAGAAGAGTTGATCTTTCCTTTAACGCAATACAAGACTGCAGTAAGCTAAACGACGTTGCAAAACGAAATGCTCCGGTTTAACCCTAACGAAAGCAATAAATGGCTAATTATTGCACAAAAATCAATGTACCATAGATAAATCTTTCTTTAATCAGGGTGTCTGCTGCTTACTGGAGATTTTACAACAGAAAACTTCTTCGGGGAACAATAATTAAACTTTAGCCCAACGGATAAACAGGATAAGTTGGTTAGTAGAATTTTCGGTTAATTTAAATTTATAAGCTAAAGAGAAAAGCGCCCCGCCCTCTACCGGTAACTAAAC
>JAQGDQ010001702.1:20000-28671 GCA_030141605.1 Tubiluchus corallicola | reverse complement strand
AATGGGATTGATAAATTTAGTGTGTGAACGTGTTGCAAGGCAAAAACACATTTGCATTCAATGCGGGTTACTTTTTGTGATAGATTTCCCCAGAGTTATCATTACAGTAACTTTGCCAAAGTCAAATTATTTTCATACATTCTGAATAAGATTCTAAATTCTCCCTTACTTGCTTTCTTGGACACGTTACAGTCTCTGGAATATAAATAGTAAAACGACCGGAATTCTTATCTGTTGTTGTTGTTGACATCCTTCTGTCTCGGAAGACAATGGAGTGTGCGCCAAGAGAGTCAGTTATTGATCACATTGATGGAGCTGCAGCGTCCACTGTGGCTGAGTAGTGCGATTCTTGAACGTCTCCAGGACGCACGCCTGGGCAAGGTGAATGGAGATCCTGAGTTGCCCAGACAACAGGAACCCCCTCTCTTCCTCAATGGTGTAGTCCAAAGGAATGCGGAGCGATACGTTTGGCATCAGGTTGGCTGCAGGAGCTGCCGGAGTCAGTGAGCATGCTGCACTGGTCCGCCTTCGGGGCTCCACTCCTGATTTGGAAGGTTTACTCCTCTACACATGGCTGTTGGGTCACTCAACCTCTTCCACCCTCTAACCGTTGGCTGCTTGCGCAGCTCCTTCGCCTAGTGTCGAGATACAGTGAGGGCATGTAGCACCTGGTATTCCTAGGCGGTCACCCATCCAAGTACTAACCAGGCTCTACCTTGCTTAACTTCGGTGATCAGACGAGAACCGGTGTTTTCAACGTGATATGGCCGTATGATTTTTAAAATAAATACCAGGTAAAGATCATAACTTCGCCTCGCTTCCCTAAGTATGTTCCAAGGAACGAAAGGGCATTAACAAACCATTTTGTAGAAATACTCATATGGGGATTTCTAATCATATTTACAATGTATTAGAATAAGTTGGCTGAGCAAAATTACTGATTGTAATGCCTACATTGAATGTCTGAATTAAATACAATGTATTTTTGTGTTGCCCCATTTGGAGTCAGTATATGGAAATAACAGTTAGCATGAATGCATTGTTATTATCAACTGCATTCGCATAGAATAAAAGCATCAACAACAGCTGCAGCAACAATAACGACAACAACGACGACGACAACATCATCATCAGCAGCAGCATCGTCGACAACAACTACAACAACAACAACAACAACAACGACGACGACGACAGTAATAACAGTAAAAGCAGCAGCAACAAAAGCACTGCCATTGCCACTACTGCCGCCACCACCACTACCACTAATAAACAACAACGGCAACAATAACAACAAACAAAAACAGCAGTGGCAATGATGATGATGATGATGACCACTGATGATAACGACGATGATGGTGATAATGCTGCTGCTGCTGTTGCTGCTGATGATGATGACGATGGTAATGATGATAATGCTGATGATGCTGCTGCTGCTGCTGCTGCTGTTGATGATGATGATGATGATGATGATGACGATGATAATGATGATGATGACCACTGATGATAACGACGATGATGATGACAATGCTGCTGCTGCTGTTGCTGCTGCTGCTGATGACGATGATAATGCTGATGATGATGATGACGACAGCAGGAAGTTTACCACATAACCACATTGCCTGCATGCGCATGAAGCCATTGCCTTTCACTTTTCCCCTGATCTCAAACCTTGCTTACATGCTAATGGCTTCTCTGCTTATTGGTTTTAGTATGAAAGTCACGTTAAAGGGGCATCTCATACACTTCGTCTCTCGCTCGCATTTCATTGACTCCGTGGAGTGGGAGAGATGCTGCGAAAGGGAAGATGAAGAATCTGACGTATTTCAGGTAAAAAGCGCAAAAAGCGAATCAGTTGCTAGTTGCCATGGTAATTCGTCACTTGAATTGGGATAATTTCTCAGCATTTGAAGGTCTTTTCAGTAATTGCGTTGATTGTAACGTGGTATAGTTGCGTGGAACGTTTTTTATATACAATTCTGTATTCCGGATGCTGCGGCGGGACCGAAATCTAGCTCCCCAAATCCTCTAAAAATGACGTACTAAACCGGCAAAGGCATCCTAACCATACATGTCTCTCTCCCTCAAAGAGGTGAATGCCTATGAACAGTATGGCAGCGAAACTGCCCAGTGTGTGAATCCATCAGTCACCCCTCCATACGCTGGACAGCCTTCACGTTGCTTAACTTTGGTTGCTAATATGACCCAAAAGCTATTGAATTTTAATCATTTGAAGCAATGGGTCAAATTTTCATTGATTTTTTTTCGAATAAGCTGTAGAATAGCTCTTAGCATTTGACCAACTGTTACTTTAGGCCCCTTTAACAGTTACTTTTATGGAAGAAGTCCTAACGGCATATCCTCATTAGTTCCTAAGCAATGACAGTTCCTGGACGTTCCAGACGTAGAATAACTGCTTATAGATCCACTTTTTTCTCTCTGGCTTCTTACCTATGGAATTGTCTACCAGCACTTCGTTCCCCTGAAAACTACAATCTCATTCCATTCAAGAAGAACATCAACAGGCACCTTCTGTCTCAATCAAATTTGCTGTATGAATTCTATTTCTCTAGAAATATATATTCATACCCTCACCTTCACCTTCTCACCTTCACCTTCTCACCTTCACCTTCTACCTTCACCTCTCACCTTCACCATCACCATAACCTCCCACCTTCTACCTTCACCATCACCTACCTCGCCCTTCACCTTCACCCCCACCTCTCACCTTCCACCCCACCTTCACCTTCTACATTCACCTCTCACCTTCTACCTTCACCTTCTACCTCACCCTTCACCTTCACCTCCACCTCTCACCTCCCAGCCCACCTTCACCCTCACCTTCACTCTCACCTTCTACCCTCACCTTCTCCGGAAATATATCTATTCATACCTTCACCTTTTTACTAATCAAAGCTCCTTACTTTAGTCGAAAATTAGTCTTGTTTGAAGAGTTTTAGTGCAAAAAACATGGAGCTGATGCAGCTGTAACTTGTAAAGAGGTTTCCATTTCTGTGCCATTGCAAAGTCTCTTTCACACAACGAGGATTACACTCGTCCTTGCCGGCCTGCTGTTGCGTAAAATAAATAAATGATTTAGGCGCGAAACTCATCAAATATGTAAGAAATTAGTTAACTGCGTGGGCGTGGGTGTTGTTCTCCCTTGAGCTTGCCTAACGCCTTACGATTGGAATTGGATAATTAGTCGTTTTAAAGATACAGTCTGTATAGATCGAGAATTCTTTTGTTAAGGATTAGTAGAATTGTAGATGTGCGCTCTCTTGAGATGTGCCATTTCGCAATGCATAAAATGGCTCGATAGTTTCAAAGTTTATTTCAGAGTAGAAGCTTTGGGTCTCTTGACCTTCGTCAGCTAGGATAGCGTGCTGCGGTCAAGGTACAGCAGACAGCTAAAACAGTACGATCCAGTCAAGGTACAGCAGACAGCTAAAATAGTACGATGCAGTCAACGTACAGCAGTCAGCTAAAATAGTGCGATCCAGTCAAGGTACAGCAGTCAGCTAAAATAGTGCGATCCAGTCAAGGTAAAGCAGACAGCTAAAATAGTGCGATCCAGTCTAGGTACAGCAGACAGCTAAAATAGTACGATCCAGTCAAGGTACAGCAGACAGCTAAAATAGTGACATCCAGTCAAGGTACAGCTGTCAGCTAAAATAGTACGATCCAGTCAAGGTACAGCAGTCAGCTAAATAGTACGATCCAGTTAAGGTACAGCAGACAGCTAAAACAGTACGATCCAGGCAAGGTACAGCAGACAGCTAAAATAGTGCGATCCAGTCAAGGTACAGCAGTCAGCTAAAATAGTACGATCCAGTCAAGTTACAGCAGTCAGCTAAAATAGTACGATCCAGTCAAGGTACAGCAGACAGCTAAAATAGTACGATCCAGTCAAGGTACAGCGGACAGCTAAAATCGTACGATCCAGTCAAGGTACAGCAGTCAGCTAAAATAGTGCGACCCAGTCAAGGTACAGCAGTCAGCTAAAATAGTACGATCCAGTCAAGGTACAGCAGACAGCTAAAATAGTACGATCCAGTCAAGGTACAGCAGTCAGCTAAAATAGTGCGACCCAGTCAAGGTACAGCAGTCAGCTAAAACAGTACGATCCAGGCAAGGTACAGCAGACAGCTAAAATAGTACGATCCAGTCAAGGTACAGCAGTCAGCTAAAAAGTGCGACCCAGTCAAGGTACAGCAGACAGCTAAAAAGTACGATCCAGCAAGGTACACAACAGCTAAAATAGTACGATCCAGTCAAGTTACAGCAGACAGCTAAAATAGTACGATCCAGTCAAGGTACAGCAGACAGCTAAAATAGTACGATCCAGTCAAGGTACAGCGGACAGCTAAAATAGTACGATCCAGTCAAGGTACAGCAGTCAGCTAAAATAGTGCGACCCAGTCAAGGTACAGCAGACAGCTAAAATAGTACGATCCAGTCAAGGTACAGCAGACAGCTAAAGTAGTACGATCCAGTCAAGGTACAGCAGTCAGCTAAAATAGTGCGACCCAGTCAAGGTACAGCAGACAGCTAAAATAGTACGATCCAGTCAAGGTACAGCAGACAGCTAAAGTAGTACGATCCAGTCAAGGTACAGCAGTCAGCTAAAATAGTGCGACCTAGTCAAGGTACAGCAGTCAGCTAAAATAGTGCGACCCAGTCAAGGTACAGCAGTCAGCTAAAATAGTGCGACCCAATCAAGGTACACCAGTCAGCTAAAACAGTGCGACCCAGTCAAGGTACAGCAGACAGCTAAAATAGTACGACCCAGTCAAGGTACACCAGTCAGCTAAAACAGTGCGACCCAGTCAAGGTACAGCAGTCAGCTAAAATAGTACGATCCAGTCAAGGTACAGCAGACAGCTAAAATAGTACGATCCAGTAAAGGTACAGCAGACAGTTAAAATAGTACAATCCAGTCAAGGTACAGCAGTCAGCTAAAATAGTACAATCCAGTCAAGGTACAGCAGGCAGCTAAAATAGTACGATCCAGTCAAGGTACAGCAGTCAGCTAAAATAGTACAATCCAGTCAAGGTACAGCAGACAGCTAAAATAGTACGATCCAGTCAAGGTACAGCAGTCAGCTAAAATAGTGCGACCTAGTCAAGGTACAGCAGACAGCTAAAATAGTACGATTCAGTCAAGATACAGCAGACAGCTAAAATAGTACGACCCAGTCAAGGTACAGCAGTCAGCTAAAATAGTGCGATCCAGTCAAGGTAAAGCAGACAGCTAAAATAGTGCGATCCAGTCTAGGTACAGCAGACAGCTAAAATAGTACGATCCAGTCAAGGTACAGCAGACAGCTAAAATAGTGACATCCAGTCAAGGTACAGCTGTCAGCTAAAATAGTACGATCCAGTCAAGGTACAGCAGTCAGCTAAATAGTACGATCCAGTTAAGGTACAGCTGTCAGCTAAAATAGTACGATCCAGTCAAGGTACAGCAGACAGCTAAAATAGTACGATCCAGTCAAGGTACAGCGGACAGCTAAAATAGTACGATCCAGTTAAGGTACAGCAGTCAGCTAAAATAGTACGGTCCAGTCAAGGTACAGCAGTCAGCCAAAATAGTGCGACCCAGTCAAGGTACAGCAGTCAGCCAAAACAGTGCGACCCAGTCAAGGTACAGCAGACAGCTAAAACCATACGATTCAGTCAAGGTACAGCAGTCAGCTAAAATAGTGCGACCCAGTCAAGGTACAGCAGACAGCTAAAATAGTGCGATCCAGTCAAGGTACAGCAGTCAGCTAGCAGGTTTGCTATAAGTTGACTGCTGTACGCTGTTCTAGCTGATGAACGTGGAGAGACTTAAAGCTTCTGTGTTGAAGTAAGCTTCGAGGCAAAAGAGCAATTTTGTAATAAGTACAATTACTGCTGAAAGATGTCATAGTAGAGACATAAAAAGATATGACGTTTTAGCCACCATTGTTCAAAGACGACCTCAGATGAAAAGAATATAAACGAAAGATGATTGAAGCAATTTTTAGTTATGTGCACAATTAGTGACTCAGCACGGAAGTTGCTTTACTGTGCAGGAAAATAACACAAGAAAAAGAACACAGAAAGGACAGAGAGAGACAGAGAGAGAGAGAGAGAGAGAGAGAGAGAGAGAGAGAGAGAGAGAGAGAGAGAGAGAGAGAGAGAGAGAGAGAGAGAGAGAGAGAGAGAGAGAGACAGAGACAGAGAGAGAGAAAGAGAGACAGAGAGAGAGAGAGAGAGAGAGAGAGAGAGAGAGAGAAAGAGAGACACAGAGAGAGAGAGAGAGAGAGAGAGAGAGAGAGAGAGAGAGAGAGGGAGGGAGGGAGGGAGGGAGGGAGAGAGAGAGAGAGAGAGAGAGAGAGAGAGAGAGAGAGAGAGAGAGAGAGAGAGAGAGAGAGAGAGAGATTATTATTATTATTATAATTCTTTATTTAAAATTTAAAATTGAACGCATATACAAATATTTACATAAAATACATACAGGGACCCTCTATTTGCAGGGTATGGTTAAAAAAACTTTGTAAATAAAATAGCTGTTATATTCGCAAGACTTTTAAATACCAATAAATCAATATACCAATAAAATAGAGAGAGAGAGAAAGAGAGAGAGGTGAGGAGAGAGAAAGACAAAAAAGAGAGAGAGAAGAGAGAGAAGGAGAAGAGAGAGAGAGAGAGAGAGAGAGAGAGAGAGAGAGAGAGAGAGAGAGAGAGAGAGAGGGAGAGGGAGAGGGAGAGAGAGAGAGAGAGAGAGAGAGAGAGGGAGAGGGAGAGAGAGGGAGAGAGATTTTTATGTATGTAAAAAGCATTTGTTCATTTTTAATGTTAATTCATTTTAAATATTCAATAAATTATTATTATTATTATTGTTGTTATTGTTATTGTTATTAAAGTTATCATTATCGTTATCGTTATCGTTATCGTTATCGTTATCGTTATCGTTATCGTTATCGTTACCGTTACCGTTACCGTTACCGTTGTCGTCGTCGTCGTCATCATCATCATCATCATCATCATCATCATTAATATTATTATTCAAATTCTAGGTGACAATAACTCCAACAAACGAATGCCGTTTCATCGAGTTCCCCAGAGACCGGTTAAAATACTTTCTCAGGAAGCGTCATCTAGTGGCAGGAATTTTACACAACGTGATCGGCAAAGACATCATAAAGACTTTGCATTCCATCCAAAATTACATACGTTTTATCAACGGCGCTAGAAGGGATGTGATATTTTGTGGTATCCTGCCCATGCCACACAGTATTAGTTTGGATCGAGGTATATCCCTGGGATCGCTGAGAGGATCTCCGGTGCACAGGAAGTCGCTGGGTTCCCCAATGCAGAGGAACGCGTTATACGGGAGTCCCTCTAAATCCAGCACAGGTGGGTGTACACTTTACATCAAGCTTATCAACATGATTAAGGCTAAGAAAATGAAGGTATTAAGAACGTAGTTGACCGATGGTCACCACAAGCTTGTAAGGCATGAAATGGCATAATTCTCAGCGCCTCTAAAAACTATTATGTGCTAGAGATCCTTAAGCTATACACATGGTAAAGTCGCAAGTACTTGACGTTTAGAAGTAGCATAACATTTGGTAAGTTACGAATTTCGTTTTTAGTAGATGATATTAACGATATTATCCATCCTTATTGTTCATTCATTCGTTTTTTTTTCGTTCATTCATTTATTTATTCATTCATCCATTTACTCACTAACACATACATACATACATACATACATACACATACATACATACATACATACATACATACATACATACATACATACATACATACATACATACATACATACATACATACATACATACATACATACATACATAAATTCAGTCAGTCAGTCAGTCAGTCAGTCAGTCAGTCAGTCAGTCAGTCAGTCAGTCAGTCAGTCATTTATTCGTTCATTCATTCGTTTATTTCGTACTGAATTACAATTGCCTTCAAGCAATATAATGCTGAATATAATAATCATCACAATGGCAATGAGAATGACAATGGCAAGCGCAAAGGCAGTGACAATGGCAATGACGATGACAATGGCAATGACAATGACAATGACAATGACAATGACAATGACAATGGCAATGACAATGACAATGACAATGACAATGACAATGACAATGACAATGACAATGACAATGACAATAACAATAATAGTAATACAGTTGCCATTACTAATGTTGAACGACTTCATATAGAGATTCGTACACGATTTCATGTAAAGCACAAGGACGTTTACGCTTTGATTATCAATTTTACTACTAGATGTCGCTGATTTTATTTTTCAACATGGACGGCGTGCAGATAAGCAGGTCTAGTCAATCTGTTATCATCATTCATAACTGCAGACATGCAATATAGAGGAATCTAAATGTGATTTGTTACAATAACGCGCCCCCTAGGAATTGGATTGATTATGCAATAAGAGAATGACGATGGCAGCGCGCACGTGATTTATTGTTACTTCTAAAGCTTCATTCACACTAACCTGCATTGGGAATCTGGCATATTTATACACGACGTTGTTATTGTTATTGCTTGAAATATATAGTTAGTGCGCTGTATGCTGCCATATAAGCTACATTTTACAATATATGGAGTGTTTTGTAATATGTAATCATTAGTGCTTTATAAAATGATTTTCAATTTT
>JAQGDQ010001702.1:2500-15000 GCA_030141605.1 Tubiluchus corallicola | reverse complement strand
AACACTTGCCAAATAATAACGTTTCTTAACGTAATTCATAATTATTATTATAATTGTTATTTTAATGTTTAATGTAGAGTGGCTTCACAACTTAACCTTGTAGAAAAACTAATTATTATAAACATTTGAAATTTAAGTCAACTTACTTCTTGAACAACATCATTTGGTTTCGCCTTGCTGTAAGAATAATAAGCCTCGTCACAGTTTCATTGTGCGCACGCGCAGTTGCTGCAGGTCAAAGGTTAAGTGTACCACAGCAACGCGTCTTAACTACAACCGTCAAGCGAAGTGTGAGTAAATCAATGCCGTCTGCCGCATCAATTCAGTAACGTCAGTTTACGTTGACTTTGCTTAATCATGCATTAGTCCGTGATTTACTAGCAGGATCTTGCTTGAGAACAAGAAAAAATGAACTAAGTAAGGTTCTAGTTAGCTGTTAAAACTGTTACTATTACAATAAAATAGGATTTGTGTCAAGGGTACACAAATGCGTTGTCTGGTACAGATAACTTTTGACCTGTTCACGATCACCATCAATCGCTGAAACTGTGAAAAGGTCTATTACAAACGATCGTTTATTCCACCAGTTACTTTTACGGGTATTTATTATTGTACAGTTTTCAGTTTGAATGTATTCCATATTTGCTGTGATACTTCATAAATAAAATTGATTTTTCCTTTAATTAAGTATTTATTAATACCCAATGTCGTTGTGTAACATCTTCCTTCATCTTTAAGCATTGAATGTCTGTTATCTTTGCATCATTTTGCATTTTCGAAAGTTAAAATTCGTTTCATTAAATTGATTTTTTGCAATGATAAAGTTGTTTGTTCAGTATTGTAATTTTTCATTGGTTTGTCCCATTCGCTATTTTGTCATTTGGCGATTTGATTGTTTGGTTAATTGGTAGGTTGGTTGCTTGCTTGTGTAGTAGGTTGCTTTGTTTGTTCTTGGTTGGTTAATTGCCACTTATTGCCGTTTATTGATGCTTGACTATCTGGCTAGCGGTTAAGCGTACCTGGTTATTTGATTGGTCTGTTTGCTGACTGGTGGTTGGTTGGCTGGCTGGTTGGATAGTCGACTGGTTGGTTGCTTGATGGCTGAATAGTTGCTCGATTGATTTGCTTGTGGACTGGCTGGTTAGTTAGTCGATTTGTTGAATTGTGTATTTCTGGTATGGTTGACCGATTGGTGATTGATTGATTGGCTGGTTAGTTGTTCAGTCGGTCGGTTGGTAGTATATTCCTTTGAGTGCTCAATTTTAAACTTCGAGACTTAGTTATATTGTTTTGGCTAATTATGCTAAAACGTTATAAAACACCCAGTGGACAAAATTTTCTATTTTTACCGATGACGTCACGTCATATTACCGTCAACTATTTTCACCTGGGATTTCTTAACGTAGAATTATTGCAGACATAATAAAACGTTAAGTATTTTACTATCTTCACCCAAGTAGCAGCTGCTTGATAATTAAGCTCGCTGGTGACGAAACGTCGCCATTAAAATGAATTACAGAGCAAATAAATCTTACAATTATTTTAGACACTCTCAAGGGGAAACTGTGAGGAGAGAAAAGAGAGGAAAGACAGAGAGTAGAGAAAAAACTGGAAATTATTACATCTGACATTGAATGATTCGTTTAATGGATGCTGCAGCTGCGCAAGCAGTATGATGTTTGCTCACGAATGAACGTTTTATTGTTAAAAATGATGGTATCGCGTGGTCCCAAAGTGTGCATCTAGACCAGAAATTTGTTGACTTTGCTTTTAGTTCTCCAGTCCCTAGAGTGGTGTATCTGTAAACCAAAGATATGAGAGACTGTAAAGAGACCATAGATGAGGATTCTTAGCAGTTGGTTGGTTATATTTATTTACAGGATCGTTTCAAAATGTTGGTTTTGATTCAAAAGTCAGGTGAAAATGGTAAAACAGAAGGTTTCATTCTAGTTTAGTTTAGTTTTAATCAGTTACTAATACATCGCGTAGTCAAATTATAACTTGCAAATGTATAATAACTAAAAGTATTAGTAATATTTTAGCGAGAGACAGAGAGAGAAGGAGAGAGAGAATCGGAGAGAGAGAAGGAGAGAGAGAGAGAGAGAGAGAGAGAGAGAGAAGGAGAGAGAGAGAATCAGAGAGAGAGAATCGGAGAAAGAGAGAGAGAAAGCTAGAGAGAAAGAAAGAGAGAGAGAAGGAGAGAAAGAGAGAGAGAGAAAGAAGGAAAGAGAAAGAGAGAAGAGAGCGACAGAGAATGTGAGAGAGAGAGAGAGAGAGAGAGCGAGAGAGAGAGAGAGAGAGAGAGAGAGAGAGAGAGAGAGAGAGAGAGAGAGAGAGAGAGACTAGAATCTACGCTCGCCTACTTTCCTTCCCTAGGACTAGGTAGGGTACTCAATTATAGCTAAGCACACCTAGGAAGATGGCAAAAATCTTCTTCACGTAGTAAATGCCTCAAGAAATTTCCTATGCACGGGAAGCTAGAGCCCCGGAACCTCACCTTTTTGCTCCTGGTGTAAGAGATGTCGTTGCTATACAAAATGAGCTTTTCCCAGAACGTGATACACAAACTTGATCCCCAATCCCCCATTGAGCTCAGTAAACTAAAACCCTCATCTCAGTTTAATGATCGTATTTTGTTGAAGTCACGATCTTCAAAACATCGAATTTAGACAAGACTTCTAATTTGTCGCCGTTGCTATGACAACGGCGGTGATAAACATTAACAGATGAAACAGGGTTTACGTTTCGCTAATTGGTTTATCCGCGGTTTTCCAAGGAGTCTGCAGATTGTCTTAATGAGGTATTTCCAGGTTGAAAATGTCCAACATGAAATTAAACAATGTTGAGAACAGGTTTTGAAAATACGTTAATACATCATTGTTTTAGCACCCACATAAAACCAAAATTTAAAACATTACTTAGACAACTAATATATCGTTCTTAAATTGCATGTTTGTAGTTTGTAAGTGAAGCACAAATAAACATTGTCTTTCCTAAATTGCTTGTTTGTAGTTTGTAAGTGAAACACAACTAAACATTGTCTTATCTATGTTGCATGTTTGTAGTTTGTAAGTGAAACACAACTAAACATTGTCTTATCTAAGTTGCATGTTTGTAGTTTGTAAGTGAAACACAACTAAACATTGTCTTATCTATGTTGCATGTTTGTAGTTTGTAAGTGAAACACAACTAAAACATTGTCTTATCTATGTTGCATGTTTGTAGTTTGTAAGTGAAACACAACTAAAACATTGTCTTATCTATGTTGCATGTTTGTAGTTTGTAAGTGAAACACAACTAAAACATTGTCTTATCTATGTTGCATGTTTGTAGTTTGTAAGTGAAACACAACTAAAACATTGTCTTATCTATGTTGCATGTCTGTAGTTTGTAAGTGAAACACAACTAAAACATTGTCTTATCTATGTTGCATGTTTTAGTGTGTAAGTGAAACACAAATAAACATTGTCTTATCTATGTTACATGTTTGTAGTTTGTAAGTGAAACACAACTAAAACATTGTCTTATCTATGTTGCATGTTTGTAGTTTGTAAGTGAAACACAAATAAACATTGTCTTATCTATGTTGCATGTTTGTAGTTTGTAAGTGAAACACAACTAAACATTGTCTTATCTATGTTGCATGTTTGTAGTTTGTAAGTGAAACACAACTAAACATTGTCTTACCTAAGCTGCATTTTTGTAGTTTGTAAGTGAAACACAACTAAAACATTGTCTTATCTATGTTGCATGTTTGTAGTTTGTAAGTGAAACACAACTAAAACATTGTCTTATCTATGTTGCATGTTTGTAGTTTGTAAGTGAAACACAACTAAAACATTGTCTTATCTATGTTGCATGTTTTAGTGTGTAAGTGAAACACAAATAAACATTGTCTTATCTATGTTACATGTTTGTAGTTTGTAAGTGAAACACAACTAAAACATTGTCTTATCTATGTTGCATGTTTGTAGTTTGTAAGTGAAACACAACTAAAACATTGTCTTATCTATGTTGCATGTCTGTAGTTTGTAAGTGAAACACAACTAAAACATTGTCTTATCTATGTTGCATGTTTTAGTGTGTAAGTGAAACACAAATAAACATTGTCTTATCTATGTTACATGTTTGTAGTTTGTAAGTGAAACACAACTAAAACATTGTCTTATCTATGTTGCATGTTTGTAGTTTGTAAGTGAAACACAAATAAACATTGTCTTATCTATGTTGCATGTTTGTAGTTTGTAAGTGAAACACAACTAAACATTGTCTTATCTATGTTGCATGTTTGTAGTTTGTAAGTGAAACACAACTAAAACATTGTCTTATCTATGTTGCATGTTTGTAGTTTGTAAGTGAAACACAACTAAAACATTGTCTTATCTATGTTGCATGTTTTAGTGTGTAAGTGAAACACAACTAAACATTGTCTTATCTATGTTACATGTTTGTAGTTTGTAAGTGAAACACAACTAAAACATTGTCTTATCTATGTTGCATGTTTGTAGTTTGTAAGTGAAACACAAATAAACATTGTCTTATCTATGTTGCATGTTTGTAGTTTGTAAGTGAAACACAACTAAACATTGTCTTATCTATGTTGCATGTTCGTAGTTTGTAAGTGAAACACAAATAAACGTTGTCTTACCTAAGCTGCATTTTTGTAGTTTGTAAGTGAAACACAACTAAACATTGTCTTACCTAAGTTGCATGTTTGTAGTTTGTAAGTGAAACACAACTAAAACATGCCTTATCTATGTTGCATGTTTGTAGTTTGTAAGTGAAACACAACTAAACATTGTCTTATCTATGTTGCATGTTCGTAGTTTGTAAGTGAAACACAACTAAACGTTGTCTTACCTAAGCTGCATTTTTGTAGTTTGTAAGTGAAACACAACTAAACATTGTCTTACCTAAGTTGCATGTTTGTAGTTTGTAAGTGAAACACAACTAAAACATGCCTTACCTAAGCTGCATTTTTGTAGTTTGTAAGTGAAACACAACTAAAACATTCTCTTATCTATGTTGCATGTTTGTAGTTTGTAAGTGAAACACAACTAAAACATGCCTTACCTAAGCTGCATTTTTGTAGTTTGTAAGTGAAACACAATTAAAACATTGTCTTACCTAAGCTGCATGTTTGTAGTTTGTAAGTGAAACACAAATAAACATTGTCTTATCTATGTTGCATGTTTGTAGTTTGTAAGTGAAACACAACTAAACATTGTCTTATCTATGTTGCATGTTTGTAGTTTGTAAGTGAAACACAACTAAACGTTGTCTTACCTAAGCTGCATTTTTGTAGTTTGTAAGTGAAACACAACTAAAACATTGTCTTATCTATGTTGCATGTTTGTAGTTTGTAAGTGAAACACAACTAAAACATTGTCTTATCTATGTTGCATTTTTGTAGTTTGTAAGTGAAACACAACTAAAACATGCCTTACCTAAGCTGCATTTTTGTAGTTTGTAAGTGAAACACAACTAAACATTGTCTTATCTATGTTGCATGTTTGTAGTTTGTAAGTGAAACACAACTAAACGTTGTCTTACCTAAGTTGCATGTTTGTAGTTTGTAAGTGAAACACAACTAAACATTGTCTTACCTAAGTTGCATGTTTGTAGTTTGTAAGTGAAACACAACTAAAACATTGTTTTATCTATGTTGCATGTTTGTAGTTTGTAAGTGAAACACAAATAAACATTGTCTTATCTATGTTGCATGTTTGTAGTTTGTAAGTGAAACACAACTAAACATTGTCTTATCTATGTTGCATGTTTGTAGTTTGTAAGTGAAACACAACTAAACGTTGTCTTACCTAAGCTGCATTTTTGTAGTTTGTAAGTGAAACACAACTAAAACATTGTCTTATCTATGTTGCATGTTTGTAGTTTGTAAGTGAAACACAACTAAAACATTGTCTTATCTATGTTGCATTTTTGTAGTTTGTAAGTGAAACACAACTAAAACATGCCTTACCTAAGCTGCATTTTTGTAGTTTGTAAGTGAAACACAACTAAACATTGTCTTATCTATGTTGCATGTTTGTAGTTTGTAAGTGAAACACAACTAAACGTTGTCTTACCTAAGCTGCATTTTTGTAGTTTGTAAGTGAAACACAACTAAACATTGTCTTACCTAAGTTGCATGTTTGTAGTTTGTAAGTGAAACACAACTAAAACATTGTCTTATCTATGTTGCATGTTTGTAGTTTGTAAGTGAAACACAACTAAACATTGTCTTACCTAAGTTGCATGTTTGTAGTTTGTAAGTGAAACACAACTAAAACATGCCTTACCTAAGCTGCATTTTTGTAGTTTGTAAGTGAAACACAACTAAACATTGTCTTATCTATGTTGCATGTTTGTAGTTTGTAAGTGAAACACAACTAAACGTTGTCTTACCTAAGCTGCATTTTTGTAGTTTGTAAGTGAAACACAACTAAACATTGTCTTATCTATGTTGCATGTTTGTAGTTTGTAAGTGAAACACAACTAAACATTGCCTTATCTATGTTGCATGTTTGTAGTTTGTAAGTGAAACACAACTAAACATTGTCTTATCTATGTTGTATGTTTGTAGTTTGTAAGTGAAACACAACTAAACATTGTCTTATCTATGTTGCATGTTTGTAGCTTGTAAGTGAAACACAACTAAAACATTGTCTATGATACTAATTATACGTAAGCATGCGCTGTTTAAACTAATTCAAACTTCTGCTACTTCATGACGTAACTGGGAGACTTCGTGACTTTTCGTGAGCGCATCGTGGCTTTCCGTAAGCGCGCGCTGTTTAAACTAATTCAAACTTCTGCTGCTTCTAGACGTAACTGGGAGACTTCGTGACTTTTCGTGAGCGCGTCGTGGCTTTCTGTAAGCACGCACTGTTTAAACTAATTTAAACTTCTGCCGCTTCATGACGTAACTGGGAGACTTCGTGACTTTTCGTGAGCGCGTCGTGGTTTTCCGTAAGCACGTGCTGTTTAAACTAATTCAAACTTCTGCTGCTTCTTGACGTAACTGGGAGACTTCGTGACTTTTCGTGAGCGCGTCGTGGCTTTCTGTAAGCACGCGCTGTTTAAACTAATTTAAACTTCTGCCGCTTCATGACGTAACTGGGAGACTTCGTGACTTTTCGTGAGCGCATCGTGGCTTTCCGTAAGCGCGCGCTGTTTAAACTAATTCAAACTTCTGCTGCTTCTTGACGTAACTGGGAGACTTCGTGACTTTTCGTGAGCGCGTCGTGGCTTTCTGTAAGCACGCGCTGTTTAAACTAATTTAAACTTCTGCCGCTTCATGACGTAACTGGGAGACTTCGTGACTTTTCGTGAGCACGTGATGGCTTTCCGTAAGCACGTGCTGTTTAAACTAATTCAAACTTCTGCTGCTTCATGACCTAACTGGGAGACTTCCTGACTTTTCGTGAGCGCGTCGTGGTTTTCCGTAAGCACGCACTGTTTAAACCAATTCAAACTTCTGCTGCTTTATGACGTAACTGGGAGACTTCCTGACTTTTCGTGAGCGCCTGGTGGCTTTCTGTAAGCCCGCGCTGTTTAAACTAATTCAAACTTCTGCTGCTTCATGACGTAACTGGGAGACTTCCTGACTTTTCGTGAGCACCTGGTGGCTTTCTGTAAGCCCGCGCTGTTTAAACTAATTCAAACTTCTGCAGCTTGCCTAGAGTTCATGAGAAAATATTACAAAGTTAGATATCCATCTTTTGTAAAAACTTGTAATACTTTTGAAGAAGATTGACAGTGCGCTGCTTTTCTTCAAGGTGAATGACGTCATTGGAAGAAGGATGGGCGTTGAAAATGGGAGCGCCCAAGCATGAAGTGATCGCGACTTTAAAGTGATTTTACTAATTACACGAGGCGCTTATTGGAGTTTTATTACTGAACCCTTCTAACACCTTTCGTGACCATTAAAATAAGCCTAACCTCCTAGATGGTTTGCCTCTGCCTTTAACGTTACAAGTGTTAAAATAAGCTACGTAATTTCATAAGAAGCCACACAAATCCTTCGGTCACACTAGCGTCAAGCGAGCCAATGAAGCCAGAAGAGAGACGTTCTCACTAAACAGACTCAATTTATATTTTCCAGATAAACCCAGAAAAAATGTCTGAATTTCCATTGAGACAAGAAGATTACTTGCTTTCTTTTCAATGCAATTTACATGTTTATAAGTCCACCGAGAAGTCACGCATGACTGACTCGAACAGCAAATTATTAAAGATGTCATAAAAGATAGACCAATGTTATTTAAACTACAAATGAGCACGGGGCGATGTATGTCCATCTCTGTTGTGAAATGACATTTTATGGTTGTAAAGTTTATTCGAAATTTCACAGTGAAAATGCAAACGGAAGGAGATTGCAACATCACAGAAGCCATTTACGTAAAACATTGAAACCTTTATGTCAGTTGCATACTTGCAGCAACATTCATCGAGCAACTGCTAAGTTGCAACACGATGAAGCACCAGTTAGGGCGCGTTCAGACAACGAGTTACTCGCCAAGTAACTCACCAACCGTGTTCAGAATAGAGAGCAACACTTGCTGTGAGTTACTCTCCGACAGTAAGCGCGAGCTGACACTCACTTCTCTATTCACTGCAAGAAATATCGAGAGTAATTCGACGAGGCGTTCACACTAGACAGTAACTCGCAAGTGTGTTCAGACTAGGGAGCAAAACTTGCTGTGAGTTACTCTCCGACAGTAAGCGTGATCTGACACTCAATTCTCTATTCGCTGCGAGAAGTGTCGAAAGTAACTCGCCGAGTTGTTCACACTAGACAGTAGCTCGCATCTCGCATGAAATTAACTCACCAAGTTTAAAATAGCTTGCCGACAGTAACTCGCAAAGTAGTTGAGAGGGAAAACTCGCTAGTGTGAACGCGTTGTAAAACTCTACACGTAGGTTCCACAAGATGATTCTAACTCACATTTTGAAAATACTCGTAGCAGAGCCAGTCTGAACGCGCCTTTAGAGAACGAACCTGTGTTACTAAACAGTTTCAGATAATCATCAAATAACCCTTTATACACGATGAAAGTAAATTGTGTGCAAATGCATTTTGACTTTATGTTTACAATAAGGGAAATCTTTAAAGTTTATGACACTCCGCCCTACGGAAACGCGTTTAACTAAAGATATGTGAACATCAACTATATTTAAGTTTTCTTAAATAAAAGTGATTTCTGTTTATAATTGCATAAATATCATTATATTAATTAAGTCAAGCGTTTTATCAGAGTACAAACTTCATTGTATTTTCCAGTGATTATAGTTGTTGGATTCGGTGTTTATTTGTCATTGTTTACCAGTTGTTTACAAAATTTTGTGTTTCTAATAACAAGCAAAAAGGACACACTTATTCTTTAAGGAAAACGCAATACTGAATAATACTAATCGCTGTATTCAGGCAAACTGGATCCAATAATTGAATGATACTAATTGCTGTATTTAGTCCAAATAATTTCAGCAACTGAATAACACTAATCACTATATTCAGTCAAGGTAAGTTCAACAACTGAATAACAGTAATCACTGTATTCAGTCAAAGTAGGTTCAACAACTGAATAACATTAACCACTGTATTCAGTGAAGATAGGTTCAACAACAGAATAACACTAATCACTATTTTCAGTTAAAGTAGGTTCAACAACAGAATAACACTCATCACTATATTCAGTCACGGTAGGTTCAACAACTGAATAACACTAATCACTGTATTTAGTTAAAGTAGGTTTAACAACAGAATAACACTAATCACTATATTCAGGCAAGATAGGTTCAACAACTGAATAACACGAATCACTATATTCAGTGAAGGTAGGTTCAACAACTGAATAACACTAATCACTGTATTCAGTTAAAGTAGGTTTAACAACAGAATAACACTAATCACTATTTTCAGTCAAGGTAGGTTCAACAACTGAATAACACTAATCACTATATTCAGTTAAAGTAGATTCATCAGTCAGTCGTTCGTCAGGGTCTCTACAAGCGTAACATCGTTCCTTGACGTCAGCCCAGCACTCTGCACAGTAGACGAAATTACAACCTTTCGTTTCACAGTGGTGTGAGTCCTTGCGTTCCGTTTCATTGCACACCAAACACCTCTTTTTACCAAGACCTAACAGCTTGAGACAGCAGCATAGTCGAGGGAAACGGTACCTCAGCGACACCAGTATACTCACACTTCTCTGATAGAGAAAAATAAAAACTTAATAAAAAATAAATAAATAAATAAAAATAATAAAAAATAATAATAAATGTCAGTAACGTTTGGGCAAAAGCCACTGTTTATATGCACTTCGAAACGTTGTAAACGTGAAGCCAGCATTCGTCAACTGTACAGCGTTTGGTTAACGTAGACGTTGTGGAGGGACCAAAACCTGAATGAATTATTATCAACGCTAGATCTTTGAGCCGCGAAGGCAACCGAAACGGCAAGTTTTACGAGACTAGAGAATATGGCAAATTTCTGTTGTTTTTTTAAAGGTGCTATAAACAGATAGAAGTTACCGAAGTTTACGAACTAATCAATGCGTTTATAATAAAGCTCCCTCCACAAAGTGTTTGTGTTGGTGGTTTAAAGGTTTTTCGTTGCGTCAGTAAAAGATAAGACATTGTTTAACAATATAAATCCCGTGTTTCCTGCTTTTTGAAGGTATTTTGAATATAAATGCTACATGGCCGAGTGGTCACAGAATGTGTTTCGCGACCAAAGTTAAACCACGCCGAGACAGGTCAGTAAATGGGTGCGTACTTGGTTTCTATGCTCGCTCTGGGGTATTTTATTTGCCATGCCGATTCTGGCTGTTTTTCTCGTCGGAGGAAAGATGCATGTGCGTTAGAACAAGGCTGATATGAGTATTACCCAGTTATGGTGACACACCTCTACTGGTTCAGTGGCTCATCTTAGGTCAACATTGATAACGAGCTAGGTTCCAATCTTGCCAAATTTTGTCGTCCGAATGTACTTAAATTCTTTATGACTTACATATAAATGTCTTTCTTTTGCTTCTCGTCGCACTTCGTGTCGGAGGTGACGCAACAAACCGTCTCTTTTCTTTAAAGACTCGTTGTATAAATGAAGAACTCTGTGTTTTTCCCTCTAAAACATGGACAAAAAGTTGTGCTGGCTAATAACTAGAATGGGAGCACTGATGTGCTTGGATACGCCCCGCCCCGCCCCGCCCCATATGCTCATTTCTCATGAAGTTAATGAGTTAATGGTTTCCGTAAAGAAATCACTGGAAGCGTTTACTATTGCCATGGAATCCGTTTTTCGTAAAAAAATGGAATACGCATTTTAAGGCAGATCCATTAATTCATTAGAATGAAAGAAACACCCCACATAGCAATGTACAGGACAGATCCATTTAAGGGGTGTGTGTAATTTAACAAGCATACTTCTGGCCCGATTGGGAAAGTGAAAGAATTTTAGCCATTTTGCACTATGAAAACTGTGGCCTGTGGTAGTTTTCAAAGATAAACAATGACAACAACAACAACAACAACAACAACAACAACAACAACAACAACAACAACAACAACAACAACAACAACAACAACAACAACAACAACAACAACAACAACAGCAGCAGCAGCAACAACAACAGCAACAATAACAACAACAACAACAGCCGCAGTAGCAGCAAACAACAACAACAACAACAACAACAACAACAACAACAACAACAACAACAACAACATCAAAAGCAGGAACAGCAACAGCGACAGTGACGGCGACAACAACATCAAAAGCAGGAACAGCAACAGCGACAGTGACGGCGACAACAACAGTGACAGCAACAACAACAACATCAAAAGCAGGAACAGCAACAGCGACAGTGACAGCGACAACAACAACAACAACAACAACATCGACAATGGCAACAACAATGACAACAACAACAACAACAGCAGCAGCAGCAGCAGCAACAACAACAACAACATGAACATTAACATCAACAACAGCAACAGCGACATCGACAACGGCAAAGGCAACGGCAACGGCAACGGCAACGGCAACGGCAACGGCAACGGCAACGGCAACGGCAACGACAACAACAACAACATCGACAATGGCAACAACAATGACAACAACAACAACAGTAGCAGCATCATCAACAACAACAACAACAACAACAACAACAACACCACCAACAACAACAACAACAACAACAACAACAATATCAACATCAACATCAACATCAACAACAACATCAACAACAGTAACAACACAACAATGGCTGAAATGGCTTATTGAAGCGCACCAACATGAAATTTTACACTTTGAAAGTTGTAAAACTATTTTAATTCATGACCTTATCAGTGACATTAAAACAATCTTGCAATCAAATCAATTTGTAGCAAGAATTTTGAGTAATTTCTGTACAAGAATAAAAAAAATGTTGATTTATTTGCAAATGACTCGTTTCGAACTCAAAACCTTACATAAATTTTTAATGTTTCATTAGAAGATG
>JAQGDQ010001905.1:7500-17500 GCA_030141605.1 Tubiluchus corallicola | reverse complement strand
GTGGTGATAATAAACTCCATACAGTGTAATTTTTGTGTATTTTGTTTTATGAGAGTTAGATGACATGCTATAACAGGTATAAGGTACTAGTTTACAGACATTAATTTAGCTAATTAACATAACATTTGTAATTAACATTAACATTTGTAATTAACATTAACATTTATAATTAAATATCGGTTACACAACGATTATAAAATGGAATTTCATGATGCGCAATATCAAGACCGCCATGCCATCTTGGAATTCGACCCCCTGAGTCGAATCCAGTCCAATACTATAAAACTCATATTTGCCTTCCTTTTGAAAATGAAATTTCGTAGCTTTTTTGTTGTTTTACTTCATCTCCATCCATGTCTGTAACCATGATTGCACAATTTACTTTTGCTTTTACTTGCACATACCTTGAAATAAGTCTAACTTCAAAGCAGTCTTGGTTTTTCGTTTCATAATCGCATGCTTCAGATGTATATCCATGTAGCAGTTTATGTAGTTAGCTGTCTGATTTCGTGAAGTGTCTGGGGACTGGTAATACGACACATCATATGAATATTACAGGACAGGAACGCAAAACATCATAATGGCCGAGCATTGACAGTAATAACGTCTTGCACGACTGTTCTGAAACTTCTCTGGGGGTTTATGTTACGCTGTTTCCTTGTGCGCATGCGCAGTTGCTGAAGGTCAAAGGTTAAGTGTACCACATCAACATGTCTTAACTACTACCGTCACGTGACTTGTGGGTAAAGCAAAGCAGTGTGCTGTAACTCAAAGGTTTTTTAAAAGGTAACCACAGCAACGCATATTAACTACAGCAGTCATCTTAACTACAACAGTAAAACAAAGCCGTCTGCTGTATCAGCTCAGTAATTACAGTTGTTTTACATGGACTTTACTTACTGTGCGCAAGGGGATTTACTAGCAGGATCTTGGTTGGGAACAAGAAAAAGTGAACAAGAGAAAATGCTAAATTAAATTGAAGAACAAGAAACAAAACCAGATAAGAAAATTTTACTGGCTCTTCTACTGCTGTTGCAGTTGTTGTTGCTACTGCTGCTGCTGCTGCTGCTGCTGCTGCTGTTTTTGCTACTGTTATTGTTGTTGCTGCTGTATTGCTACTACTGTTGCTGTTGTTGTTGTTGTTGTTGCTGCTGTTGTTGCTGCTGCAGTTGCTTGTTGCTGCAACTGTTGCTTTTGTTGTTGTTGCTGCTACTGCTGCTGTTATTGTTATTGTTGTTATTGTTGCTGCTGCAACTGTTGTTGTTATTGTTGTTGCTGCTATTGCTACTACTGTTGCTGTTGTTGTTGTTGTTGTTGCTGCTGGTGGTGGTACTGATACTGCTACTGCTGCTGCTGCTTCTGGTGTTGCTGTTGCTGTTGTTGTTGCTGCTACTGCTGCTGCTGTTGTTGTAGCTGTTGCTGTTGCTTTCAGTGCTGTAGCTACTGTTATTGTTGTTGCTGCTGTATTGCTACTACTGTTGCTGTTGTTGTTGTTGTTGTTGCTGCTGGTGGTGGTACTGATACTGCTACTGCTGCTGCTGCTTCTGGTGTTGCTGTTGCTGTTGCTGTTGTTGTTGCTGCTACTGCTGCTGCTGTTGTTGTAGCTGTTGCTGCTGCTTTTAGTGCTGTAGCTACTGCAGCTGTGTAAAAGCTGCACTCGTTTAAAATTGCTAATTGCCACAGACGCTTATCGTCATCAACAAATTAAAATGAAGCCACTCGCTCTTACTGTATTTCTAGATTTTCTTCCAGGCTTCACAGCAGTAACTTGAGTGATCTAATCAGTGATGAGTAAACTGCAAGCGGCTTACAACACTCAATTCCAAGTTCTTCTTGGTTCTGATTTGACTCTGTAATATTGAGTGGGTAGACGGAATGCTTTGATGTTTCAATTATTTGCCAGATACGCAGAATACGAGTTTTATAATCTTCTTAAAATGTGCTTGTGCAGAATCGTGACTACTACTTGGCACGATTTACCGTTTTCACTTAGTCAGTCGGTCAATCGGTACTTTGCTAGCCTGTCAGCCAGTAGTCAGTAGTCAGTCAAACAGTAAACAAGCCAATTATTTGCCAGATACGCAGAATACCAGTTTTATAATCTTCTTAAAATGTACTTGTGCAGAATCGTGACTACTGCTTGGTCAGTCGGTCAATCGGTAGTTTGCTAGCCTGTCAGCCAGTAGTCAGTAGTCAGTCAAACAGTAAACAAGCCAATTATTTGCCAGATACGCAGAATACCAGTTTTATAATCTTCTTAAAATGTACTTGTGCAGAATCGTGACTACTGCTTGGCACGATTTACCGTTTTCACTTAGTCAGTCGGTCAATCGGTACTTTGCTAGCCTGTTAGCCAGTAGTCAGTAGTCAGTCAAACAGTAAACAAGCCAATTATTTGCCAGATACGCAGAATACGAGTTTTATAATCTTCTTAAAATGTGCTTGTGCAGAATCGTGACTACTGCTTGGTCAGTCGGTCAATCGGTAGTTTGCTAGCCTGTCAGCCAGTAGTCAGTAGTCAGTCAAACAGTAAACAAGCCAATTATTTGCCTGATACGCAGAATACGAGTTTTATAATCTTCTTAAAATGTGCTTGTGCAGAATCGTGACTACTGCTTGGTCAGTCGGTCAATCGGTAGAGTGCTAGCCTGTCAGCCAATAGTCAGTCAAACAGTAAACAAGCCAATTATTTGGTTCGTTGGCATTCTTCTGTCTCGGAAGACAATGGAGTGTGCGCCAAGAGAGTCAGTTATTGATCACATTGATGAAGCTGCAGCGTCGACTGTGGCTGAGCAGTCCGATCCTTGAACGTCTCCAAGGCGCACGCCTGGGCAAGGTGTATGGAGATCCTGAGTTGTCCAGACAACAGGAACCTCCTCTCTTCCTCCTTGGTGTAGTCCAAAGGAAAGCGGAGCGATACGTTTGGCACCAGGTTGGCTGCAGGAGCTGCCGGAGTCAGTGAGCATGCTGCACTGGTCCACCTTCGGGGCTCCACTCCTGATTTGGAAGGTTTACTCCTCTACACATGGCCGTTAGGTCACTTGACCTCTTCCGCCCTCTAGCCGTTGGCTGCTTGTGCAGCTCCTCCGCTTAGTATCGAGATACAGCGTGGGCATCCCGCAAGCCTACAGCACCTGGTATTCCTAGGCGGTCACCCATCCAAGTACTAACCAGGCTCTACGTTGCTTAACTTCGGTGATCAGACGAGAACCGGTGTTTTCATCGTGATTTGACCGTCGTCCAATTATTTGGTTGACAGTAAGCCAATGATACACGGCCGCCGTATACGTGGCCGCACGGCAATTCGGCGGATGTCGAAAGATCTGATATACGGGCGTCTGTTTAAAAGAGAACGCGGCAGTAATGATGGCCGTAATGACGAGGAGTTATAGTACGTAATTTTAGTACTTTTGCATAGTGTTCTAATGTTTTCCCACTCGAGAGGTCGCGGGTTCAACTCCCGACTCATTTATACCAAGGGTTTAACCTTAATGTCAAATCTTAATCTTTCCTGCGCATTAAGCATGTTTGCGTAAGCAAAGATTGCTATAAGACACTAATGTGACGTCGCAAAAATGAGCTCTACGTCACATTGACGTCAAAAAACGTCACAGACGAACACGGCAGTTCATGATCATGCTTGTGGCGGTACCTCGCCTATTTTTCGGTCACGCGCACGTGACAAAAAGTCGCCATTGCCATTTTTAGTGGATTCGCTAAGCCGCACTTAGATTTGAAAGTTTAACAAAATTTAACTATCCGAGGTAATTATTAGATTATTTAATCTAAGCTTTGATTTAAAAAAGCTGTTAAGGTTTCCAATAGTTTAGACGATACTTGATTTTGAAGCAATGTCTGGTTTAAGACTGTTGACTTAAAGTTTTATTTATAACTCGGAAAAAAACACAAATATCAAATTCCCGCCGTCGTTAAACTTTGATTGTTGTTTAAAGTTTTTGCAGATGATGGCAAAATAAGCATCGTGACCTAGAGAGACGCAAGGTTTTCTAGTGCAAACTTATTTATTTTTTTTACTTAATACGCAGTCTTTATGAAAAATATATTAAAAATATTTACGAAAAATCAGGATAAAACGTATAATGGCTACAGCTCGAAATAAAGTTTTGCAGATAAAATGGATAGTTAAATTATTTCGGATAAAAGCACAAAAAGTCAAGTTTACTTAGTTGTTGTTGTTTGCTGGCATCCTTCTGTCTCGGAAGGCAATGGAGTGTGCGGCAAGAGAGTCAGTTATTGATCACATTGATGGAGCTGCAGCGTCGACTGTAGCTGAGCAGTCCGATACTTGAACGTCTCCAGGGCGCACGCCTGGGCAAGGTGTATGCAGATCCTGAGTTGCCCAGACAACAGGAACCCCCTCTCTTCCTCCCTGGTGTAGTCCAAAGGAAAGCGGAGCGATACGTTTGCCACCAGATTGGCTGCAGGAGCTGCCAGAGTCAGTGAGCATGCTGCACTGGTCCACCTTCGGGGATCCACTCCTGATTTGGAAGGTTTACTCCTCTACACATGGCCGTTGGGTCACTTGACCTCCTCTGCCCTCTAGCCGTTGGCTGCTTTGTGCAGCTCCTCCGCCTAGTATCGAGATACAGCGTGGGCATCCCGCAAGCCTACAACACCTGGTATTCCTAGGCGGTCACCCATCTAAGTACTAACCAGGCTCTACGTTGCTTAACTTCGGTGATCAGACGAGAACCGGTGTTTTCAACGTGATATGGCCGTACATTACTTAGTTATGGCTGTTAAAAGATATTGGTGTTAAGATTTACACCTTTTAAACGTTTTTTAAAAGTCTGTTACTCTGACCACAGACCAGGGGTTCATCACCGACAGACTCCAGATTCTGATTATTCTGTTTGAGAAAAAGTTTTTAAAACAATCAAGTCGGCAGTGAGTGGCTTGTAACTTCAAGCGGTAACCCCTGGTTACATTAGATAAAGCTGCTTCACCACGTTTCACTGCTGTGCATAAATACGCTGGTAACGTAAGCATTGAGTAATCAAAGTCTTATGTTAAGACTGAATTTCTTGCTAGTTAATGCATTCTTGCGTTGAAGAAAAGCTTGCATTGCTTGTTGCTTTCTTGCTTTCTACTTTTAATATCATTTTCAGTGTTTAGCAGAGTGCCCACATACTTGCACTTTTTCTAAGACTGATACAATCTCTTGCAATAATACATTCTTCTCTTTTCGACTGGTTTACTTGAAGATTTTTTTGAATTCTTTTTTCTAGGTTTTTTTTTATAAATCTCCTTTTTATTGTGTTAGTTTGATAATTTGATCGGGCCTATGTCATTGGCATATTGTTGATCAATAAGGAATGGTTCATATAATTCCAAAGCAGGATAGGTGTGGTCCAGAAAATGTTTCGGAAGGTTATCACAGGCAGTGATATCGTCGTCATTTGGAGGAGAGTGGATCTTTAGTATATTTACCAGATAGTGCGTGAAAAGTACTGGACCAAGATAGCCCCCCTGCGGAACCCCGATATTCATACTACAAGTTTTTCCTAAGATGTTCCCTAGTTTTACAGCAAATTTAACATTAGGTTTCAACGCAGAATCTCTTGACGACTCCCAATATTGCAAGTGCAGGAAATCTTTAAAAATTTATCACAGGCCATAAACGTTAAATGTTGAACAGCTAGTTCAGTTAAGCTTTGCTAATGTCCATGAACGCATCAATAATAGGTGCCTTAAGATAAATGAATTAGCATAAGAGAATATGCGCTCCATAAACTTGAGTACCTACTGAGTCTTCCATTAACAGAGTTAGAAGCAGACAATGCCAAATTTCACATTTATAATTGTAAACATGCGCAGGAACAAAGTAATGCACCGCTGAAAATGAAGTGCTCATCGTGAAAGTTAGTGAACAAATACTAAAACTTGTTGTCTTGTTCACAATATGAAATGATTTATACTTTTGCTTAGATAGTGAAGTTTGTGCTGGAAATGCCCTGATTACTTCCTTCTAATTTTAGCCAATATTATCTAGACTTGTTTCAAACGATTCACTGTCAAAATGGCTGCGCCTAACGGTCATCGAGGCAGTTTAAATTCAAGTTTTGTACAGCGTTACTGCTAATACAAGCACTTTGTGTAATAAGAAAGTATGTAGGTAACACAAAATTTCAAGCTGAATTATTTAGGTTTATGCAAGAATGCTGTTGTATAGAAAAAAAACAATAACGGTCAGTACAATCACCACAAACGTTACCGTGTTGCACCAAAAGTTAAGTGGAAAACCTTGTTCAAATGTTTTTCAGAAAAACAGCAAAATGAAAAATCACTTTGCAAAATTAATATCGGATCACCGCAGTTCAACAGCAGGTACGTGGCATTAATGCTTAAAAAATACTTTATATTAGCGTGAACCGAGCATACTTCAAATTGCAGCAGACCTTTTAGATTGTGACCCCCTCCCGGGATCAACTGGACACGCCCTCACTAAGGAGAGACGCTCCATTGAAATATGCTTGTTCAAGGATTGATTATACCTCACAGTTCTATGGCTTCCTATTGCATTAACAAAGGGTTAGACATTGTGAGGTACACTTGAGACAAACTTCAATGCTCATTGCTCCAGTTTCCCCTGAAGTAATTATATGATATACACATACATCATTTATTGTGTATACATTTAATATGTGTACATATTATATGTGTTACATATATGTATCATGTGTTATTGTACGTGGTATATGCCTTGCGTACTTCTCCGTATGTCAGGACGTGCCATATTATAGGTTTTACACGTCAAATGTAGGCACAGGAAAGTTCAAATGTGACTTAGGTAAGTCAAATGTAGACATAGGAATTTCGAATGTGTTTTGGTAACTCGAATGTGACTTAGGTAAGTCAAATTTAGATGCATTACTTTGAATAAATCGATTATTAAGTTATTTAAGTGCAAATTACAAAAAGATAAACCAAAGATAGTGCATCTATTAGTAGGCCTATAACGTTGTTATTTTAACTTAGGAGCAATTATTAAATTGAAATTAAAGAAGATTAAATTTAACATCCTTAAACTTTACCACCTATCCACATTTGAGATACCAATGTCACATTTGAGTTGACATGTGTCTACATTTGACTTACCAAAAACGCTTAAGATTTCTTGAAAACAATTGTTAACACATTTGAACTACCTAAATCTACATTTGAGTTAACGCAGGTCTACATTTGACATGTAAAACCTATATTATGTACCTAATCACATTCTTCACTTACTGAAGATCATTAAAATATAAAATTGCGCAATGTTGCGTGGGCGGTTGCATCTTCTCGCATATTATAATGTTGCGCAATTTCCACACGATTGCGATTACCAGGGGCACTCGAGCGTAAATAGTCCTATGAATAGCTTGACTAGTAATTACATTTCTCCCAGGTTCTCACGCCCTTAATCTCAGTAATATACATTACATTAATAATAATAGGCATTATATACATAGGCATTATTTGCGAATAAGGCTTATCTTAAAATTGCGCATGCGCAAGTAACTCCTGCAAAAGTAGTAAATTACATGATATCGAAATGGCGATGCATACAACGCAAACCAAACACTAGGAGACATATGTCTTATTAGATCAAAGGTAAAAGAACTTGAACCTGTCACAATAAGTACAACTGATAAAAATGTATAATTTTTTACAATTGATTTTTGAAACTGGATATTATAATCCGGTTGGACTAAAGAAACTTGAAAATATTGTTACGGAGGCACCTGTGTCGGGTCAGGTGTAGGGCCCTCTACACGCCCTGCTTCCACGTCAGCAGCGACTCACCCCTTTCTTGTAGATCCAGACGTCTTGTTTGGGCCTACACGTGGTGTGAGAAGCCAGCTGACCTGGAATGCCAGTATAAAAGCGTGTAGAGGTCACTACAGCCTGGATTTCTGACACAGGTGTTCCTTGGGTGTAGTGCTGTTATTGTGTTAGTTATTTTTTGTGCACGTGTATTTTGGTTCCCTATTTTTATTAGTGCTGTTAATAAACTCCATACAGTGTAATTTTTGTGTATTTTATTTTATGAGAGTTAGATGACGTGCTATAACAGGCACAAGGTACTAGTTTACAGACATTAATTTAGCTAATTAACATTCAGTCCAATATAATTATATCGTCATTTCTACGCCACATTGCAGATGCAGTCTTTTTTATATACTCTGCTAAAGACGATGTAAATGCATTTATCTCTTTGAGTCATAAATGGATTAATTTTAGAAAAGTTTTCATGCAAAATTAAGACAAAATCGTATTACATTTACTACAAACGTATTATGTGCCATATTTATGTTAGAATTTATGTACATACTTTCAGCAAATTGGTCTACAAGGCATTTGGAAGCCGGCATTAATGCGTGAAGTTCGTAAAAATTAGTCATATGTAAGTCATTTTATTTCACATTACACAATTACAATAGTTTTGATGTACAATGTCTAGTGAAAGGGCCTACAATGGATATAATACAAATAAGAAATACTGCACAGGAAAAGCCTCAAACACTGTTCATTTATACACGAAGGTAAATCTGTTGCGGGCAATCAAAAAGCTGGGCTTGTTAGATTGTCCCACACAGTGATAGAAAAAAAATAATGGAGATAATCTGAAAATTTAAAGCGAATCGTATGATAAAAAACATTAGTGTTTAAAATGGAATGATGTAATGAATGAAGCTCATATATGGGATGATATAAAAGATAGAAAGACTATTATTTGTTAATAGTATGTAAAATTAAGAAAACTTGATTAAGCTAACACCACTGTTTTGCAACTACTGTGAGGAACGGATAGAAATTTTGATTACTCACTGATACTTACTTAAAATTTGATTTTTTAGCATTTTTTTAAATCTAGTAATAGATCTGCTATTTTTTGCGGATTGACAAATCTCATTCCAGACTTTTGGTCCTTGATACATTATAAAATGTTTAGCTATGTTGGTTCTACAGAAAGGCACAATGTATTGATTAAATCTTGTATTATGTCTCTTAGATGTCAATTTGACAGGAATTGCAAAAAACTTAGGAAATAGTGTATTTTTGTATTTATACATGGGTACTGCAATATTAAATTTAATTAAATCATCTAATTGCGTAATTCTACATTCACGGTAATGAAGTAAAGGTATTTCGCTACGTTTCTGTAGGCCATACATTAACCTTAAAAATTTTCGTTGCAACGTTTTTAAGCATTTCAGTTTAGGTGGATATGTGGGGCCGCAAATAATGCTGCAGTAATTGAGATAAGGCAAATAGGGCTTCGTTTCCTTGGTTTAACACAACAGCTCGATATACAAAAACTTACTGTATTATTATACCAGGTGGCGCTAAAAATGCGTCGAAGTTTTGATCACGATAATATTAATTAATTGAAAATATGGGCAATTACGTATAAACAGCAACAATTTTACGTCGTTCGCTTAGATTTTTCCAAAGATACAGAAGTTTGTGTGTCACTTATTAAAATTCACAGCAAGTGCTCTATGTGTCCACGATTTCCACAGCAAGTGCTCTACGTGTCCACCGTTTCCACAGCAAGCTAGATGAAGCCATTTTGCTCGAACAGCTGAAACGGCTTCTCATGCCTTTGATCCCAACGTTCAACAGTCTACGCTGTCTTTAATGGAATTTCAGATAAGATAATATGATACAGAGGATTAAGTCCCAATCTTTACCAATGTCGTATTTTTCTTTGGTGAAGGCAGGAGATCATCTGATGATGGTCTAAACTGGTTAATTCTTTTATTGTTTTGATGATCTAAACTGGTTGATTCATTTATTGTTTTAATGATCTAAACTGGTAAATTCATTTATTATTTTGATGGTCTAAACTGGTTAATTCATTTATTGTTTTGATGATCTAAACTGGTAAATTCATTTATTGTTTTGATGATCTAAACTGGTTAATTCATTTATTGTTTTGATGATCTAAACTGGTAAATTCATTTATTATTTTGATGGTCTAAACTGGTTA
>JAQGDQ010001905.1:0-2500 GCA_030141605.1 Tubiluchus corallicola | reverse complement strand
ATGGTGATGGCGATAGTAATAGTAATAGTAATAACACTAATAGAACATAACATAACATGACATGACATGACATGACATGACATGACATGACATGACATGACATGACATGACATGACATGACATGACATAGCATAGCATAGCATAGCATAACATAACATAACATAACATAACATAACATAACATAACATAACATAACATAACATTATTATTATTATTATTATTATTATTATTATTATTATTATTATTATTATTATTATTATTATTATTATTATTATTATTATTATTATTATTATTATTATTATTATTATTATTATTATTATTATTATTATTATTATTATTATTATTATTATAACAATAACAACAACAGCAACAACAACAACAACAACAACAATATCATCATCATCATCATTGTGCAGACAAAAAAAACACCAGTTTGTTAGCACGGGAGTCGAACCCTGGTCTTTCTGTCCTGAGCTAACTACATAATTTTCTTTTTTTTTCGGTCTGCAACAAGAAGGTTCTGGGTTCTTGTCCTGGTGTTGCACTTTCAGATTTTAGCCAGTCTAACGATACTAATTTTTCCTGGCGGTAATTATTAAACTGAAATTCATTAATTCGTCACCCTTTCTCCTCTGCGGAACATTAATAATTTATAACAAGATGTTACCTGCATTTGACTGGCTGTAAGAGGACAATACAGTTAGAGTGTGAACAATTGTTCTATTCACACAATTGGCAGATTTAGCAGAACATGTTTTTGACATAGTTAAAGCTTTACTGTTACGATATTTGTGTGGTTAATCATGAATTTTTTGAAATTTTGATTTTTAAGACTTATTCACAGAGTTTAGTTCCAACACGTAGTGGCAGTAATAGTAAGTTAGTTAATTATTTGGATGCTTTGGTAACAATCACAGGTAGTTGTGTTTCCACAGGTATTTTTCATAAACTTGATGAAATGAATACAAAAGGTGTCATTAGTAGCGCACAATAATTAGGAACAGGTGATTCTCTGCAGGGGGAACAGAGTCCTAAAAATCAAAGAGAAAGAAACAAGAAAGAGGTTGTGGTTTTTGGATTGATTCGATTTGATTTATTTTCCTTTCATACCACATTTTTATAACATGATACAATACCCAGTATAGTACATATATCAGGGCCGGCCTTAGGTAATTGGAGGCCCTAGGCGAAGTGAATTTGCTGGCCCCAAATGAAATAGAAAAATAAAAATTAAATACGAAAAAAATAAAATTACGCAATTTATTAAAAACTACCTGTATTTATATCTAAATCAACAAATAACTGAAATTTATACAAACATATTCGGGCAGATGTCATAAACCTTCAACAAAAATCAACTTTTCGTGCTTTGATGGCAGCAAAGTCTGCAATAAATTGTGAATAATCCAGAGACTGGAGAGAGAGAGAGAGAGAGAGAGAGAGAGAGAGAGAGAGAGAGAGAGAGAGAGAGAGAGAGAGAGAGAGAGAGAGAGAGAGAGAGAGAGAGAGAGAGAGAGAGAGGGGGAGAGAGAGAGAGAGAGAGAGAGAGAGAGAGAGAGAGAGAGAGAGAGAGAGAGAGAGAGAGAGAGAGAGAGAGAGAGAGAGAGAGAGAGAGAGAGAGAGAGAGAGAGAGAGAGAGAGAGAGAGAGAGAGAGAGAGAGAGAGAGAGAGAGAGAGAGAGAGAGAGAGAGAGAGAGAGAGAGAGAGAGAGAGAGAGAGAGAGAGAGAGAGGAGGGAGAGAGAGAGAGAGAGAGAGAGAGAGAGAGAGAGAGAGAGAGAGAGAGAGAGAGAGAGAGAGAGAGAGAGAGAGAGAGAGAGAGAGAGAGAGAGGAGGCAGTATGCTCGCATAAAGCAAAAAAATGTTACCTCGGCGTGAAGCCCCCCTGAAGGGTGAGGCCCTAGGCGGTTGCCTAGTTTGCCTATGCTTAAGGCCGGCCCTGCATATAGTCATCACACTTAAAGGATGACAGGATGATTTTTCACATACTACCCCATTTTCAAGTCTAATAAAAAGTATACATTTTAACACAATTAATATTGCAAAAGCATTTATGATACTGCAACAACCATGACGACAGCTAGAACAGCAATGAAACTTTTAATTTACAAAGTTAAAAAATCATGTCAAACGTTTCGACAGAGCCACTGCCGTCACCATTAGTGGTAAATTTTTACAAACATACAACCAGTTTTTATAGCTGAGCTTCAGTATGGCAAGTATACTTAATTTGGACATTTTTATACTGTATAAAACTGGCAAAGTAAAACATTACAGGACTGTATCTGCTTATAGAAACTGGATGTAGGTTTGTAAGCGTTGTAGGAGGGAGAGGGAGAGGGAGAGGGAGAGGGAGAGGGAGAGGGAGAGGGAGAGGGAGAGAGAGAGAGAGAGAGAGGGAGAGAGAGAGAGAGAGAGGAGGGAGAGAGAGCGAGAGAGAGAGAGAGAGAGAGAGAGAGAGAGAGAGAGAGAGAGGGAGAGAGAGAGAGAGAGAGGGAGAGA
>JAQGDQ010002188.1:0-10413 GCA_030141605.1 Tubiluchus corallicola | reverse complement strand
GCTATCTTTGTCTTGGAAGAACCAGGTTGAGATAAACTTAGAAATGAATTGAATTGCTGTAAAAATAAGAAAAAACAACACACATGCACTTGGTGCGCACTCTTAGAATTAAATTTTGAATGAAAAATAAATGATTTGGAAAACCGATCACCGCAGTTATTCAAGACTGAAGTGCCACCTATCAAGACGGAGGTATTTCTACCACTATTTCTAAATAAACTGGCAAATTGACACACTGGCGAAATGACGTCTGGCGAAGTTTACTCTTATTTAAATACTTGCTGTACTATTTCCAGCTACAACTGGCTAAAAGACACACAGGTGACATGACGCACTGGCGAAAACGTACTCTGCCCCTGGCGAAAAGATAGATTGGCAAAATGTTAGACTGACGAAAGGATAGACTGGCTAAATGACAGATTAGTGAAGTGGTTGATTGAACAGCATCAACAGCAATCCGGAAAACACTTAATAAGCTTTAACCCACTTAACACTCAGCATATGTATAACACAATTAATTCAGTTTTAATAAAAAACTAAATCGATTAGGAAATTTTCACAGACAGCAGCAAAACAACACAAATTATTTAGCATATTTCAAATTTGGTCAGAGCAAATCTTTTGAGCATGTTGTCTTTATCATCAGTTTAATAAAAATGAAAATATTTCAGACATTTTAGTAAAAATATTAAAAATTATAGTAACAAGTTAAATCCCACACAAACCGCTAATGCACTTGGTTTTATAGTAAACAAAACCAATAAGAATTTATTGATTAATGACACAAAAATTAGAAATAGTTAGTACAATATCCACAAACTTTATATAAATAACCATAATTTTTTGTTATCATGTAAGAAAAAAAGTGGACTAGATGGTTTGAAAACGAAAACTTGCGTGCCATAAGGTGCGGATAATCACAACACATACAACAGATTAATTCGCACATAAACCAAAATGTTTACATTTTGAACGAAATCACACATTTGTACTCAAAATCATTAATTTTACTTCTCTAAAGACTTTGTAATAACGAATACAATTGACAATCATCATAGCACGATTGCACAGTAAATGTTTTGCATGAAAAGTCTAGCCTTGAGTCAAGCCTATGAATGTTAGATTGCATGACATTAATTGCAGCTGTTGTTCAGCTCCGCGCAAAGTTTGCACGCACTAGAAATTTCTATCAGAAATGTTCGCAAAAATTTCTTGAGGAATTTTCTAATGAAGTTCTTTTAGCTCAGTTTATTCCCTTTTTACGTTTTTGTTCTTTCTTCTAGTGAAATTCGTACATCTTAATGTAATTATTCTTCTTTCCAGGAAGCATTTGCAGAAATTAACTGTATATGATTATTACAAAATAAATATAATTCTGCAGCTGAGAACTACTCAACAGATTTTTAACCCTTCCACTTAATAGTTGCTTTTTAACTCTGCCGCATAGAATTTTATGCAATGGATGATGACAGCTTGTGGTGTGTTACTAAAACAGAATCTTGTAAATAAACAAAAATTATAGTGGTTTATTATAAACGTTATTATTGAATATTAGTTTTATTTGTACATGTGTGAACAGAGCAGCATGCACCCCCCCCCCACACACACACACACACACAGAGGTACGTACTTATGCCAGGAAACCAATTTGTGGTAAATGAAGGTCATAATCTCAAGTTAAAATGTCTATATTTTTATTTTCCTACCAAAACGTATAGACTCCTAACTAGCTTACATATATGAGTAGGTTTACGTGGATAGATTACTTCATATTTTACGTTTAGTTATCTTCTCTAGTGTGATTTAGCTTGAAAAACAAGGATGCAGGTCCCCCCCCCCACATGTAATGCAAAAAATGCGAGTTCTTCCTCGCTGATTTGCATGTCTGTTGCTGCATATCCTGCATTCTCCATTGTAACTGGCTTCATCTACAAGATGAGCTGATTTTCAGGTCTGTTGGTGCATACCTTGCTTTCTCTATTGTAACTGGCTTCATCTACAAGATGAGCTGATTTTCAGGTCTGTTGGTGCATACCTTGCTTTCTCTATTGTAACTGGCTTCATCTACAAGATGAGCTGATTTTCAGGTCTGTTGGTGCATACCCTGCATTCTCTATTGTAACTGGCTTCATCTACAAGATGAGCTGATTTTCAGGTCTGTTGCTGCATACCCTGCAGTCTCTATTGTAACTGGCTTCATCTACAAGATGAGCTGATTTGCAGTATCTTGTACCACTTGTGGTTAGCCCTTCTTGTTTGCATTTACACATCCAGTAAAGTAGAGATTTTTACCTGAACATACTATTATACGTCTGAAGATTTACAGACGTATAATAGCGATCTGTAAAAACATGATGGAATTCCGCAAAAGGACTGCAAAGATGGACAACAACTTTAGTCATCGAGAATTCTGCCGGAATATTTCCAGTATATTCTGTACTCCCACCAAAAATACGGAATTCTGAACAACATAAAGAAAAAAATCTTAATATCCGCTTGGATTATACTGGAGAAACTTTGTCCTGCCTTTGAAACGGCCACCACTCTCATCACAAGACACATTCTTATTTGGACAATAACCTGACTGACATTTTCGAATCCAAAAGTTGAAAAAAAAATGTTACATTTAGTTCGGCACAGCTGCAAGAATAGTGCTAACATGCATCATGCTGTGGAGTAAAACTTCAACTCTGTTTTTGAGAACAACGGCAGACAGCTTTCATGGTCTCGTCTCCCGTAATGACCTCGACCTTATGCTAATGTTAAAAAGCACAGTTAATAACACTATTTATTGTTAGTATTTTTGCAAATTTGCAAAGACAGACCTTCTGCGAGCTGGCCTAGTTATCAGATGTTTGTGAGCTGCATAATTTTTGGTTTCTTTTGCTAAAAAGTCAATAATTTCCACAAAGCAGCCTGAAACGTTGGCACGCCCTGGACCAGGAGCATTTTTATTAAAATTTGGTTTATACAGGTCCATCAGAATCATTCAAGACATTCATTGTTTATCAGAAAGAGTTAAGCAAATAAAGCTCTGTGAATTTAAAGCCTGCGCTCCACACGTGGGAAAGAGTTGGGAAAATAAAGCAGAGCAAATAGACATTTTCAGAGCACTTAAAAATAGTCTAATTTTGTACAGAGGAGCGTGAATAATTATCACTTTTCCTGCGTAATATCGCCCTGTAAAGAGAGCACAAGTTAATATTGCCCCCTTAGCAACACAAAGTTTTGAATTTCAATTTCAAAGCGCATTCATACCTTTTCCCTTAAAGGACAAGAACAGGGGTACCTCAAGTAGGTTTCAGAAAGATCGTCTTAAAAAATTATACTGGTTTACAGCAATTTAATTATTATATTTTATTATTATTATACTGGTTCACTTATTTCCTGCATAACTGTACTTATTTGAGGACACTCACAAAACCCGCACATATTTTCTATGCAACTACAATTAGTAACTTATTTTCTGTGCAACCGCACTCAGTAGCTTATTTTCTGCATAACCGTACTTTTTTGCTGACACCCACAACAACCGCACTTATTTTCTATGCAACCAGACTCAGTAACTTATTTGTTCGTGACAACCAAAACAGCAGCACACATATTTATTGATTTTCTATGCAACTGCACATATTTACTTATTTTAATGCAACCGCACATATTTACTTATTTTCAATGCAACCACACATATTTACTTATTTTCCAAGGAACCTCACATATTTACTTGTTTTCTAAACAACCGCACATATTTACTTATTTTCTGAGCAACCTCACACATTTACTTATTTTCAATGCAATCGCACATATTTACTTATTTTCAATGCAACCGCACATATTTACGTATTTTCAATGCAACCGCACATATTTACTTATTTTCTAAGCAACCACACATATTTACTTATTTTCAATGCAACCGCACATATTTACTTATTTTCAATGCAACCGCACATATTTACTTATTTTCAATGCAACCACACATATTTACTTATTTTCCAAGGAACCTCACATATTTACTTGTTTTCTAAACAACCGCACATATTTACTTATTTTCTGAGCAACCTCACACATTTACTTATTTTCAATGCAATCGCACATATTTACTTATTTTCAATGCAACCGCACATATTTACGTATTTTCAATGCAACCGCACATATTTACTTATTTTCTAAGCAACTGCACATATTTACTTATTTTCAATGCAACCACACATATTTACTTATTTTCAATGCAACCGCACATATTTACTTATTTTCAATGCAACCTCACATATTTACTTATTTTCAATGCAACCGCACATATTTACTTATTTTCTAAGCAACCGCACATATTTACTTATTTTCTATGCAACCGCGCATATTTACTTATTTTCAATGCAACTGCACATATTTACTTATTTTCAATGCAACCGCACATTTACTTATTTTCCAATGCAACCACCTATTTATAATTGCACCAATGCATCCACATATTTACTTATTTTCAATGCAACCGCACATATTTACTTATTATCTATGCATCTGCACATATTTACTTATTTTCTGTGCAACCACACACATTTACTTGTACAAAAATATCCCCATGATTTATGAGGACATACGATTAGAGACTTTGCGCAACCGCATTTTCTGTTGGCCATTTTTCCAGATTAATGTGGGAACCACTTAAGTTGAAGGTTGATACTTCAAGTCTCCTGATAACAAAGAAGTTTGTATGAAATTTGTAAGAGGTTTAAGAGATTAGAGATGTTTGCAAAACATCTTAAGACTGACAATTATGTTAAAGTGCTTAAGATTCCGTGTGAAGTGATTATGCTGCTCTCTACATTCTCAACATTAACTTGTCTCAAGAGAATAATGGGATTTTTCCCATCGTCGTCGTCATCATCATCATCATCTTCATCTTCTTCTTGTTCATCGTCGTCGTCGTCGTCGTCGTCGTCATCATCATCACCAATACAGCAACAACAATAACTAGTCAAACGTGGAGCAGTAGCTCCAGGTCAAGGACACAAACTTTACAAAACAACAGTGGCAAGCAACAAGAGTCAACACTTGTGCCAAAAATGTTTTTCAAATATCCAAATGTTGCAAAGCTGTTATGCATTTCTTGTTTTGAGACCTCATTACCTCATTATTGATATATTTTATCAAAATCAGACCATTTCAAGGTTGGTCATTGCCCATGTAGTTCTCACGCTGCTAAAATTCTTGTATAAACTTGCTAAACCACTTCAAAGAGAGAAATTATTATTGTCAGCTTATCAATCGTTATTAAATTACAGACAGAATTATTAGGGATTAAAATGCTCCTTTGTCAGCAGGGTGTAACCTGTCGCTCTGGTAAACATTTCAAAAGATTTATAATTAATCTTCTCTTTTGTGTGAAGAGAGCACGTCTCAAGTTGTTTGCAATTTAGGGCTTTTGCGGAATTTGCCGAAAAGATTATCAATTTCAAAAGCGGGGATAATTATTTTCGGCGCTTTTTAAATTATTAAATTCCAGACAAGATTAAAATCCTTCTTTGTGTGTAACTCAAATACTTCACAATATTTTGAAAACCATTAATCTTCTCTTTTGTGTGCAGAGAGCGTGTCTCAAGTGGTCTGCAACTCAGGGCTTTTGTGGAATTTGCCATAAAGTTATAAATTTCAAAAGCGAGGATAATTATTTTCAATCATTATTAAATTCCAGACGAAATTACTCAAGATTACATCTTTGTTTGTGCGCAGAGCGTGAACTGCATCTCACCTCAAACACTTTACAAGACTTTACAAGACCATTAATCTGTGCATGGAGGCCCTGAAGTGATCTGCAATTTAGGGCTTTGCAAAATATGACACCTGTATTATAAAATTTAATATTTCACAGCTCAAATTCCTCACAAGATTTATAATTAATAGGACAATCCCAAAACGTAAATTCAAGGAACTCCACTTTTTGATTCTTATCGCACAACCCAAAAGCTGTGAAAAGTCATTATTGGTGTTTATATAATAAACTCGTAATTATTTTATAGATAAATGTTTTTGTGAAGCGTAGCTATCTTATTGAAACTATTTTTTAGACGTACATGCAGCAATGTTAAAAACAGTTTGCAAAATTTATAAATCTTGAAACTCTAACATCTTTAGTTCAGCTGAAACTAGAAAATTGCTTTATGTAATAAAGAAATTTAATGCAGAATGTTAGCATTTATTTTATTGAAAAATTAACTTTAGTGCCTTGACTTTCCAGTATTACATGTAAATGTTCAGTCCAATGAATTAGTCTTGTGTTAAAATAAGCTTATTGTTGACCAAATTTATGATCTCAGAAATTAGTAATTTGATCAGCACTAATGAAACTGCCATTGCCTTATACATAGTTTGAAAGGCAGAACAAATGTAGGCAAAAAGTTCTTTAGGAATTTCTGAAAAATTATTTTTCACTTAATCAATTTTCTTTTACTTTTTAAATCTTTGTTACATTTCTTGTACCAGCACTTTTCATGATGATCTACAGCTTCAGGTAACTTAGATTAACTGACTGTAAGATTAGCTTTACTTAGCTGTTATTTATTTTATAACATAAAATGCCAAATACCGAACTATTCGAGAGGCGCTGTCTGTACAAAGGAGGGCTGCTTAATTATAAATGTTAAGTATTTGCATTGATCACAAAACGCTAATCACACAGCCCTACACAAATACGATTTTAATCTTCAATAATTTTCTGCAGAAGTCGCATTAGAAACTTGTAATCCCGGCAAAACGCTGAATTGCATCCAGACCTCTTAAGACATGCTCTCTGCACACAAAGAGCAGCTTATTGCATTTTGAAATCTTCTAAAGTACTTGAGATGATGCGCCGTTCACACCCTGCAAACAAGTAAAGATTTTTATCTTCAATAATTTTGTCTGAAATTTAATAATGACTTCAGAGATAATAACCCTCCCTTTTGAAATTAATAATCCTGGCGGCAGATTTCACAAAATTGCAGACATCTTGAGATGCTCTCTCTGCACACAAAAGAGCAGCTTATTTATAATCCTTTTGAAGTGTTTACCTGAGTGTCGAGTTGCTCCCTGCCGACAAAGAAAGATTTTAATCCGCAATAATTCTGTCTGGAATTTAATAACGATTTCAGAGATAATAACCCTCGCTTTTGAAATTTATAATCCTGGCGGCAGATTTCACAAAATACAAAATTGCAGACATCTTGAGACGCGCTCTCTGCACACAATAGAGCAGCTTATTTATAATCCTTTTGAAGTGTTTACCTGAGTGTCGAGTTGCTCCCTACCGACAAAGGAAGATTTTAAACCCCAATAATTCTGTCTGGAATTTAACAATAATTGAAATCTTATGAAGTGCTGAGCTGAGACGCAGTTTATGCCATCACGCCTCGCACACAAAGGAAAATTTTGATCCGTAACACAAATGAAACGTCCATGATAATCTGCTTATACAAATATTAGACTGTAAAACGTAAGCTGACAATAATATTCTCACTTTTTGAAGTGGATCAGCAAATTTCACAACAATCTGAGCAGCGAGAGAACTGCTGGGTAACGACCAACCTTGAAAACGATTTACTCCCTGAAATAAACACTGAAGCACAAAAGTAACAACATTTTAACAACTTTCAATATTTTGGGTATTTGAAAAAACTTTTTTCACTCCAGCATTAATTCTTGTAGCTATCCACAGCTTTCTTTTTTAAATAAATCCTTTTCACAAAGGCTGTGTCGTCATTGTTCTTGTTCTTGTAACTGTTACTGCTCTTCATTCTATTGTCACTTTTGCTGTTGTTGTTGTTGTTGTCGTCGTCGCCGTCGCCGTCGCTGTTGCTCTTGATATTGTTGTTGCTGTTGTTTTGTTGTTGTTGTTGTTGTGGTGGTGGTGGTAGTTGTTGTTGCTGTTGTCATTGTTGTCATCGTCATCGTCATCGTTGCTGTTTCTGTTGGTGTTGTTGTTGTTATTGTTGCTATTGTTGTTGTTGTTGTTGCTGTTGATGTTGTTGTTGCTGTTGTTCATGTTGTTGTTGTTGTAGTCATCATCGTCGTTGTTGTTCTTGCTGTTCCTATTGTTGATGTTGCTGCAGATGATGATAATGATGGTGACTGTGATCATGATGATAATTATGTTGATATAACAATATCCACACCTGATGTAGTGGATTTTCTAAAAGCTTTATGCTTTTATACTAAAAATTCTGCAAAGAAAAAATATTCTCTTATTTTAATCCCTGAAACGTCACCGGTCTGTCAGTTTTATTTAATTTACAATTTAATGTCGAACTCAAAATGTTTGCAAATAACTATAATCACAGCGGATTTATAAAAAATTTCACTCAGATTTATTTCTCAGACTTGGATTATTGAAGATTACAATCTCTTATTTCAGTTAACTCTTTGTGTCTAGGGCGTGTGCTTTGTCTGTAGCTCACAGTTCAAATACTTTATAAGCACTTAAACAAACTGAATACGTTCTTATATTAATGCAGACAAGCAAAATTTGTCAGAAAAACTACCGCTTTGGTTGTAAAGATTTCGATGATTAAAAGTTGCATCATAAAAGCGAATTATAAAAACTCGTTAAAAACTGAAGTTGTGTCAAAAAATTCTCTAGAAAGACATGACTTGGCACACTTGACATGAAATGGTCAAAAGGCTAAATATATATAGTAAACAGTCGTCCATTCACCTTTCAATAGGTTGTGGAGGGACCGAATACTAGCTCATTATTAATGCTAGTCATCTGCCTTAAACTTTTGTAACATATTATGTGCGTAATTAATATGCTAATTAATTACAGGAACGTCTACGGTCTTGCAGTTGCTTTGTGTTTAAAGGCTAATTTATATTTAGAATCCGTATAAGTTAAAGTAGGAAAATGTCAATTGGTGAATCACGTATGTTTATCAATACTGTAAACATGTTACATTGCTCGACATCTCCATCACAGCAGAATTTCATGGTAGCCTTTAATTATCACGTCTTTTTAAATATCATTTCTGTAATTATGTTAATTTTTATAGTTTTGTAATACAGCCCTTTGTTGTTTATAGAGGCTGATGTTAATAAATACATTCAGTTGTTGTTTATGAAGTGAAAAATTCGACGAAAATTTGAACAAATTCGCAATGTAAACACACCCGTAGAAAGATTAAATTTCATGTGAATTTAATCAGATCTGTAATCATTCTACACTCAAAGAAACATTTTTATCTTCAGCAATTCTGTCTGGTATTTAGTAACACGTGAAATTTCGAGAAGTTTTTACCTGAGAAGAGGGTCAGGCTCAACAGAGACAGATGCTAATCTTTAGTAATTCGGTCTGGATTTTAATAATAATTGAAATCTTGTGAAGTGCTGAACTAAGATGCGACTCATGCCGCAACGCTCTACACACAACGGAAAATTCTAATCCGTATGACAAATATGTCTGAGATCAAACAACAGCTCAATAATGGGACCGGTTACAAGACAGTCATTTATGCTAAGTCCAATGGTAGGCTTTGCTGAGCCATTGAAAACAACTCGTATCTTTGTTCCTTGGATGAGACTATGATGTCAGGAGAGTCTTCTATGATTCCAAGGTTATGCTACTTTTTTAAAGAGTCTCTGTATCTATGTTGCCTTGCTAGTGGTAACCTGTAGAAGGATCGACCGTGTGCCAAGGTTTGCTGCTTTGTGAACTGTGGACGTTCGAACCCAGCCCACGGTAACGTAGTCTCGTACCGACCATGGATAGATATTCATAGACTCCAACTGCCACCAAGACTCACAGTTATTGGCATATGCATTCCTAGAGTACAGAGTGCATACAAGAGGAACTAAGGAGGACTGTTGTGACAGGGAGTTGGGAACACAACCACCCTGCCACCAAGACTCACAGTTATTGGCATATGCATTCCTAGAGTACAGAGTGCATACAAGAGGAACTAAGGAGGACTGTTGTGACAGGGAGTTGGGAACACAACCACTCAAGGTCCAGCCAAAGATGGTAGGAGTCAGCATGAAGTGAATTAAGAGTAAAGATGTGAGGAAGGGCATCATTACCAACCAATACATCAATAGGCAATTGTAATTGACTGTAATCATCAGCATAATCTAAACCTTTTGGTAACATAGTTAAGCACGACAATTCAACACCCTGAAGGGGTGAACATATGAAGGGAACAACCCAACAATTCATAAAATACCATTGATCATTATACATGCTACGAATTTTAAATTCATATTTCTGTCTGTTAATTGAGGAAGTATTCCTCCCACCAAAAGTTTGAACTTGAAACAACTTACGTTGAGTGGCCCGTTTGCACTGAATTTGTCGACTGAGAGCTTCGCTAATGTAGGTCTCTTCCGATTCACTATCTATGAGTAGACGTACAGGACGATCGATTCCATCCATGTGGACAACAACTGTTT
>JAQGDQ010001639.1:0-31337 GCA_030141605.1 Tubiluchus corallicola | reverse complement strand
ATTAAGTTTTTTGGTTTTTCCTCTACATGAAACAAAAATATTAGCAGTGGCAGGAACTGGGGAAGGAATTTAACAAAGAAATCAGTTCGCAAAAGGTTTACCTGGAACTTTAAGGAGACTTGGAAAAAAGTGCAAAACCTCAATATTTCATTGAGTTTGAAAATCCAACTTTTTCCTTGTACACCAGTGACTTTTTTGTAAACTAACAGCATTGGGATTTTTCCGGGATATGGGTATGGAATTCCGGTTGTTTTTGTTGTGCTATCTTGAACCTAACCACAATTAACACCAGTTGTGAACCTCAAGAAATTCAAGTTCATTCTGCTTAAAGAAACTTGAGTAGTTCTCACTTTTTGGGGTAGTTCTCACTTTTTTGGGCGGTGGTGGGAGGGAGAAGGAGCTTGGCTAATTATTTCTTAATTATTAACCTTTGATGTCTGTACGTTAAGCGAGTTATGACGTCTTGTTTTGCTGTTGAAACGTCAGGAACGTTGTGGAATAAATGACATCACAGTTTAACCCTTAGTCGGCCAAGACGTTTTTATATTACACTAAAGGGTTAAAAATTACCTCACGAAAGTTTTATGCGTTACTAACTGGACAGAATGACCAACTGGTAATTGAAATGCTCCTGTTAGTACAAGAAGAAGTTCTAGGGCAAGTTGGCATAGACATGTGAGATCACCAAGGATGAAAAGAGGCTCTCCACCATTGCACTATGTTGTTTATGCTATATTATTTATGCTAAGTTTTTCAAATGTTGTGAAATTTTTTATAATAGCCTAAGAGTGTTCACTGTTTATTTTTAAGGCATCCACTTCGTCTGCAATTGGTTTGTATCTTCTAAAATTTTATCTTCATCAGCTTCAAGCTTAACCACCTCGTCTTCACTTGCTGGATCTTCTAAAATTTTATCTTCGTCAGCTTCAAGCTTAACCACCTCATCTTCACTTGCTGATTCTTCTAAAATTTTATCTTCATCAGCTTCAAGCTTAACCACATCATCTTCACTTGCTGGATCTTCTAAAATTTTATCTTCATCAGCTTCAAGCTTAACCACATCATCTTCACGTGATCGTCTAAAATATCCACCAGCTTCAAGCTTAACCACACATCTTCACTCGATCGTCTAAAATTATCTTCACAGCTTCAAGCGTAACCACATGATCTTCACTTGCTGGATCTTCTAAAATTTTATCTTCATCAGCTTCAAGCTTAACCACCTCGTCTTCACTTGCTGGATCTTCTAAGATTTTATCTTCATCAGCTTCAAGCTTAACCACATCATCTTCACTTGCTGGATCTTCTAGAATTTTATCTTCACCAGCTTCAAGCTTAACCACACCATCTTCACTTGCTGGATCTTCTAAAATTTCATCTTCATCAGCTTCAAGCTTAACCACACCATCTTCACTTGCTGGATCTTCTAAAATTTTATCTTCATCAGCTTCAAGCTTAACCACCTCGTCTTCACTTGCTGGATCTTCTAAAATTTTATCTTCATCAGCTTCAAGCTTAACCACATCATCTTCACTTGCTGATTCTTCTAAAATTTTATCATCGTCAGCTTCAAGCTTAGCCATCTCGTCTTCACTTGCTGGATCTTCTAAAATTTTATCTTCATCAGCTTCAAGCTTAGTCACACCATCTTCACTTGCTGGATCTTCTAAAATTTTATCTTCATCAGCTTCAAGCTTAGTCACACCATCTTCACTTGCTGGATCTTCTAAAATTTTATCTTCATCAGCTTCAAGCTTAGTCACACCATCTTCACTTGCTGGATCTTCTAAAATTTCATCTTCATCAGCTTCAAGCTTAACCACACCATCTTCACTTGCTGGATCTTCTAAAATTTTATCTTCATCAGCTTCAAGCTTAACCACGTCATCTTCACTTGCTGATTCTTCTAAAATTTTATCTTCATCAGCTTTAAGCTTAACCACACCATCTTCACTTGCTGGATCTTCTAAAATTTTATCGTCATCAGATTCAAGCTTAACCACATCGTCTTCACTTGCTGGATCTTGTAAAATTTTATCTTCATCAGCTTCAAGCTTAACCACCTCATCTTCACTTGCGGGATCTTCTAAAATTTTATCTTCATCAGCTTCAAGCTTAGCCACCTCATCTTCACTTGCTGGATCTTCTAAAATTTTATCTTCGTCAGCTTCAAGCTTCGTCAGCTTTAAGCTTAACCACATCATCTTCACTTGCTGGATCTTTTAAAATTTTATCTTCGTCAGCTTCAAGCTTAACCATCTCATCTTCACTTGCTGGATCTTCTAAAATTTTATCTTCATCAGCTTCAAGCTTAACCACCTCGTCTTCACTTGCTGGATCTTCTAAGATTTTATCTTCATCAGCTTCAAGCTTAACCACATCATCTTCACTTGCTGGATCTTCTAGAATTTTATCTTCACCAGCTTCAAGCTTAACCACACCATCTTCACTTGCTGGATCTTCTAAAATTTCATCTTCATCAGCTTCAAGCTTAACCACACCATCTTCACTTGCTGGATCTTCTAAAATTTTATCTTCATCAGCTTCAAGCTTAACCACGTCATCTTCACTTGCTGATTCTTCTAAAATTTTATCTTCATCAGCTTTAAGCTTAACCACATCACCACCCAAAACCACCACCACTCTTCACTTGCTGGATCTTCTAAAATTTTATCTTCATCAGCTTCAAGCTTAACCACATCATCTTCACTTGCTGGATCTTCTAAAATTTTATCTTCATCAGCTTCAAGCTTAGCCACATCATCTTCACTTGCTGGATCTTCTAAAATTTTATCTTCGTCAGCTTCAAGCTTAGCCATCTCGTCTTCACTTGCTGGATCTTCTAAAATTTTATCTTCGTCAGCTTCAAGCTTAACCATCTCATCTTCACTTGCTGGATCTTCTAAAATTTTATCTTCATCAGCTTTAAGCTTAACCACATCATCTTCACTTGCTGGATCTTCTAAAATTTTATCTTCATCAGCTTTAAGCTTAACCACCTCGTCTTCACTTGTTGGATCTTCTAAATTTTATCTTCGTCAGCTTCAAGCTTAACCACATCATCTTCACTTGCTGGATCTTCTAAAATTTTATCTTCGTCAGCTTCAAGCTTAGCCATCTCGTCTTCACTTGCTGGATCTTCTAAAATTTTATCTTCGTCAGCTTCAAGCTTAACCATCTCATCTTCACTTGCTGGATCTTCTAAAATTTTATCTTCATCAGCTTTAAGCTTAACCACATCATCTTCACTTGCTGGATCTTCTAAAATTTTATCTTCATCAGCTTTAAGCTTAACCACCTCGTCTTCACTTGTTGGATCTTCTAAATTTTATCTTCGTCAGCTTCAAGCTTAACCACATCATCTTCACTTGCTGGATCTTCTAAAATTTTATCTTCGTCAGCTTCAAGCTTAGCCATCTCGTCTTCACTTGCTGGATCTTCTAAAATTTTATCTTCGTCAGCTTCAAGCTTAACCATCTCATCTTCACTTGCTGGATCTTCTAAAATTTTATCTTCATCAGCTTTAAGCTTAACCACATCATCTTCACTTGCTGGATCTTCTAAAATTTTATCTTCATCAGCTTTAAGCTTAACCACCTCGTTTTCACTTGTTGGATCTTCTAAAATTTTATCTTCATCAGCTTCAAGCTTAACCACCTCATCTTCACTTGCTGGATCTTCTAAAATTTTATCTTCATCAGCTTCAAGCTTAACCACCTCATCTTCACTTGCTGGATCTTCTAAAATTTTATCTTCATCAGCTTTAAGCTTAACCATCTCATCTTCACTTGCTGGATCTTCTAAAATTTTATCTTCATCAGCTTCAAGCTTAGCCATCTCGTCTTCACTTGCTGGATCTTCTAAAATTTTATCTTCATCAGCTTCAAGCTTAGCCACCTCATCTTTACTTGCTGGATCATCTAAATTTTATCTTCGTCAGCTTCAAGCTTAACCGCATCGTCTTCACTTGCTGGATCTTCTAAAATTTTATCTTCATCAGCTTCAAGCTCATCTTCACTTGCTGGATCTTCTAAAATTTTATCTTCATCGGCTTCAAGCTTAACCACATCATCTTCACTTGCTGGATCTTCTAAAATTTTATCTTCGTCAGCTTCAAGCTTAGCCACATCATCTTCACTTCCTGATTCTTCTAAAATTTTATCTTCATCAGCTTCAAGCTTACCCACCTCATCTTCACTTGCTGGATCTTCTAAAATTTTATCGTCATCAGCTTCAAGCTTAGCCACATCATCTTCACTTGCTGGATCTTCTAAAATTTTATCTTCGTCAGCTTCAAGCTTAGCCACCTCGTCTTCACTTGCTGGATCTTCTAAATTTTATCTTCATCAGCTTCAAGCTTAACCACACCATCTTCACTTGCTGGATCTTCTAAAATTTTATCGTCATCAGCTTCAAGCTTAACCACCTCATCTTTACTTGTTGGATCTTCTAAAATTTTATCTTCATCAGCTTCAAGCTTAACCACATCGTCTTCACTTGCTGGATCTTCTAAAATTTTATCTTCAGCAGCTTCAAGCTTAGCCACATCATCTTCACTTGCTGGATCTTCTAAAATTTTATCTTCATCAGCTTCAAGCTTAACCACATCATCTTCACTTGTTGGATCTTCTAAAATTTTATCTTCGTCAACTTCAAGCTTAACCACATCATCTTCACTTGCTGATTCTTCTAGAATTTTTTCTTCATCAGCTTCAAGCTTAACCACATCGTCTTCGCTTGCTGGATCTTCTAAAATGTTATCTTCATCAGCTTCAAGCTTAACCACATCATCTTCACTTGCTGATTCTTCTAAAATTTTATCTTCATCAGCTTCAAGCTTAACCACATCATCTTCACTTGCTGGATCTTCTAAAATTTTATCTTCATCAGCTTCAAGCAAGTTCCCTCCATATTTTAAACGAAGAATGTCAAAAAATTTAATAAGAAATTTCGTCAATTATCACTAGAAAAATCTTTTTGCAGAACTGTAGGCCGAATTGGAGGTTTGCAGCACTTCTCAGTTTTAAGAGTAAACATACCGTGCTGCCCGAAAGAATAATATTGCAAAGTAAATTCCAAAACTTTGCTAGTTCATGGGTGTTGCATATTTTGCCAAGTAGCTGATGAATGAACTATTCGAGTTCATTCATTCATTCATGAATGATTGAAGTCCCCCGCGCTAATACATTATGTTAGTCTACCGTCCTTTGAACGTGCGCTTAAACTGTCGCTACCAATTAACCGAACCGACCGACGATCAAGATTTGATAATCGTCAGTGAACTTAAGCTGCGTTCACACTGTTGATCGAGATCTGACATTCTTTAGTAGCGAGGAATCAGTCGCATTCACATTGGTAAATTGCTACAGCAGCAACGTCGTTTAATACGTCTGCAAAGAGTTGGCTTGGCGGTATGGAAATAGAGCCATATGATTGGGTTAGATTTGTTATGCTGGTCTTATTCTGTTGCAAATCTGTCGAAAAAGATCGTCTTAGAAATATCAAAATGTGCAATCTTTGAGTTCTTATGCTTCTAACCTTTTTTTATTAGGTATGATTGTGCATTGTGCATGTGCGTAGAATAATTCCTTTTTGCTCAATATAGAAAATGTTTAAATATGGGAAATCATTGAAAAACGTATGAGAACCTTGGACATGTATGCATGTCGTTAACTTTGACTGAGAGTTCATTTTTCATTCCCTAACAACAACGTAAACTCGTCAAGTACGACGTTTTTTAAATCTTTTTAAATTAAAAAACGGCAGTTGATATCATTTTCGTAGAATCATTTTCATTGAGAAAACTAACAACTAAACAAACAAGTTACTTTTTGGCCTTTTCGTCAAACCAAATCAATGATAAGGGATATTTCTTCCTTTAATATTTTTCCTATTTTATTTTGATAACTATTTTTTGAAAGTGACAAACGTTACTGTCATTCACACCTCATATTTTGTCTATTACTTCAAACATCTGAGGTTTGAAAGAAGACAGGATAATTTTTCATTTACTTCCCCATTTTCAGGTCCCATAAAAAGTTGACATTTTAACGCAATTGATACTGCAAAAGCGTTGCTGATCATTAAATAATAGATTAAAAACTGAATTAGCGGCGAGCGATACCAACTATTGATGACATCACAAACTAACATGATTTTCAACTGCAAAAATATTCCACGAGCGTGTTGCACGTGTTTGCGAAAGCGAAAATTGAAGTACCGTGCTACTGTAAGATATTCAGTGCGTTGTACTAAAACTAGGTAAGCTTTAATATAAAAATTCAAAATTCAAATTTACAGATGTTCTTAGGCATGAGCTGTCGAACTTGCGTAGTTCGTTAGAAACTAACACATCTCAACTGAGAGGTACGGCACCTGTTTTTTAATGGCAATACATTTCCGAAATGCAGGCCTTACTGCCCGTCTAACTAGCGAAAAACTAGTGGCGCGAACGCGAAACTGTGTTTGTTTGGTAATAATTCTTTCACGTAAGTCATTTTTGAAAAAAATAGTACGTTTCCTTTCAATATTTTAAAGAGTAGATTGTTTTGATCTACAGTTTAAGATTGGGTCCGGATTTGCTTTAAGACGTTCAAATAGTTAGCTTGCAAGTCACTTAACCAACTAAGGCATCCACGAGTAACTGCTACATGGTAAATAATGCTTTATGTCCACTCCTGTTTAATAATATAACCTGTTTGTCAAGGACACATTTTGACCAGTGCGTTTGCAACTATTTATCATGCGTTTGACCTAAATTTACTAACTTGGTGTAGCAGCCTCCATAAGCTTAGACCAAGTCAGTGTAATATGTAATCCTTTTTGGAAACATTGGAAAGAAACTCTACTATAAAATACGCCTCTCAATGGTGACTCATTTCTAGTGTAGCTAACTAGTAACTTCCATCTTTTCGTTGCTTTGATGTTTGAATACAGTGGCTTTTCTGAGCCCAAAAGGTTATTTACTTCCTGAAGCTTGATTGCTGCCTTTCTTTACAAAGTAGCTACAGTGCAAAGTAACACAAGTAGGGTCTTCTTGGGTCCGCTGCCTTTGTGAGAGAAGTTCGTTTGCATCTGATAATGGGCTTTTAAATAGTGGCTAAGTACGCGTAAAATGCGGGCTATTATGTGGCTGAGGAATGTGACTGTTTCTGCAGATTGGTACGTGTAGTTTGGTTTATACCACCCAGGGTTGTTAACGATCTTTGCATATTCGTAATTAAATGCAAGTTTTATGTAATAAGTAGCAGTGACACGCAAGGTTTATCTATAGGAGGCTTTTAATATCAAGCAACTGTATCAGGAGGCTTCTAATATCAAGCAACTCTATCAGGGGGCTTTTAATATCAAGCAACTGTATCAGGAGAACTTCTAATATCAAGCAACTGTATCAGGGGGCTTTTAATATCAAGCAACTGTATCAGAAGACTTTTAATATCAAGCAACTGTATCAGAAGACTTTTAATATCAAGCAACTGTATCAGGAGACTTTTAATATCAAGCAACTGTATCAGAAGACTTTTAATATCAAGCAACTGTATCAGAAGACTTTTAATATCAAGCAACTGTATCAGGGGGCTTTTAATATCAAGCAACTGTATCAGAAGACTTTTAATATCAAGCAACTGTATCAGAAGACTTTTAATATCAAGCAACTGTATCAGGAGACTTTTAATATCAAGCAACTGTATCAGGAGACTTTTAATATCAAGCAACTTTATCAGAAGACTTTTAATATCAAGCAACTGTATCAGAAGACTTTTAATATCAAGCAACTGTATCAGGAGGCTTTTAATATCAAGCAACTTTATCAGAAGACTTTTAATATCAAGCAACTTTATCAGAAGACTTTTAATATCAAGCAACTCTATCAGGAGACTTTTAATATCAAGCAACTTTATCAGAAGACTTTTAATATCAAGCAACTGTATCAGAAGACTTTTAATATCAAGCAACTTTATCAGAAGACTTTTAATATCAAGCAACTGTATCAGAAGACTTTTAATATCAAGCAACTGTATCAGAAGACTTTTAATATCAAGCAACTGTATCAGAAGACTTTTAATATCAAGCAACTGTATCAGAAGACTTTTAATATCAAGCAACTGTATCAGGAGACTTTTAATATCAAGCAACTGTATCAGGAGACTTTTAATATCAAGCAACTGTATCAGGAGACTTTTAATATCAAGCAACTCTATCAGCTGACTTCAAAATACCTTAAAAGGAAAACCGGACGTTTGATTAGACTCGACTTCATTTTAATTTACTGTCCAAAATATACGTTTTCCTATCTATAAAAGTTAGCTATTATTCCTTGTGTTTGAATAATTAGCTTGAAAAGTTAATTAACGGTAACCGAACACAAGTTGTCGTTTACGTCACAAACTAACACAGTTTGTGCAATGGTAGACATCTTCCCTGCGCGTAAGCGAACATTATAAGACGCTGTTGTGATGTTGCAAAAATTGGCTGTACGTCACACTAACGTCACAAACAAACACTGCAGTTCATGATCGTGCTTATCGCGATACCGCGCCTATTTGTCGGCTAATCGAATGTGACAAAAAGGCGCTATTGCCAGTCTTTGTGGATTCGCTGAGCCGCGCATAGGCTTTGAAAGTTTAACTAAATTTAACTATCCGAAGTAATTACTATTTAATTTGAGCTTTGATTTAAAAAATCTGCTGTAGTTTTCACTATGCTAGAGCATACTTTATTTTGAACGATTGTATACGAAATCGTTCCTTTAAAAACACTGACACAGCGAAGTTTCCTTACAGGAAGGGAGGAATTAGGTAATCTCGAAATCCTTGCAGGCAAATTTACACACAAAATCTCACCTATGTGTAGACCATTTAATTAAGTACTTCTACGAGCTCTTCGTTTTGAAGCCAAGGTAATCACCCCCCCCCCCCACCATCTCACCTGATATTATCTGTGGAGGCTGTTTGACGTAGGTAAATGCAGGTAAGATTGCTGGCTAAGCTCAAGTTTCCGTCTGCTAACATTACAAATGCTTCTTGGGTATCAAAGTTGATCAAGCGACGAACTGCTAGCGAGCGTCATGGTTTCCAAGGAAACCTGTTCACTGTTTTAGTATTGAAATTGAAGCTGTCATCAGCAATTACCAGTACCGATGGTAGCCACTATTCACTTGAAAATTAGGACATAACTGACGGATTTCGTGACTTTTCGTAAGCACATCGTGGCTTTCAGTAAGCGCGCGCTGCTTAAACTAGTTAAAACTTCTGCAGTTTACCTCTAATGTTCACGCAAAAATATGATTACCTAATATTACAAAACTAGCTATGTAATTTTTCTTGTAAGAACTTATTATACTTTTTCATGGAGATTGACAGTCAGTGCGCTGGTTTTGTCCAGGACGAATGACGTCATTGGAAGAAGAATGGACATTGAAAATGAGAGCGCCCAAGCATGAAGTGATCATGACTTTAAAGTGATTTTACTAATTACACGAGGCGCTTATTGCAGTTTCGTTACTAAATCCTTCTAACATTTTTCACGAACATTGAAATAAGCCTAACTTCCCAGAAGAGTTGATCTTTCCTTTAAGTAGAAAATAATTTGACGATCTTGTATAATGTTCTAGTGTTGTTATAAGAATAAACCCGATGTTGATGATCTAATGAATGTTTCCCGTTGTGTTTAATTCCCAATTATTCATTTCTTACAATAATAATTATTTATAAGTAGCACGTTGTAAGGACGTTTGAAGGTTACCAGTCACGGCTTTGTTGAACTTTTCCATCAATGATTCAGAGTTTTGTAAACACTCAGTACAAGAGAACCCTCCACTAACGTAGCGATTAAAAACTTCGTGTTGAAATTTTATACCACTTACATACTGCCTTTTTGCATACAGGGCTTGCGTCGGCAGTAACGCTGCATAAATCTCCCTCTCCTCTCTCTCTCTCTGTCTCTCTCTCTCCCCTCTCTCTCTCTCTCTCTCTCTCTCTCTCTCTCTCTCTCTCTCTCTCTCTCTCTCTCTCTCTCTCTCTCTCTCTCTCTCTCTCTCTCTCTCTCCCTCTCCCCTCCAAAGACACAAAGAGACGCACGTTAGACGCAGCCACTTTGACGATAGGTCGTTTGCAACAAGTTTACATAACAGATGTGGATCCAAATCCAGAGTCCACATAGAAGATGTGGATCCGAATCCAGAGTCCACATGGAAGATGTGCTCTATATCATTGCCCTCTATAGCGCGTCTACCTTGCATCAGAAATAATTGCCTCGCTGTAAATAGAGATCGTTATAGAGAGCTCGGGATACTCCCCCGCAGCCGGAAACGGAAGGGGAGGAAATAATAAGTATGTCGTAGCTGATAGTCGAGTGCTCTAGCGTTGTTAGATTCTGTCTCTGATGCGTTCAGTGTATTTCTACTGCAGAAATGCTTTGAAACTTGTACAGAGTACAGAGTAGCCTCAGCTTCCGAATGGGCGTTGTTCTGTGGGTTAGTTGATTGATGGCAGATGTAGCACGTCTTGCACGTATTGCACTCCCAGAAATACCAACTAGCAGCTCTTGGCGTTCGACTGTATGTTTGTGAAACCTGTTCGATGTCTGCCTATGGCGTAGGTGGCGCTTATCAAGCGTTTTTTGTTCTTATAGCACAGGGGACAACGTCACAGAATGATATGTCGTACTGTTGAAGAATTCTGTAACGAGATACTAACAATACGCGATGCATAAATTTTGATAGATTTCTTGGGCCTACAATATGATGTTAAATATATGTAACCCGAAACTATTAAGGCGTGTTCAGACTAGCGAGTTTTCTCGTCAAACAAAATCGCCAAATAACTCGCAAGTGTGTTCAGACTAGAGCAAAACTTGTTGCAAGTTCGAGCTGACATTCCTTTCTCTATTCACTGCAAGAAGTGTGTGGAGAGTACACTAGACGCGTGTTCACAGTAGACACTAGACGCGCGTTCACACTAGACACTAGACGCGCGTTCACACTAGACACTAGCTCACGGGAAATCAACTCGCAACAACTGTTAGAGAATTTGCAATAACTTGCCGACAGTAACTCGCAAAACAGTTGATACTAGACGCGCGTTCACACTAGACACTAGCTCACAGGAAATCAACTCGCAACAACTGTTGGAGAATTTGCATTAACTTGCCGACAGTAACTCACAAAACAGTTGACACTAGACGCGCGTTCACACTAGACACTAGTTCACAGGAAATCAACTCGCAACAACTGTTGGAGAGTTTGCAGTAACTTGCCGACAGTAACTCACAAAGCTGTTGACACTAGACGCGCGTTCACACTAGACATTATCTCACAGGAAATCAACTCGCAACAACTGTTAGAGAATTTGCAATAACTTGCCGACAGTAACTCACAAAACAGTTGACACTAGACGCGCATTCACACTAGACACTAGTTCACAGGAAATCAACTCGCAACAAGTGTTGGAGAGTTTACAGTAGCTTGCCGACAGTAACTCGCAAAGCAGTTGACGCTAGACGCGCATTCACACTAGACACTAGTTCACAGGAAATCAACTCGCAACAATTGTTGGAGAGTTTGCAGTAACTTGCCGACAGTAACTCACAAAGCTGTTGACAGTAGACGCGCGTTCACACTAGACACTAGTTCACAGGAAATCAACTGGCAACAACTGTTGGAGAGTTTGCAGTAACTTGCCGACAGTAACTCACAAAGCTGTTGACACTAGATGCGCGTTCACACTAGACACTAGTTCACAGGAAATCAACTCGCAACAATTGTTAGAGAATTTGCAATAACTTGCCGACAGTAACTCGCAAAACAGTTGACACTAGACGAGCGTTCACACTAGACACTGGCTCACGGGAAATCAACTCGCAACAACTGTTGGAAAGTTTGCAATAACTTGCCGACAATAACTCGCAAAACAGTTGACACTAGACGAGCGTTCACACTAGACACTAGCTCACAGGAAATCAACTCGCAACAACTGTTAGAGAATTTGTATTAACTTGCCGACAGTAACTCGCAAAGCAGTTGACGCTAGACGCGCATTCACACTAGACACTAGCTCACAGGAAATCAACTTCCAACAATTGTTAGAGAATTTGCAATAACTTGCCGACAGTAACTCGCAAAACAGTTGACACTGGACGAGCGTTCACACTAGACACTAGCTCACAGGAAATCAACTCGCAACAACTGTTGGAGAGTTTGCAATAACTTGCCGACAGTAACTCGCAAAACAGTTGACACTAGACGAGCGTTCACACTAGACACTAGCTCACAGGAAATCAACTCGCAACAACTGTTGGAGAGTTTACAGTAACTTGCCGACAGTAACTCGCAAAGCAGTTGACACTAGACGCGCATTCACACTAGACACTAGCTCACAGGAAATCAACTCGCAACAACTGTTAGAGAATTTGCATTAACTTGCCGACAGTAACTCGCAAAGCAGTTAACACTAGACGCACGTTCACACTAGACACTAGCTCACAGGAAATCAACTCGCAACAACTGTTGGAAAGTTTGCAATAACTTGCCGACAGTAACTCGCAAAGCAGTTAACACTAGACGCACGTTCACACTAGACACTAGCTCACAGGAAATCAACTCGCAACAACTGTTGGAAAGTTTGCAATAACTTGCCGACAGTAACTCACAAAACAGTTGACACTAGACGCACGTTCACACTAGACACTAGCTCACGGGAAATCAACTCGCAACAACTGTTAGAAAGTTTGCGATAACTTGCCGACAGTAACTCACAAAACAGTTGACACTAGACGCACGTTCACACTAGACATTAGCTCGCAGGAAATCAACTCGCAACAACTGTTGGAGAGTTTGCAGTAACTCGCCGACAGTAACTCGCAAAGCAGTTGACACTAGACATTAGCTCGCAGAAATTTTAAACATATCCCTCCAAATAGAAGGAATATATTTTGTACATAGTTTTCAAAAATAAAGAATTATAATAATAATAAAAAATAGCTCGCAGGGGAAATCGACTCGCAAAGTAGTTCACACTTGCGAGTTCGCTGTCAATGAGAGAATAGCAGACTAGGTGACTTTATAGTCTTTTCGCTATCCTTTGTCTAGTTCTAGATCTATCTATACATTAATTCTTCAAAACTTATTAGAGATTCTTTCATGTTTTATTTTAACACTATAAAGAGATACATAAATTGAAATTGAAATTGAGAAAACTCGAAGTCTAAACGCTTCTTTAGTTTTGAAATTGTCCACACATCAATGCTATTTCTATATAAAAAACCATGAAATCACCAAGTTTTTTATAATTAACATGCTATTGTGTCGTTGCATTTTCGAGTTACTTTTTTACATGAAGGATGTAAATGTAGCAGACAAGCGCGCTTAATGACGGAGACAATGTTACGCACTAAAAACGCAGTAAAATACGCAGTAGTTTGCAAAGTTAATTAGTCGTACTCAAGGTCCTGGCTCGTCGTAAATAAGCTTTTATTGGGAAACGGAAGTGGGTCACTTTTGTCTGTCTGACTGTAACCGGTCATCATGGCATATGCAATCCAGGGTGTAGTTAGTTGGTAGATACAGTGGTACTTGAATGATATTATAATATAATCACGAAAACAATAAACTGTAACTGGTCATCATGGCATATGCAATCCAGGGTGCAGTTAGTTGGTAGGGAAAGTGGTACTTGAATGATATTATAATATAATCACGAAAACAATAAACTGTAACTGGTCATCATGGCATATGCAATCCAGGGTGTAGTTAGTTGGTAGGGAAAGTGGTACTTGAATGATATTATAATATAATCACGAAAACAATAAACTGTAACTGGTCATCATGGCATATGCAATCCAGGGTGTAGTTAGTTGGTAGATACAGTGGTACTTGAATGATATAATCACGAAAACAATAAACTGTAACCGGTCATCATGGCATATGCAATCCAGGGTGTAGTTAGTTGGTAGATACAGTGGTACTTGAATGATATTATAATATAATCACGAAATAATAAACTGCGCACTTGATGAAAGTTTAAATCATTGCATTATTTCAATGCGCGCTTACGAAAAGTCACGACGGGTTTACGAAAAGTCACGAAGTCTCCCAGTTATGTCATAAATTTCAAGTGAATTGTGACAACGACCACACCTGAAAATTTCTATAATGTGGCATTATATTTTAAATTTATGCCGTATAGACATTTCTTTATAAATTTTTTTGTTACATTTTTTCTAAGTTTAAGTGATAACAGTAAAATAAACCCCATCATGCTGAGTGACTTGTTCTTTCCTTTAGCACACCACAAACAGTTTAAGTGATAACAGTAAAATAAGTCCAACATACTGAGTGATTCGTTTTTCCTTTAGCACACCACAAACAGTTTAAGTGATAACAGTAAAATAAACCCAACATACTGAGTGATTTGTTCTTTCCTTTAGCACACCACAAACAGTTTAAGTGATAACAGTAAAATAAACCCAACATACTGAGTGATTTGTTCTTTCCTTTAGCACACCACAAACAGTTTAAGTGATAACTTTTAAATAAACCCCATCATGCTGAGTGACTTGTTCTCTCCTTTAATGCTAAGAATCGCACGGTAACAAATCCACCAATCCACTGTTCCGCGTAAACAAATTCTAGTTGAATTGAACGTGATATCTATATATGCTTGTCTTGTTGCTGAGTAGATTGCTTACAAATAGACATAAATGTACCTGTACTTGGCTTGCCGTCAGCTGAAACATGATCATTTGAACTACTGCTTTTGTTTGACAGTGAAATCTCATCAGACGTCGAGACGATGAGAGTAGAATGAGTTTTACAAGAATAGAACAGGTACTGGATGGGGTAATTCCAGTGTTCTATTTTAGATTTAGTGAAATGTCAACATCGCAACATCGCAAAGTCACATTACTGTGGTTACAATTACGTGCGTGGGGGTGTGTCTGTCATTAAGTAAGCGAAATAATCTTTAAGATAGACCAAATTTAAAATAGACAAACGTGTCATAGATTTTAGATATATAGATAGATAGATAGATAGATAGATAGATAGATAGATAGATAGATACATAGATACATAGATAGATACATAGATAGATAGATAGATAGATACATAGATACATAGATAGATACATAGATAGATAACTAGATAGATAAATAGATAGGAACTAGATAGATAGATAGATAGATAACTATATATATATCTAGTTCCTATCTATTTATCTATCTAGTTATCTATCTATCTATATCTATATATCTCTATCTATCTATAGATAGATAGATAGATATTTTATTTTATTTCTGAAAATCAAATTTCTTATACGAAAATGACAAAATCAACGCATACCCGATGGTTTTATCAGCGGGCAGAGCTCGGGTAATGATTTCCAGATTATACTAACCATTTGACCCAACATAGCTGCACATAGCTACATACAGATATACAAATTGTAGATACACAGATGTACAAATTTAGTTTTGAACTCTATTGAAGCAAAAAAAACTATTAACTAAGTATTTGTACACATTTGATAAACAAATATTTTACTTATATGATAATCACAGTGATGCGGTTATATGTCCGCTAACAAAACTATACTATTTAATTCAAAATCTATGCATGCATACAGTAAGTGTAGCAAAGGGTTCAAAATGCTTGATTAAGTTAGGATTGTCATTGTTACCGTTGCCGTTGAGGTAACTTTTCGTGATTATTCAGAGCTACTGAGGTACAGCTTTCGTTTGTTAAAACATCGAAAAGATACCTGTACTGCCACGCCAACTTGAGTGTTTGATTTGGTAACTCTGCAGATATTTAACATGGAAAAGGAACCTATATTGCCACGTCAAGTTCAGTGCTTGATCTTAGTTGTTCGAGAGATATTTAACATGGAAAACGTACCTGTACTGCCACCACATCAAGTTCAGTGATTGATTTTGGTAGCTTGACAGATATTTAATAAACGAAGTAAGCTAGTTAAATGGTTAGGAAACATTATTATTATTATTATTATTATTATTATTATTATTATTATTATTATTATTATTATTATTATTATTATTATTATTATTATTATTATTATTATTATTATTATTATTATTATTATTATTATTATTGATTTGCTCGTCGTTCAGTTTGTTTTTCAGTAATACATGTTTGTTTTTCTGTCTTGCATTGAAAAATATTCCAAGTATTTAAGAAAAGTATAGAGCAGTTTTTCCATTTCAAAAGAAATTTTGAAGATCATTTGTCTTTAATTGGTAATTTAACGATCTGGCAATAGGAATTTCTTGAAGGAAAATGATTATATTTTTTCTTTTCTTTTCTTTTCTCTTCTCTTCTCTTCTCTTCTCTTCTCTTCTCTTCTCTTTTCTCCTCTTCTCTTCTCTTCTTTTCTCTTGTCCTCTCTTCTCTTCTCTTCTCTTTTCTCCTCTCCTCTTCTCTTCTCTTCTCTTCTCTTCTCTCCTCTCTCTCTTCTCTTCTCTTCTCTTTTCTCCTCTTCTCTTCTCTTCTCATCTCTTCTTTCTCTTGTCTTCTCTTCTCTCCTCTCCTCTTCTCTTCTCCTCTCTTCTCTCTTCTCTTCTCGTCTCTCCTCTCCTCTTATCTTCTCTTCTTTTTCTTTTTCTACGTTTGTTAGCAGTTTCTAATAATGGCCGACACTTTTATCGGAGGTGATAATAAATTTTCTTGAGCTATGATGAAACAGATCTTATCTCGCTGATCTAATAGGTCGCCCATTCACCCAATCCTGGTTGACAAAAGGTTAATCCCAGAATCCATACAGTCTAGATAATTCCTGCTTGTGAACCTTGTTTGGGGCGGCGCTACTGTAGCACGTTAGAGGGGGTCGTAGCGTCGCGCCATCTCGTAACGACACGAAAAAGCTGAACGTCATAAAATTTTCCTTCTCCGAAATTTTTCGCCATTTTAGACGTGCTGTGTCGTTTTGGCCGTTGAGGAGGTCAAATTTAGCACAGATATTCGACAAGTACGTGTCATTCCGCGTGACCCGCCATTTTTATGTGTTCAGAATTTTAAAGGTCTCCGGCGAAAACCAGTTGAATTGTGTGAAAACGCGCCTTGAACGACTTGTCTCTGTTGCGCCGCTAGCAGCGCCGCCATGCGAGGCAGGCAGACAGCGAATGGTGCGCCGAACTAGATAGTCAGCTGTGCAGAGTAAAGGCAGTGTTCTATTTTCAGTGCAGTGATGAGATAGCAGCAGCAGCAGCAGCAGTTGCGTTTCGTACATACAATATAACCCGTGCATGCACTCTGATAGTAGATTCAGCTGCATTTCAGAGGCTATGAAGATGAAGATGGATGGGGAAGGGTATATGCTCCCTTCAAATCCTAGTACGTACTCGCGTCAGAAGAATAGTAGTGCCTTGCCAAAGGACCATCATCAGGGAGCAAGTTCTAAGAAGTCTGTTGAGCAACAACAGCAACAGCAGCAACAACGTGCAACCAGCAACAAGAATCACGAATACATACGTAGCATCCACACCATCAACGGATGCCGATTGTACATTTTGAAAAATCGCGCGGCGGAGGATAATTGCCAGGAGAACGGTGATAGTACGTGTGCAAATAGTGACAGTGCCATCGTAGAACAACAGGAACGTCTAGGCGGGACATCGGAAATGTCAGTGTCGTCGATTTTGTGCAGCAAGGGTGCGGATGCCGTCTCGGATACGAGTAAAAACGAGACGGACAGTAACAACGGCACCTCGGACTCGTTGAGTTCAATGAGTACCAGTCCCACTCCGAGTCCTACTGCCAAGTCTCCGGTTAAACACAGCACCTTGAATCCAAAAGCAAGTCTGTTTGTACTCAAAGAACCGTACAAAATTGCTGCCACCAGTGCCAGTGAGGTGTACAACTCATACATTACCAACGGTGTGTACAAAAACCACTATCATCAGCACCACCATCAACAGCAACAGCAACAACAACAGCAACAACTGCCACAGCAGCAGCAGCAACATCAAAGTAATAGTTTTGTCGATAGCAACGGTTACGTGTATAGCACTCCGTGTACTGCCATGCAGACATTGCAGAACGGATACAACGGCTACGCCAACGGTGTACCACCATTGCAACAACAGCAGGGCAGTGCTGACCTGCAGGGCACGTATCCGGGTACAATAAGCTACGGGACTGCTGGAAGCGTCCTGCAAAACGGGTACCCTCAGGGTGCTGCAAACGTAGCCGCTCAGAATTCGTACATGACTTACAAAAGTAGCTCACCGTGTGTGTCACCTCAGACCAGTATGTACACCAATGGATTGCCTATGGGTAAGGACATTTTTATTTTCCTACTATGGTTTTGCCTGCTTAAGTCATAGATCTGAATTGTGCTGGCTGTTTAACTCCCAGTAACACTGAGGATCACACATGAGACGTATATAAATAACACATGATAAACTGTAACAGATGGGAAGATGCCTTGTAGGTCGTACACCTTTCATATATAGGAAACCAAGCATGGCATGTGAGAGCAGTCTTGCACTTTCCCCCAATAAGTTCTGAGCAAACAAAACTTGTAAAGCTTCGGTAAATTGCATTTGTTTTCATTTCAGTATGGTTTTATTGCTCAGAAGCTCGAGCTTTTGTCACTTACTGTCATTGCACCACCAAATTGCTTTTGAAAAAGTGTTCGTAAATTATACAGTACATAAATGGTCCACTTTTTCTATATTCTAGTAGTTTTTTTATCAACTGAATTGAAATGTAAATACACGTCGAGCGGAACTTTTACTATTGGTTGCTTTTGGATCTAAACTTTTCTAAAAAAAAGTGAAATCATCTTTTAATCCTAAAATCCGATAATTTTGTTTCGAGAATTGAATGCATGTTGAAAAACCGGATATTGCAAAACCTAATTGTTGTCTTTAATACTTCATTTTTTCATTGTTATTTTTTTAATTTTGTTAATATTGTTTACTTTTAAGCCATTGTCTAACTACTGAGATTATTACCCATTTAAACAACCCTGTCCGATATTCTAACGACTTTAGTTATTAGTAAAATCTTTTGTGAGTCACGGTTTGCCCTTTTTTCGGTTAACTCGATTGCCTTTGCTTTGGAGGTTTTCCTATAATGTTCCAGTTATAATGTTTCTACTTTCAAACATCTGTATTTGCAGCAATGGGTGGTAATTGTTTATATAATTTGCACCATTTTACTTATATATATATATAATCTTTATTTGCCATTAAAATACATTGATAATCACTGATAAAAACTTTACAGAGATGATCAATCAGTGTTAGTTAATAAAAACTTACACTGCTAAAGGCAAATGCGTCAGTGCAATCTAAACTACTGTGCAGTAATGGAAAGTAACGACGAATAAAATCAATCGTATTTACAACTATGCACAAAAAAATGAAAAAACTATGATTTAATTAATATGGCCGCGGATGTATGAATTCTGAATTAGTGTGTATGTTGTCGTACTGGTGTGATGGTATTTCATATCTGGTTAATATTAGTGATTTTAATTTTGTGATTTAAAATAGACTTCTGTGGAGTCTATTTTATTGGATTGTCTAGTACATGTAATGCATTACTATGTTGTTACCTGTGCTGGACAGGTAAACAAAAAAATTACCTATTCTGTTATGTGCGTATGAACGGTGTAGTAAATTTATTTTAATAAGTTCATCAAGGCAACATTGCAACGATTCCATGCAACTTCGTGTAGCTGTGATATCGATTGTTTGAAATTACCACAGCCAAGCTTTCCTATCGCAGTTCCTAAGCTTAAATTATGTAACGTTTTATAGCTTTGCCAAACCGTAAAATGATCATTTTTCAAATGAAAATCATTGTGTAGTTGCCACGGTACGGATGAAGAGTTCATCATCATCTGTGCGTGTAGAGTGGTCCGTCTATGGGACCTGGGCGGTGGGTTGCCATGGTACGGATGAAGAGTTCATCATCATCATCTGTGCGTGTAGAGTGGTCGTCTATGGGACCTGGGCGGTGGGTTGCCACGGTACGGATGAAGAGTTCATCATCATCATCTGTGCGTGTAGAGTGGTCGTCTATGGGACCTGGGCGGTGGGTTGTCAAAACAAGCCGCCTTCGCCCTTGTGTTTGCAGTGATTTATCACCACTGGTGCTTTATCCCTGCCCAGATGCAGCGTCTCATCTCGTGTTCCTGGGAAAATCTGACCTATTTGCCAATCATCATTTTTTTGTCTATCCGACTGCTGGTTACTGTACACCGGCAGCTCCTCCTAGATAGATTACCGGGTTTGATAAAACTCATGCGAGCAGTTTGAATTATACCAGTAGCAGCAGGGGGATAGTAAACCAGCGTCAATTAACACGTGTCTAAAGCCTTGATTCAGGATGTAATAGGATTTGGATGCTGTAAACAACTTCGTCCCATTTTCTTCTATCCTGCATGAGAAAAAAATGATAGACGGACCTCCTTGTTTACAGGAAAAATCGGTAAATAGCACGTATCTGTCTGTGTAAACAACATGCTTAAAGTTAGGGTTCTTTGCACGTGTGATCTTAATAGTTAATAAATGATTCTTATTAAGGTTAAGTTTAAGATACGATTTTTAATGAGTTCGTAGTAGCTTTGTTATAGTCACCCTAAGTCATGTCTATAATGTTTAGTTCATAACCAACGTAGCTTTGTTATAGTCACCATAAGTCATGTGTATAATATTTAGTTCATAACCGAGGTACGTTTGTTATAGTCACCACAAGACATGTCTATAATGTTTAGTTCATAACCGAGGTAGCTTTGTTATAGTCACCCTAAGTCATGTCTATAATGTTTAGTTCATAACCAACGTAGCTTTGTTATAGTCACCATAAGTCATGTGTATAATATTTAGTTCATAACCGAGGTACGTTTGTTATAGTCACCACAAGACATGTCTATAATGTTTAGTTCATAACCGACGTAGCTTTGTTATAGTCACCATAAGTCATGTCTATTTAGTTCATAACCGACGTAGCTTTGTTATAGTTACCATAAGTCATGTCTATAATATTTAGTTCATAACCGAGGTACGTTTGTTATAGTCACCACAAGACATGTCTATAATGTTTAGTTCATAACCAACGTAGCTTTGTTATAGTCACCATAAGTCATGTCTATAATGTTTAGTTCATAACCGACGTAGCTTTGTTATAGTCACCATAAGTCATGTCTATAATATTTAGTTCATAACCGAGGTACGTTTGTTATAGTCACCACAAGACATGTCTATAATGTTTAGTTCATAACCGAGGTAGCTTTGTTATAGTCACCCTAAGTCATGTCTATAATGTTTAGTTCATAACCGAGGTAGGTTTGTTATAGTCACCATAAGTCATGTGTATAATATTTAGTTCATAACCGAGGTACGTTTGTTATAGTCACCACAAGACATGTCTATAATGTTTAGTTCATAACCGACGTAGCTTTGTTATAGTCACCATAAGTCATGTCTATAAGTTCATAACCGAGGTAGGTTTATTATAGTCACCATAAGTCATGTCTATAATATTTAGTTCATAACCGAGGTACGTTTGTTATAGTCACCACAAGACATGTCTATAATGTTTAGTTCATAACCGACGTAGCTTTGTTATAGTCACCATAAGTCATGTCTATAATATTTAGTTCATAACCGAGGTACGTTTGTTATAGTCACCACAAGACATGTCTATAATGTTTAGTTCATAACCAACGTAGCTTTGTTATAGTCACCATAAGTCATGTCTATAATGTTTAGTTCATAACCGACGTAGCTTTGTTATAGTCACCATAAGTCATGTCTATAATATTTAGTTCATAACCGAGGTACGTTTGTTATAGTCACCACAAGACATGTCTATAATGTTTAGTTCATAACCGAGGTAGCTTTGTTATAGTCACCCTAAGTCATGTCTATAATGTTTAGTTCATAACCAACGTAGCTTTGTTATAGTCACCATAAGTCATGTGTATAATATTTAGTTCATAACCGAGGTACGTTTGTTATAGTCACCACAAGACATGTCTATAATGTTTAGTTCATAACCGACGTAGCTTTGTTATAGTCACCATAAGTCATGTCTATAAGTTCATAACCGAGGTAGGTTTATTATAGTCACCATAAGTCATGTCTATAATATTTAGTTCATAACCGAGGTACGTTTGTTATAGTCACCACAAGACATGTCTATAATGTTTAGTTCATAACCGACGTAGCTTTGTTATAGTCACCATAAGTCATGTCTATAATATTTAGTTCATAACCGAGGTACGTTTGTTATAGTCACCACAAGACATGTCTATAATGTTTAGTTCATAACCAACGTAGCTTTGTTATAGTCACCATAAGTCATGTCTATAATGTTTAGTTCATAACCGACGTAGCTTTGTTATAGTCACCATAAGTCATGTCTATAATATTTAGTTCATAACCGAGGTAGCTTTGTTATAGTCACCATAAGTCATGTCTATAATGTTTAGTTCATAACCGACGTAGCTTTGTTATAGTCACCATAAGTCATGTCTATAATATTTAGTTCATAACCGAGGTAGCTTTGTTATAGTCACCATAAGTCATGTCTATAATATTTAGTTCATAACCGAGGTACGTTTGTTATAGTCACCCTAAGTCATGTCTATAATGTTTAGTTCATAACCGAGGTACGTTTGTTATAGTCACCACAAGACATGTCTATAATGTTTAGTTCATAACCGAGGTAGCTTTGTTATAGTCACCCTAAGTCATGTCTATAATATTTAGTTCATAACCAACGTAGCTTTGTTATAGTCACCATAAGTCATGTCTATAATATTTAGTTCATAACCGAGGTACGTTTGTTATAGTCACCACAAGACATGTCTATAAGTTCATAACCGAGGTAGCTTTGTTATAGTCACCATAAGTCATGTCTATAAGTTCATAACCGAGGTAGCTTTGTTATAGTCACCATAAGTCATGTCTATAATGTTTAGTTCATAACCAACGTAGCTTTGTTATAGTCACCATAAGTCATGTCTATAATGTTTAGTTCATAACCAACGTAGCTTTGTTATAGTCACCATAAGTCATGTCTATAATATTTAGTTCATAACCAACGTAGCTTTGTTATAGTCACCATAAGTCATGTCTATAATATTTAGTTCATAACCAACGTAGCTTTGTTATAGTCACTATAAGTCATGTCTATAATGTTTAGTTCATAACCAACGTAGCTTTGTTATAGTCACTATAAGTCATGTATATAATGTTTAGTTCATAACCAACGTAGCTTTGTTATAGTCACTATAAGTCATGTATATAATATTTAGTTCATAACCAACGTAGCTTTGTTATAGTCACCATGAGTCATGTCTATAATATTTAGTTCATAACCAACGTAGCTTTGTTATAGTCACCATAAAATTTCCGTTTCTTCTCCTTTAAATTTTGCTACGATCAAAATCCATATTGATTTATTGTCGAAAGACGAACGGCCGTTTTTGTTGCTGGCAGTGAAGTTGCTAGTCGAAGAAATTGTTCACCGGCTGTTTTGTTTAATAAATAATGAAATAAAAGTACGGCTGGGGTTCAGTTCAATGGTGTATGATAGAAATTTTCCTTGGTCCGTTTGATATAAGCGTTATTAATATGTGTCTGTGTTGGGGGGGGGGGGGTTGCAAAGTTGCAGTGGCGTCATATCTAATATTTGTTGAAATTGTTTAAAGGATGACAGAACGATTTTTCACATGCTCTACCCTATGTTCAAGTACTGTAAAAAGCATACATTTTAACACCAGTAATTTGCTGATGCATTTCTGATAATTAGCAGCAGCAGCAGTAGTAGTAGTGGTAGTGGTAGTGGTAGTGGTAGTGGTAGTGGTAGTGGTAGTGGTAGTGGTAGTGGTAGTGGTAGTGGTAGTGGTAGTAGTAATGGCATCACAAACGAACATAATTTTCAACAGCAAAAACATTCCATGAGCGTGTTGCACTTGTTTGCAAAAGGCGAAAATTCAATGTTACTGTAATTGATTCAGGGCATTGTACTAGAACTAGACAAGTTTTAGGATAAAAAATTCAAATTTCAAATTTATCGCTGTGCACACGCATGAGCTGTCGAGTACATCACAAACGAACGCCTCTGAAATGAGAGATACAGCACCTGTTTTGTGTGCAACGCGTTTCCGAAATGCAGGCGCTAGTGCCCGTCTAACTAACGAATGGTGAAATGCATGTAACAGCAAAGAACTAGTGGTGCGAATGCAAAATTATGTTTGTGTGGTAATAATTTTTTCATTTTTGAAAAAAGAGTATGTTTCCATTTAATATTTTAAAGAGTAGATTGTTTTGCATACAGTTTAAGATTGCTTTAAGATTTCCTGGCTTAAACACAGTATGAACGTGAAAGTTGTTTACTGTTTATGCATGTGAGTAGCTGCAATGCAGAGCACAGACGAGTGTGTAAGTATGTAGAGTAGAGAGTGTCAGATCCAGGTTATCTTCAAACCAGGGTCGCGTGTGAATGTGGGAAGCAAAACTTGTTTACGACAGATTTTCCAAAACAACTGTGCAAGTCGTAGACTTCCTTGTCCTAGACGAGTAAGAAACACAGAGGGAGAGAAACCCTTATAACATGGGTAAGGAGGAGACATGAAGAGGAAAACTTCTTGGGAAGGGGGAGACACAAAGAGAGAACCCTTATAACATGGGTAAGGAGGAGACATGAAGAGGAAAACTTCGATTTGAGTCTGTTGAACACTTTTTGTTGCACTGCCCATTGTATCAACTAGCTAGGGGTAGTTATGTTTGATAAATTAAATGAAATACTTCAGCCCGAAAACCTTAATATAGCTGTCTTAGGAAATAATGATCGGTTGAGGTTGTTATTATTCGGTAAAGATGAATTTAACTTTGCTAACTGTAAAATATTTCAATGTATACATGACTTTATATTATGATCTAAACGCTTCCTGTAGTTTTTATCTGATATAAAATGCATCATTCTTAAATAATCGTACATTAATATTTATTAACCGTCATTTTTTACTAATGTCTAATGTATCACTGTAGTAAAGCTTTAGTATACTAAAGTATACTAAAAACTAAGTATAGTCTATTCTTACTGTAAATGTTCTTGTAAATAGTGTATAAAGTCTGTTGTGGTGAAGATCTTAAATCATGTTGTACAAACTGTCTGATCTAATCCTAAATAAATTATGTTTAAACTAACTTCTTAGGAAGGGGGAGACACAAAGAGAGAACCCTTATAACATGGGTAAGGAGGAGACATGAAGATGAAAAATTACAACAGACTTATCAATTTCTAATGCATTACTTGTATTTTGCACCCAAAAATAAGTCATGTTAATAATACTATGGCAAATATAATGTTTTGACTAATAACTGACCACTTATCCAGTCTAGTTTTTAATTATACTGTTGTATAAGCACCCTAATAAAGTTTACAGTATTCTGTTTTCACTGCAGATACTTTCAGAGTGGTTTGAGTAATAACCAATAATAGACTATACGTCCCAGGCATTAAAGGTATGATTTATGCATTTGCATTGTCCCCGTGACAGTTCATTATTGTCATTTTAAAGATTTCCTCTATTGTAGCCGGGAAAGCTATTCTACATAATGATATTAATCGAGCGATACAGGTGGTCTAGGTTAGAATTTTTGTACCGGTACATGCTGGTACTGTACTCGTAAGCTGACATACAGACCTCGTTTAGCTCTTGAGTGAAATTTCTTCGCAACCGTGAGCACGAATTGCCTCGTTTAAAAAACGACTCCATCATATCAGTTTCCCGGCTAGTTGGTGTTTAAAATAAGCGGCGGCTACCCCACTGATGCATGACCCCACTGATTGATCGTCGAGATGGTTCCGAACTATTCAGTCCTGAATGAATTTCTCTTGCTTGTTCGTTGAGCAGTAGTGGATACCTTTAGTTGCAGATATCATTTTGCACATATTGTAACAGGTAATGAAGAAATGACCCCTGTGATTGATCGTCGAGACGGTTCGAAACTATTCAGTCCTGATTGAATTTCTCTTGCTTGTTCGTTGCGCAGTAGTGGATACCTTTAGTTGCATAGAGGATACCTTTATTTGCATATATCATTTTGCACATATTGTAATAGGTAATAAAGAAATGACCCCGTTGATTGATCGTCGAGTTGGTTCGAAACTATTCAGTCCTGGATGAATTTCTCTTGTTTGTTCGTTGAGCAGTAGCGGATACCTTTAGTTGCATATATCATTTTGCACATGTTGTAATAGGTAATGAAGAAATGACCCCGTTGATTGATCGTCGAGACGGTTCGAAACTATTCAGTCCTGAACGAATTTCTCTTGTTTGTTCGTTGAGCAATAGCGGATACCTTTAGTTGCATATATCATTTTGCACATATTGTAACAGGTAATGAAGAAATGACCCCGTTGATTGATCGTCGAGACGGTTTGAAACTATTCAGTCCTGGATGAATTTCTCTTGCTTGTTCGTTGAGCAGTAGCGGATACCTTTAGTTGCATATACCATTTTGCACATATTGTAACAGGTAATGAAGAAATAACCCCGTTGATTGATCGTCGAGACGGTTTGAAACTATTCAGTCCTGAATGAATTTCTCTTGTTTGTTCGTTGAGCAATAGCGGATACCTTTAGTTGCATATATTCATTTTGCACATATTGTAACAGGTAATGAAGAAATTGGTTGTTCGTCATGTTGAGGGAGACATACCACCTACAACAATTTTTGGAACTATAACATTACAAATGAAACAGGCAGAAATAATAACGAAAATAATAAACTGCGCATTTATTGCAAGTTTAAATCAGAATTTAAGCAAGAAAACTGTTTACATTTTATTAACAGCAAATATGAAAAAAATCTTGTTCACGAAGATACGAATAAATGCGCATTGCTTACATATAGAAAAATGACGACATCAACAACCTAAAATCTCTGTGAATCAGAGAATCTGTCAACATCGTGACAGCCAACAAGTAGAAGAGGAAATTCATTTTTTTTGTTTTATTGCTGCTTCTACAACCGGTTAAGACAAACTTTTTATTCTCATATAACAATCATCAATAACAATTTCATTGACTTGAAGAGTAACGAAAAGCTAATATTCACAATGGGGGGGGGGGGGGACGAATGAGATATTACCAAAATAGTAGCCTATTACATTTTAAGTGTCTCAAAATAAGGAGTAAATAGTACTAACATGTAAATATTGATAACATTTATTATTTTTCATGATACGTTAACTGTATCTATACTAAAATTATATAAATTTGTTATTTGTGTTTTTTGGCTCTATAGCTGTAATGTAATAGCTGTGCTTGTATTTTGTTGTATATATGTCATTGTAAGTATCCAGTATATGCCAATAATAAATTCTGTGGAAGAATTCGTGGTTGTCTGTATATTAGCTTTGTGTTCGTGTGTGTTCAATGCCTCGTGTACAGCAACTCCGGAAACCTTCGTGTTCGTGTGTGTTCTATGCTCGTGTACAGCATTACGGAAACCTTTGTGTTCGTGTGTGTTCTATGCCTCGTGTACAGCATTACGGAAACCTTTGTGTTCGTGTGTGTTCTATGCCTCGTGTACAGCAACTCCGGAAACCTTTGTGCTCGTGTGTGTTCTATGCCTCGTGTACAGCATTACGGAAACCTTTGTGTTCGTGTGTGTTCTATGCCTCGTGTACAGCAACTCCGGAAACCTTTGTGTTCGTGTGTGTTCTATGCCTCGTGTACAGCAACTCCGGAAACCTTCGTGTTCGTGTGTGTTCTATGCTCGTGTACAGCATTACGGAAACCTTTGTGTTCGTGTGTGTTCTATGCCTCGTGTACAGCATTACGGAAACCTTTGTGTTCGTGTGTGTTCTATGCCTCGTGTACAGCAACTCCGGAAACCTTCGTGTTCGTGTGTGTTCTATGCCTCGTGTACAGCAACTCCGGAAACCTTTGTGTTCGTGTGTGTTCTATGCCTCGTGTACAGCAACTCCGGAAACCTTTGTGTTCGTGTGTGTTCTATGCCTCGTGTACAGCAACTCCGGAAACCTTCGTGTTCGTGTGTGTTCTATGCCTCGTGTACAGCAACTCCGGAAACCTTTGTGTTCGTGTGTGTTCTATGCCTCGTGTACAGCAACTCCGGAAACCTTCGTGTTCGTGTGTGTTCTATGCCTCGTGTACAGCAACTCCGGAAACCTTCGTGTTCATGTGTGTTCTATGCCTCGTGTACAGCATTCCGGAAACCTTCTCTTACAGCAAGTGCACTGACCTCCCCCTCATCCTACATAATGATGCGTTTAGCAGACGTGTCGTTCGTACATAACAGACAGTCGATTCAAACTATCATTAACGTAATTAATGTAAATAATTCCCTTGTCTACTGTATCCCCCCAGTACTTGTGTGTATGTACTTGTTACTGTGTGTGCTGTGTTTGAATGAACCACTAGGTCACATCGGTAGGTTCATCGTAGAATAGGAAAAACTCTGACTTCTGATGTATCTTTGTTGTTTTCCATTTTCTACGTCTAGACGTAAATAAACACTTGTACAGTGAATAAAGTACTTGTAGTATAGAAGTCTTATGTCTCACTCAGATGGCTATATTGTTAGAGTCTTCTATGAAATTAACAAGGCTGGTCAATCCGTCCGTACGAAATATAAGACACCTGTAGCTGAACTTGTCTTGTATTAAGGTGAAACGTGTAATAGAAAATGAATTTTATAAAGACCTAAATACAAGAAACCTATGAAGTAACATGTTTGTGTATGTTATAATATATTTTAGATTGTATTGAACTTGATTGTATTGTAATTTTATCGTACCTTTGTATTCTATCTTTGATACAAAATAAAGAGTTATATATTGTGTTATGTTATGTTATGTTATGTTATGTTATGTTATGTTATGTTATGTTATGTTATGTTATGTTATGTTATGTTATGTTATGTTATGTTATGTTATGTTATGTTATGTTATGTTATGTTATGTTATGTTATGTTATGTTATGTTATGTTATGTTATGTTATGTTATGTTATGTTATGTTATGTTATACTGTACCGTACCGTACTGTATTGTACTGTATTGTATTATACTATATTAAAATGATAATCCAAACTGGAAAATTGTTTTAGTTGCACAAACCATAGAGTTTGTTTCATAGCGTTAAAGGCACTAGAATAAAAAATGTGGGTAGTTTTTTTCGAGCCACATTGAATGAGTAAATAACATTTAACATTTGTTGTTTGAGCAAACGCCCGGAACCATATCTCGTACATTCAACTGATGCAAGCTATAAAATGATAGCGGTTTTATTTAATGTTTTGCACACGATTTTTCCTGGAATTTCTCGGCGTGGACTTTTCCAGCCCACGTGTATTGATCTGATGTTAATGAAAACGGGAAATAGAGAGACTGTAAAATAAGCAATGATGGTTATTCACCTTGCACTCCTAGTAGACAGTGAGATTAGAGACAATTTCACGCTGTACTAGACTGAATACTCGGAGAGTGAGTTGGGGAGGGAAAGATGAAGAAAAAAGTTATTAGGGAGGGAAGAATGAAGAAAAAAGTTCTTAGGGAGGGGGAGACGGAAAGAAGAAAAATTCTTAGGGAGGGGGTGACGAAGAAGAATAAGTTTTTAGGGAGGGGTGACGAAGAAGAAAAGTTCTTAGGGAGGGGGAGACGAAGAAGAAAAGTTCTTAGGGAGGGGGAGACGAAGAAGAAAACTTCTTAGGGAGGGGGAGACACGAAGAAGAAAACTTCTTTGGGAGGGGGAAAGAAAGAAGAAAAGTTCTTAGGGAGGGGGAGACGGAAAGAAGAAACGTTGTTAGGGAGGGGGAGACGATGAAGAAAAGTTCTTAGGGAGGGGGAGACACGAAGAAGAAAACTTCTTAGGGAGGGGAGACACAAAGAATAAAAGTTTTTAGGGGATATGAAAAATAAAATAAAATTGAACTTGCACCATTGACGGAACGCGTGTGGAGCATATTCCAAATCATTGGGTGTTGGGGCCTGGAATGGAGGTACAAACAGAATCATGTAGAGACGGAGATATTGATGTGAAGCATTTGAGAACTCGTATCAATCTGTCCTTTGTCTTAGGAAATTCATTATGTGAATCAATTTGCATAATTTAATAGTTGTGATGTTCATCATGTAACATCTTTTGGCCTTCCAGTCTTCCTGCAAAACTCTTAACAAACGCCACAAATCGGGATAATCTCGGGTCATCAGCAATTGGGGGGGGGGGGTCCACAGCTCTCGTTGCTTGCTGGCGGGTTAAATTAGCTCCATCAGACGCTGAGGAATCGGCGCATACCAAAACCCTGCCCGTGCAGCCATTGCCCGATTGTAGAACTTCTTACGCAGCTTCAAACAGATGGAGAAGATGCTATAAATATCCTAGCAACCGCAGATTTAACCTGCATAATGCGGAGTATTTATTTAGCGTAAGCCACAACATGCCACCCAAATGTACATGTACCGGCGCGTTCGTTACGATAGTCGGCTTCGTGAAGCTTCTGCTGGCGGCTTGTAGCTTTTATTTATTAAAGCATCATTAAACATATGCTCGATTAGCAGACTTGTTGCCATGCCACAAGGTGGCACGCGTGGTGTCAACTGTCGGCAAAGTTTTAAAGATTTTTTATGTCTAAAAATCTATAATATAATATAACGTTATAGGCTGCACTATCACTACATATAGTGCAACACAAATGTTAGAAAATTTTCTATTAAATACAATGGCCCTTACATATGGAATTCAATTGCTCCAGCTATTAAAAATGTCAACTCGCTGTCCATATTGAAAAAAATATATAAATTAAACTTACTTGAAACATATAACTGATCACTAAATCATGATTTGTTGTTTTTTATTTTCAAAGCTGTATAGTATAATAAAATTTTTAATACTTCCCACCCGTATTTATATTTGTATATATTGTAATATTGTATCTGTAAATATTGTAATTTTTTTCGTAACTAATTCTAGTGGCCTACCATAAGCTAGCTTCTTAGGTCTCTAGCGCAGTATTCATGAATTTTATCATATTTTTTTATTAATAAAACCTGATGCACATGTAATGTAATGCATATGTATATGTTTATTGCGAAATAAATCTATTAAAATCTAAAATCTAATCTATAATTAGTTGCCATTTTGTTTGCTTTGCCACGAACTATACGTTGAATTGTAAAAGTACAATATGTTTGGCTTCGTGAAATCGTTATGGGATACTTTGGTACTATCACATTCCATATTTCACAACGGGAATACGTTATAGAAGTGGGGTTCACTATATTTAATACGTTATTGTCTACAATAGGATTATAGTATCAAGTTGCGTTCATATC
>JAQGDQ010001110.1:0-62166 GCA_030141605.1 Tubiluchus corallicola | reverse complement strand
TGCTAAATTTTTTTATTCTCCTTGGAAAATGCGTATCCTTCCATATGCATATAAAGCACGTATTTTATAACACACCACAAGCAGTTGCTGAATCCCCGTTTTTGCATAATCCCACATAGTAGTGGTAGTAGTAGTTTATTGATCATAAAATTAATATATTTACCATCTTTAGCAGGCTAGCAAAATTGAAACAAAAATTTTCTACTTTTCAGAAAACAGCAACGTTATACAAAGGTTAAAACAGTTCACAATAAAAAAAAATTCATTTAGTATCAATAAAAAAATATGATAATGACCGAGCTGAGCTTACGGAATTGTAACATTTCATTATAGTGCTTGCAAAAATTAGTGTTTTTTCTTATTCAAAGGCTTTTAAAATGTCGAAGCAGATCTGAAATACACAATTGCTATTCATAATTGACGTTAGTGATGTAAAGTCTACATTGCTGAATCTTCTTCTAGTTTCAGCTGTTAAATGACTGTCCATCAAAACGAGCTTTTCGGATTTTTTCCACGAATTTTTCCACAATTACAGAGTCCCTGTTTTTATCTACGTTACGCCATCTATCAGTTTCAACTTTTAAATAGTGCGCCTGGAGTCTTAATCGCGTATAGGCAATGCGGTATATCTCAGGTGTTGAATCCTGAATGTCTATTAAGCATAAGTTGAACTCTTTAGATGTCTCTCGTTTAGCTGAGTTACAAGTACAATTACAAGTACATAGTAGGTACTAAAAGGCAAACCACAAGCAGGCCCGCGTCTGCTTAATTATAAGCGCTATGCAAACATGTTTAGTTAACAATAACCATGTAAGTTCTAGGTAAGAGTACTACTAATACACCACAAGTAATTGTGCTTAGCGCTTCATATATAAGTTACCATAAATCCATAATAGAAACTACGTACGGCACGTACTAAATTATCAGCCAAGGGCGTCTCTTAAAACTTAAAAACTTTGTTTATTTAGTAGTTTATATGTATCTAAATCTTCCACGTAGTAAATAATTGACAAGAAAGTACAAAATGATCAGGTTCGTTCACAGGCTTCATTGCAGATTGTGGTCCTTCCAGCGGTTCAGCACCTCGTTCATTAATTTCAGGACAGCAGGTGTGGCGGAGTTGCATGTTCGCGTCACTCTTGTTTAACTTGTAACGGAACGACTATTTTGCTTTAATTTCATCAGCGCTGATCATGTGTGGTCTCAGCAATTAGAACAGCTGCCATCAGAATTACTCATAGACACAACGAAATCTTTTGGCGGGAGAGTTGCGAAAATCTCTTAATGACAAATGCGGCACTTCTAATGTCCTCCAAACGCCAAAACGCAAATTATTGACGACTAGAAGCAAGTTAGTGACAAAAGCAAAGGTCTGTCCGTTCATCTTAGGTGAACATCCTCGATAATTATCTAGATCCCGGTCGCGCCACTACCGCCTATATTAAGAGACTTTGTTGTTAAAATACTGGGTCACCACTTGTGTGCAGCGCTGTAAATGGAAAATGTTGCAAAACCGCGGCAGGTAAAGTAAAAATGGGTCAGTCACGGCAGCAGAACTTCATCCTACTTTGATAATTACTGCTTCTGCAATGATCAAAAATTAGGTCATTTACTTGATTAAAGTTATCATCGATAAAAGATTTATCTTCCTAATCAGGTTGGACTTAGAGATATCCTAATTTTAGTCTCTATTTACATACATTTTTTAGTAGTAGTGGTAGTGGTAGTGGTAGTGGTAGTGGCAGTGGCAGTGGCAGTGGCAGCGGCAGCAGCAGCAGCAGTAGTTAGTAGAGTAGTAGTAGTAGTAGTGGTAGTGGCACTGGTAGTGGTAGTGGTGCTGGTGGTGGTAGTGGCAGTGGCAGTCGCAGTGGCGGTGGCAGCGACAGCGGCAGCAGCAGTAGTTAGTAGAGTAGTAGTCGCCGTTGTCGTCGTGAATTTACTTGTGACAGTCCGTTCAAAACAGTCACAAATAATTTCAAAAACTGCAAGTTTATAACAAAAACATAATCATTTGAAAATATTTAAAGGACAAGAAAAGGGGTATCTAAAATAGGTGACAGAAAAATCGACTTAAAAAATTATATCATTTTATAGCAATTTTATGCGTATCGCACTGAAAGGAATTTTAGTTTGTTCTCATTTTAAATCTCCCGCAATACTGTTCCGAAGTCGCCATTACATGACGTCATGTACCAAACGTAAAAGGGAAGAAAAGGCAATGTTAAATTATGTCTCAAAAGACTTTCCTTGCAAATCTGTGTTACTTAGCATTTCGCTTACCTATTAGAAAGACTTATGTAACTAGAAAAGAAAATTATTAATTATTTAAAATGCTTTCACCAATTGGTAAAATGTCGCTGACTCACCTTGTCAAAAACCTATTTTTAATCTTATTGACAAGATGCAGTAATTTTAAATTTTATTTAGTTAGTGACTTGTGCACTACGCATGTTCTGATTATTCTTTCAAACTTTACACAATGTTATCTAAACTCCGTTCAAATGACCTGTCGTGAAAATGGCTGCGTCTAACGGTCATCGCGGGAGTTTAAATTTACATGTTTTATACAGCGTGACTGCCGATTGAAGTCCTGCACGCAAAAAGGCAGTACGTAAGTGATAGAAAACTTCAAAACGAATTTTTTAAGCTTTATGTTTATGAAGGGTTTTCTTGTGCTTTAAACACTCATAAATAAAATGCATCAGATCTTGTTGGTCCAAACTGTTATATTATATTAATGACTGTATATTAGTAAAGTTCAAATTGCTATAAAGTTCTCTAAAATGTTCACTTTTCACACGGTGACACAGTATGTGTTCTTTATCTTGCACGTCCATTCTGCAAACACATGAATAATCCAAACTAGCATTAACCATATTATCTGTACAAAATAAATTGGTTAGTCGGTGCCATAGCTGTTGCAGTTTGTACTTGTGCGTTTTTTAAATCAACGTAAAATAAATCTTCATCTTATCTTACTAACTAAAATCACAGACGAAAAACCGAACTAGCAAAAACGTGTACATTTCAGGTACTTACTTAAAAGTTAAAACATCTGATAATTATTATATTTTTTCGCGTCAAATGTAGACACAGGAAAGTTCAAATGTGACTTAGGTAAGTCAAATGTAGACATAGGAATTTCGAATGTGTTTTGTTAACTCAAATGTGACTTAGGTAAGTCAAATGTAGACGTAGGACATTTGACTTGACATGTGTCTACATTTGACTTGCCAAAAACGCTTAAGATTTCTTGAAAACTATTGTTAACACATTTGAGCTGCCTACGTCTACATTTGAGTTACCAAGACACATTTGAATTACCTAAATCTACATTTGACTTAACGTAGGTCTACATTTGACGTGTAAAACCTATATTATTATTATAATTAAGTAAAATTTTAGATGCAAATGCATTTTGCGAAAATCCAAAATTAATATTTTACATATAATTACACATATGACATATTTAATCGCAGCTTTTTAGAAAAGTCTTGCGCAGTTTCTAAAAAATTCTAAAGAAACGCTTAAGTAGAAAAATGGAAAACATTGTCTAAATGATGCAAAAGATCTTTTTGTGTAGCCAATATGGGCTTAAGGTTTAACACAATCGTCTAGCAATTTTATAGTCATTATACAATATATAGGACCCTATGTATTACACGATACATCTGTTTCATTGTGTTTGCGTCGAAATAAGTGCTAATGTTATCGTTTAGATGCGTCATGTGTGGCGGCACGTGTCATGAACAAAGGATTGCACAGGTGAGATAAACGAGCTGCACCTGTTGCAAAGGTGGACACACACACGTGCCTAATCGCACTTTACCTTGTACCGTGTGTTGTTATCGTTTAATGTTGATCTTGTTGCAATAATGACCTGCCGTATTGTGTGACACATTAAATTAAACGATGTCACTAATAAATAGATAGGCGCTTTTCGATCTTTGTGCAAATACTGCTGCTTTTAGAAAATCTACGTGCTTAGCGTTTACTGTCCGTTCTTAGAATTCTTTTGTTTGCTGATTTGTGATTTTAATTAAAACTGAACAATAAGTCATTTATTTCACATCATACATTTACAATAGTTTCATGTACAATATATAGTGAAAGGGCCTACAATGAACATAATACGAATAAACTTTTGTTTCTACGCAAAAAAAGCCTCACACACTGTTCACCTATATACAAATGGTGTTGCGGGTAATCAAAAAGCAGGGCTTATTAGATTGTCCCACACAGTGAAAGAAAAAAGTAATGGAAATAATCTGAAAATTTAAAGTGAATTGTATCATAAAAAACATTAGTGCTTAAAATGGCTTGATGTAATGAATGAAGCTCATATATGAGATGATTTAAAAGATGGAAAGACTATTATTTGTTACTATTATTATTTATATGTACAATTTTACTAGAGTAAGAATTTCAAGTCCTCATTTGCGGGTAAAACGTATTTAGCTAGCGGAAAGTTTGAACTAATGTAGTGGCTCGGAATCGGGTTAATCATCTACGAGTTGGTGGCGCCACCAGCCGAGCGAAAAACGAGTCTTGCACTTGGTAAATTAAAATGAATTTACTTTTTAATCATTTTACTTTTACGTGGCTTAGTAGTATTGTGAAAATGTAAACCTGGCAATTATCCAGTTATAGTTTAACCTTGTAACTAAACTGATTCATTTACTGTTGCTATTTTGAAACTTAAATTTCCCTTAAAAGTCCAAGATGTGTCGTTTTGCTTCAAAAATGAACAGAATAGCACTAATATAGGATCATCAGTTCATCATACAGATCTACAAGGCTTGTCTACAATCAATAAGTCTTTTCACATCTTCTCTGTGCGCACGCGCAGTTGTTGTAGGTCAAAGGTTAAGTGTATCACAACAACGCGTCTTAACTCCACCCGTCACGTGACATGTGGGCAAAGTAAAGCTGACCGCTGCTTCAGTTCAGTAACTTCAGTTGCTTTACGTGGACTTCATTTAATTATGCATTAATCTGTGCGTAGATTGATTTACTAGCATGACCTTGCTTGGGAATAAGAAAAAATGAACTAGGTAAGGTTCTGTGACTAGCATTCCCCTCTTTTCTTAATTACTTCTACAACAGGATGGGTTGCGAGGCGTTGTCAAGTGTACACAAATGCGTTGTCTGGTACACTTAACCTTTGGCCTTTTCACGATCATCATCAATCGCTGGAACTGTAAAAAGGCTTATTACATGTACTTCGATTTTTTCAGAATAGTATTTCTGTGTACTACAGTATGTCAAGCAATGCTGTACAGAACTAATCATAACAAAAGCTACGCTGACATACAGCAGGCTAAACGTAGAGTTCCAAGTCCTAAAATTTCCAACATAATGAATTGTAAACGTGAAAGTTGTTGCAGGTAAACCACTTATTATAGCGCAGTGCAACTGATACAATAATTATCTTTCTAAAATACGAAAAATCGCACGTGTTCGGATCAGATCACTTGCACAACACTCCAATCTCTAGGATAAATATAAGAGTCTGTCCACGCGGCATGCCAAGAATGTGAATCTTCCAGTTATTACAGAGTAATTGGTTTCGTATCACAATGGATGTTTTAATAGCAGCAGGTGCGTGGTGGTTCTTTCTTTTGCTTTTTGAACACTGACGTGTTTTAGTCACTGTATGAATAAGAGGTTTTACTTGGAACTCGCTTTTCATCTTTTGATCTTATGAACAGAATTTCTCGGCTTTCATGGACAATCAAGTTATTCAAAGGCGTCTCATTTTTTCTCGATAACATCAGGGGTTGTTTGAACTTGTTTCCAGATGAAATTCATTTCTTTGTTAAAATATAACTAAATTGTCAATAGTTTCAAGCTCTTCCAGGATTTCCTTCGTATAATGACACTGCTTATATATAACCCAGCCGTAATTATTACGGTTTTATATGTTATACGTTAATTTTAACGTGTTCACTATTTTCGCTATTAATGAAGCTTACGTGGCTACGAATTTCTTTGACTGATAGAAAATTAGTCATTCTGTTGTTTTTACATGTTTTCGGTAGCAGGTTTTACTGTTCTACATTTCAGTAGCAATATTTACTGTTTCTGTTTATTACTGTGCTGTTCGCAGCAGTAAAAACAGTTTTCGTTTTCCGGCTGGAGTGATCTCAATCGTACTTATGAAAACGCATAGTTTTCATATTCTGCAACAGGTGGCGCGCGCGTGCTACGCTGATCAGAACCCTCTGAGTTCTGAACACTTGTCAGGCTCGAGAAGAAATTCTAAAGTTCGTTTCACATGAATACCACACGAAGCGATCGAGCACATATTCAGAGAAATCGCTACAACACCGTGTTGTTGACCCAAAATTCTTGTAAAATAATATTATAGTATCCAGGAAGAGACGTATATAATAGAATTAAAACACGACTACGGCGATATACAATGTGCAATGTTTGATCTGTATTTTATAACAACATTTTATTTGAATGAAGAACAGGCTAAATACCATTTTCTGCTTGACTAAAAGCTCTTAAAATAATACGGATGTTACTTTCCCGCCAAAGTTTTTTCGTTAGTCTGATTATTTCTCATTTATCAGATTATATGTAAATCATTCAACAAAGTTGACTTGATCAAAATATTTTCGCGGTGTTATTTTAATTTTAAAATTTTCTTTACTTGTACAGTAATGTACAAGTATAGTGTAGTGTAGTGTAGTGTAGTGTAGTGTAGTGTAGTGTAGTGTAGTGTAGTGTAGTGTAGTGTAGTGTAGTGTAGTGTAGTGTAGTGTAGTGTAGTGTAGTGTAGTGTAGTGTAGTGTAGTGTAGTGTAGTGTAGTGTAGTGCAGTGCAGTGCAGTGCAGTGCAGTGCAGTGCAGTGCAGTGCAGTGCAGTGTAGTATAGTATAGTATAGTATATACTTGTACAGTATAGCAGCAATAGTCAAATTAATTATACAAATAAAAATTAATCCGGCAAACTCTATGAAGTATTGAATTGAATAGGTCTATGTCTGTTGTGACTGGCTTACCTCAGTGCATTGTCCAGCGATGGTGGTGGCAATAGTCAAATTAATTAAACAAATGAGAATTAATCCGGCAAACTCTATAAAGTATTGAATTGAATAGGTCTATGTCTGTTGTGACTGGCTTATCTCAGTGCATTGTCCAGCGATGGTGGTGGCAATAGTCAAATTAATTAAACAAATGAGAATTAATCCGGTAAACTCTGTAAAGTATTGAATTGCATAGGCTTATCTCAATGCATTGTACATTTTCATGTAGATTTTTCGTTTAGTGGCCGGGACAAACTGCACTTTTGTCGCTAAGTTCTGTTGTAAGTAAATGTATGAAGTATAAACAAATTCTAGCTTTCAATGTATCGCGAAAAAGTAGAAAACGTCACTGTGACGTGTGGAATAATTAAAAAAACTGACACGTGCAAACTAGTGTCACTGGTTTTCACTTGAACAAAATCGGACACGTTTATAATCGTCTAGGTAGTAGGGCCATAAGACCTACAGCATAACAATGGCCTCAGTCCAAAATTGTACAAAATTACCCTTCGACTAACAGTATACAAAAAGCTACGGGTATTCTGTGTTAAAAGAAAATCATGCCCCAAGTTAAACTATAGATTTTTACAATCTAGTCCATAAAATACTGAAAGGGAACATACTATTTTTTTAAAAATGACTTTGGTGAAAGAATTATTACCACACAAATGAAATTTCACGTTAGCGCCACTAGTCCTTCGCTTTTACATGCATTTCGCCATTCGCTAGTTAGACGGGCACTAGCGCCTGAATTTCGAAAACGCATTGCACAAAAAACAGGTGCTGTACCTATCAGTTCAAATGTGTTAGTTCGTGATGAACTGCACATGTTCGAGAGCTCATGCGTGAGCACAGCGTTACATTTAAAATTTGAATTTTTATCTTAAGACTTGCCTAATTTTAGTAAAATACACTGAATATCTTACAGTAACACTATAGTTCAATTTTCCCTTTTTGTTTTATACTCCTTGTTTTTACCTCAAGGTCAAAGGTCGAGGTCACAAGATCAGTCAGTGGATTGATTTATGGTCAGTGATCTACACCTCTATTGAGTGATCTCTAGTGTCTGACTTTTTTGCTGCATTCAAACTTCGAATTTCACAAGTTTTGACGAAAATGACAAATTCAAATTAATGATATTTTCTCGCTGTGTGGCCGCTTGGTTAATGAGCTAACTGCTTCTCTGACGTGTTAATGTATGTAAGCTGATTACCAGCTGAGGTCCTTCTTGTTCATCTGGTCAAGGTCGATTCTTTTGCATTTTTCACTTTTCTCTGCAATGTCACGTGATCAACAGATTACCAGCGACAACTTAATTTCATAGTTAGCCATTACTGGATTACCCTAGATACGAAAAAAGATGCTTTGCCGGCGCATATCGTGAGTCAAGGTTTTTCCATCACTTTATTACACATTCCAGAGCTATTTCTGTTTCTGGGTTTACTATTTTCAGTTCTTTTTGAAAAATAAAGGACAAGAAAAGGGGTACCTGAAGTAGGTTCAGAAAAATCGCCTTAAGAAGTTTTATTACTTTATAGCAATTTTCTGGGTATATCGTACTCGCGCTGAAAGATTTTTTTGTTTGTTTTCTTTTTAAATCTCCTGCAATACTGTTCCGATCGCGCCATTACATGACGTCATATACGCACAACGTAATCAGGAGAAGAAAAGGAAATGTTAAATTATGTCCCAAAAAACTTTGCATGCAAAATTATATTACTTAGCATTTGGCTTACCTGTTAGAAAGACTTTTGTAACTAAAAAAGAAAATTATTAATCACAGTTTTAAAATATTTTCGCCAATTGGTAAAATGTCGTTGACTCACCCCCTCTAGGATGCACCACTCACTAACCAAAAAACATATTTACATACACAAACAACAGTACAAACAAACAATATTAATCAAAGTAATTATCGATTTAAACTAATCAAATAATCTATAGTTTAACCGCCTAGAATGGGGGGGGGGGGGGTAATGTCTGTGCTCTCTCTAAACACAGTATCTATACAGTACCATTGAGTTAGGACGAGAACAAGCTTTTACAATATGTTACATTGATATATGCCTAAAAATACGTAAATTACAAGAGTAAGATCACGTACGGTCATAAACATTACTTTTACAAGGTTAGAACCGGTCAGAACTGGATTCTACCTATGCATATGGCTTCGGCAAGTGTTTGAAGTTCACCGCGACTGTTTTACACCTGCAACAGTCCGCGACAGGAAACTTCCCGAGCTGATTTGTAGTTCATATCAACTTTATTCTAACATTTTTTGCAATAATTCACCAATGCAAGTTGTCTACCAATGTAGATGGAGGTTTTTCTTGTGTTTAGCGAGACATTTAATGAGCTCAATACACCTGTAGAGTTTACATTGCGAGCAAGTTTCCTGTTTTCCAACACAGCTTAAAATTAGCATCCTTTCTGTGAGCATGTCTTGACAAGAAATTTCTTGAGATTGGCCAAACACGAAGAGTATCTCAGTGCCAAAAACAGTCTTTTGAGTTAAGTGTGCAAAAGTCAACTCATTCCATTTTATACTCCTTGCAATATGGTGGTATTATGGTTCGTACGCAGGCATGGGCGTAGTTATACATTTTTCGTAAACAGTGATTTTGGGTTAGACTGCTGACTTTTGACAGTCATATAAAACGCCTTTTGATGAATTGATTGCCTTTATTACGTAAAATGTACACGTGCTCCAACCTTTTTAGGTTATAATATATGTTTTTATATAAAGCGTGCTGAGTGCATTATAAGGGTTTTTTGTCATATTTGTGACGTGCGAAATTGCGAACTACTTGCACCGCTGCTGCAGTAGCAGGGTTTGCCTAAACTCGTGACACAATGCAAAAGAGAAGGATAATTCATACAGAATAATCGGTAGAAAGAGAAACTTCTGTTTTTCATATTCCTTGAAGTCATTAGAACTAGTCTAAACTTATGTTCAAAATGATATTGCAAGACTCTGGTGTTAATGTGGATGCAACCTGTTTTTCTTCTGCCCTTTTATTTCTGATTTCATTAAGAACTTGACCCATTGCAGTACAATTCTTAGACAACCCGACAGTATAAGTGGTTATTCTTGTAGTTAGCAGCGTGAATGATTGATATGTTTTCCATTTACACGAAATCTGGCCCCTCTTGTTATGAGCAGGTGATGCCTTTAGCAATGCACCTTTGTTTCAAACCTATCAGACCCTCAATTAACCCAGTGTGTAAGGAGGTCAGTTCGGACATTATTACCACTGGATCGTGAGATCAAGTGTAGCAGTATCAATAGTAAACAACGCAGCACATTTCTACATGTTTACGGAAACCCGAAGACGGTGTACTATGTCTTTCCATCTTGGCAATCCCAAAATTCATTTGTCAGCTCCTCTTTGTACCACTTCCGAACTTTAATCCTGACAGAACGGATTTCTCGAAAAGCTGCCAGGATTCTTCGACGTTTGTTTGGACAATGCTATAGGCAATTTGCAATCATTATTGTTCATAGTTAATAGGCAGATTTCTTGTGTAAGACGTGTGCAAAGGGTTTAGTAAATCGCCTGGATGCCAGAGACATCACGTTGGAATTAGCTTTTTGACGTTCTACACACAAGAACAATGTATTTAAATGTCGTAAGAATCGTTATTTCTGGGGTAATACTCGCTGTCTAGTCAAGCGTGCAGGTATAACGGCGAGCACAGGTAAATTGTACAGGTAAATCATACGAGGTAGTGAACACAGGTGAATATGCGGAGATGTCAGATCACTGTCCTCGGAACTAGTTTGCTTGTGACTCAAAGCATGATGGCGGTGTTACGTAGCTGAACTGAGTACTGACACACCAACATCCTGCTGTGGCCAAGCTGGCACAGGTGTACACAGATCAATCTCAGTGAAAAACAATTTTGATTTAACACGAGAATCGAACTCGTACCGTTCCTGCGTTCTGTCATCGACCATGGAACGCGTGACGACGTCTTCCGAAGACTGTGGTTTTATTGATGACTATTTCCTGAGCGAGGAAGAGTTTTGTGACGGATTTGTACAGTATTATGTGTGGAATTCGATCGAAAAAGCTTTGTGGAATACGGACTTATCAGACGACAAGTATGATTATTTAGAATCAGACGACGGAGATGATAGTAAGTTATGCTGTCGGTTCAGTTCAACTCAAGTTTATTTTGCACAAATGCAACGAGTTAACATGACAAAAACATTTCTCAAAACCATGGGTTAGTTTAAATGTTTCCAGACAAAATAGAAAAATATGAATTCAAACGATTGCCAGACAGTATTTGCAAATCCTTTCTGTTTCATTGATTTTTCTTCTTCTTCTTTCTGCTCAAATTTGTCATTTTATATATCACTGCTCTCTTCCAATTCTTTCTAAGTTACTTCTCCCGCCGACTGAATTCTTTTATTTGATTTTTCATTTTCTTCTGGATCATCTGCTTTCTTTTGCACTTCATTCCAATCCGATTTTCAACTTCTTCACTTTCCGTTATGCTTTCTTTTTAAGTATTAATTTTTTATACTTGAGTTTCCTATGTATTGACGGCTTCTTCAACGACAGCTTTTACTTTTTTAATTACTGTTGAGCTTCTGTGCCAGAGATGAAATGGTATAAGAAATATTTCTATAATTTTATTTATTTATACCACTTATACGGTGCAACAAATACACAAAAAAAAACGCACAATATAAGAATTACAATAAATTAGTTCATGCTGTACTTGTTAAAGGAAAAAAGTTTGTCGATTTGTTAAAGCAAAATAAAACAATAATAAGAAAACCTTAGCATCAATTATGTTATTATTTGATCTCAAGAAATGGCCAAATAATTTAAAATTTCGTATAGTTCAGACTTCCTAAAGAAATAAAAATACTTGCTTTCTATACTCCATAAAATTTCATTCATAAATGTAATAATTGTCTGCTGACTGTCAGTGATATTAAGCATTTTTATCTGTACTGAGATGCTGTATTTTTATTCTAAACTCATGACAAGAACAAACAATTCCATATTGGTAAGAGATTGTATCCCATAATTGAAGTGGAACAATATTGAGCTTGCTGAGCAAAATAACAAATAATGTGATTCCTATTATTTAAACACTTAAAATAAAACTGAATAAATCGCTTCGGGAACGGTTTATGAGGAGGCAAAATATCAGCTACAAACGGATATCTATGTATTCTGTAATGGAGACGCCACTGCGTTATATGACGGCCTTATAATGTACGAAGAATAGGTTTTATTTTTGTAAAGCCTTGATGTTTCATATCCCAAAACGGGAAGCATCCAAGTTTGCTTTCGTTGAAATTACCCCAAGTTTTCAGTTTTAACTTTTTCACATTAATTCCTACAAGGCACTGAAGACTATTTTCTTGCGCCATGTTGTTAATCTTTTCTATTATATTACACTGGTAGACGCGGGAAACTAAGATTATCTTCAGTGACAAGCGCAGCTATTGATGTACCATCATTTCATCATTATTGTCTCTTGAGTTGATAATAGCTTTTCATGTGCAATTTTTGGCTTAGACACCTTTTAGTTCGTTTTTCATCCCCATTTGTGACTCCGTGAACTTTACCTTGTCAATCAGAGTTCCTGTAAAATCACAGGTGTCTTTGGGGTGGAACAGGATCCAGGCAAAATGTTCTTTGCGATGGTTTCACGTTCATTTAGGATATGCTCTTGAAGGTCTGAACGTTTCCCATCTGTGAGAAATCTCGTAACTGATTTAAACAGCAATTTGTGAAACATCAGATTTTGGGAAGCTATTTGTCACCGCTAAACCCCTCACCCGGTCAGGCCATTTCGCCCCATTCAGCAGACATTTTGTACCCTCAGCAAGACGATTGTTTTGTGACACAAAGCCGTAACTGTGGACCCACAAAAACGTATCTGGTTCGGGCCTTAATAAGGGTCCAATTATTCAATTTGCCTGGCGTGCATTCGCTGGACGTTCTGTACATGTCCAGGACCAGTTTTCGCTTTTTTCAATTATCTAAATTGTGCATGTATAGTGGAATTGCTGTATGCCTTGCGAACCTGTATACGATGGCGTTTTCTTTTCATCGTGTCTTTTTACACATGCAAGGTACGCTTCGGGCTTTTTGTTCAGTTCTAGGATTATAGTCGTACTACTATTATGCCTTGCATTTACAAGCGAACATAAATTATACATTCACGCATGCACACCTGAACACGCATTTCGCGACCTACATTGAAGCACCGTTTTCTATATAAAAAGAATCGGATTTGTGTTATTTCATTGTTAGTGACTATAGGCGGGAACTTGTCGCACAAGACGCGACAGACGAAGAACTTTGATAGTATTAATTAATTTGAGAAATTTTCAGAGGTCTGTGTATCATGTTTATTGCATGAGATGTTCATCATGGCTATATGTCACTTGTAAGGTAACGCCACGGCTTATGAGAAACTGGTGTGTTGCTTTTCTACGTTTAATTTTTGACTTAAACGCTTTCAAAAATGCATGGCCTGGTTAAATTATTTATAAGTTAAACCTTTACGGCACACAGTTGTACCCCTGTGGAACTCCAAATTATAATGTTCAGTGAGATCATTTCTGAGAGATTTTTGATTTAAACGCTTTTCAAAGCACATGGCCTGATTAAATTATTTATAAGTTAAACCTTTACGGCACACAGTTGTACCCCTGTGGAACACCAAATTATAATGTTCACTGAGATCATTTCTGTGAGGTGAATTTCAATGCTTCCCACACAACAATTGGTTACAGTACCCAGACATATATAAATAGTTAGAGTCATAAAACCCTCCAGCATTTTTGCGACGCTCGTGAATTGCCAGAGCAATACAATAATTATTTAGCGCAACTCAAAAAAGATTGCAAATGTCCCGAAGTAATACTGAAAAATCTACAGACATGCATTTTTCATGTGAGCTACAGTTAAATTTGATTTATGAGACGGCTCTTTTGTCACTGTTATTCTTTGTACGACGACCCAGTAAGACACAGGTACCTATAAGCAATGTTAATGCTTCATTGTGAACTTTGAAAGACCGGAAATAGGGCACATTGCCCGACGCTTTATTTCAAACTGTTTCACGGCTCCAGGGCTGTTTCGTACCAAGTAGTGGGATCATATTTAGCAATGTCTGCAATGTTTTTATGTACATGTTAGCCCATTTACAAGGCCACATTAAAGTAAAATTTTGTTAGTGGTTTCTGTTGGACGGAAGCCTAGGTCATCAAAAACTAGCAGAGATTTCTTAAATTCGAATATGCAAACATGCTTCCTCGAGAGAAATATCTCAGAACAGTATAGATCCCAAGAAGAAGTTTTTCTGGGATCACCAATCCATTTTGCTGGTCCGGATGAGCGTTGCTTTACTTCATTTCCCAAGCACACACAAATATCTTTAAGTTATTTCCCTCAAAAGGTACAGTAAGTGAGGTATAGTAAAATGTAATATCTGCATTAATATTTTCAGGACATAAAATACTGAATAATGGATTGTGACTGAAGTAACGAGCTAAAATAAATTAATAAATAGCAAAATAGGTTTGTTCAAAGAAAGAGCCATTCAGTGAAAAGTGCCCATTGAAGACCTCATGAACTCAACATTTCTGAAATTATTAATAATCTATCTGAAAATGGCGCAATTGCGTGTTCGTATAATAAACTTATTACGTTGGTATGAAAATTATGGCTAAAATTATAAGTTTGCTTGTTGAAATGAAAGTTAAAACTGACCCTTCTCAGATAGATGTCTGTTCCACATTTTATGAGCATAATTAATAGTACAGATTTAATTAGTACTTAACGTATTTTCTAGTTTATCGTGCAGGTTCTCTACCTGTTTCTGAGCAGTTTCAATGTTTTTATATCGAATGTTCACCTGCTAGTATCCTTTTCTGGATAATTCGAACGTCTTTTTTCCCGAAAAAGGCGTATCTACAACGTCGATAGGTATTCAAGCACAAGAAACTTATTTGGTCAGCGTTTTCCAATACGCCTTCTAGTTTTAAAGAAACAAGTTGGGATTGCAACTCACATTATCTTGACTCATGGATCAAAATATGTTATACGTTTAAGTACAAATAAAACTCAGTTCAATTCAAGTTTATTGTACAACGTTTTGTGTCAATTCAAGGCTGCCTCGCACGAATGGGTTAAATTCTATTTCACGCCTCGATGTGTTAATTTTTGCAATATCATGCGAATGATTTAACAAACTCATTACTTTATTAACCTCATTTAAACCGTGCTGACATTTTCTTCCATTGCCCGTTCAAAATTCTCGTCATGCAGTCATACAGGTAGTTTTTTGTGCTTTAACCATCTGCCTGTTTATTTTACCTCAGATCATCAAAAATCGCTCTGTAATTTTTTACATTATTATGATATATTATGACTCCATTATACATACGCTTGCTTATGTCTAAGAATTATGCTTGTGTTAAAAAGTCTATTTTAGTTGCCATTGTTATTATGTTTCTGTTGTCAGATTTTTATTTCAGTTCTTGTTTCAGTTCTTATTTCAGTTCAGTTTTATTTCAGTTATTTTCAGTTTGATTTTTTTTATTATGCACTTATTATTACTGTGTATGAATTGTACTAACATGTTATGAGCATATCAATTTAATGTCATTCGCAACAATTAAATTTTTATTATAAGCAGTACTAACACTAATACACTGTAGCATAGCGCCTATAAAAATGTTCATGACTAACCAAAGGACAGCTGACTAGATGACCAATTGGTCTTTCGCTGACCTTTCTTCACATTTTTGTTTCCAAATTAATTGTACTGTAACTGTGCGTGTGTTACAAGATAAATAAAAAGATTATTATTATTATTATTATTATTATTCAAACAAAGCCGCCGCCATCTTGGATTTTGAAAGTCTTATCATTCTCACTTATTTGATATCAATTACGGATTTGGCATTCTTGGCGGGATTTCAACCCTTCCAACCTTGTCTCACTCTCTCTCTCTCTCTATTTAGTCATGAACTATGTACAAAGTCCACATTATTTAGACTGAATTCCTGAGTAATAATCGTGTTGGGAGGTTATAGTGTACAATAAAATGCGTTTCTACACCTTGCTTTGTCGGTCAGTATGCATCTGTACTTACAAAAACTGCAAGGGCTCCTTTATATACCAAATACACTTACGCAGTGTCAAATAATGATTCATTTACAGAAATTTGGAATGTTAATGTATTTCCTACAGGAGTTCCCATGCAAAGTTTTTATTACTTAGCATTACGGTTACTGTTTGAGAGACTTATGTAGTTGGAAAGGAAAATTTTTAATAATTTAAAATCTTTACGCCAACTGCTAAAATTTCCTGACTCGCCTTCCCAGTGTGCACCACTGATTCACTAAAAAAACGAAAGTTTTATACAGCGTTGCTGCTAACGCAAGCTTTGTATTCCATAATACAGCACGAAAATTTTTAGACGAATTTTTAAGTTTTTTTTAATGAAGAATGTTTTCTTGTGCTTTAAGAGTACTGACTGACCGATTTTCAAGTTGAAATTCTTTTTCGCGTCCACTGTGGGTTCGAATAGACCTCTTCACCACAAAATGGCATTGTTAATCAGAAATTACAAGGATCAGATTGTAAACGAACACCTGCATCCCCCCCCCCCCCCCAGCAATCTATTTAGTAGGAAATCAATTGTAAAATATCCGTTAACGCGCGCATATTGTAATTTATTTATTGTGTTCATTTTCGTTTATTGCCAGTAATTAAGGACAGACTGACCTCGTTGTATGTGAATCATTCCAAACAATTAAAACTTTGTTATTGGAAATGACTGTAATTTTTGGTCATTTGTCCGACCGCTCCTTTTGAACGTCCTATTTCTGAGAAGCTAAAGGAAAGCGGGACGATTTTTCTTATATTACCCCATTTCCAAATACAGTAAAAAGTATACTTTTTAACACAATTAATACCGTAAAAGCGGTTCTGATAATTGGATAATATGTTAAAATCCTAATTAACGGCGGGCTAGCCCAACTATTGATGACATCACAAACGAACATAATTTTCAACAGCAAAAACATTCCACGAGCGTGTTGCACGTGTTTGTGAAAGCAAAAATAGAAGTACAGTGCTGCAGAAGTTTCAATTAGTTAAAGCAGCAAGCGCTTACGGAAAGTCACGAAGTCCACCAGTTACGTCATAACTTTCAAGTTACAGCGGTAGTAGGAATTAACTTTGCGGGTTATGTACAACTTTTTTGGAAATTTCTTTGTTATATTTTTCTAACTAAGTGATAAGAGTAAAATAAACCCAATGTGCTAAATGACTTGTCCGTTCCTTTAAACTAAAAATCAATATTTTATATCGCGTTATCTAGCAGTATGATTTGTGAATTGTTATTATAATTTCGAGTTCAGACAGCACTTCCTATATTTAGCCCTACAGGTATACAGTCCCATTACGTATTCCACTAAAAAAGAACATACTTTGTATTTTGTAACTATCTATCAACCTAAATTGTACATTTTGTCGTATTGCTCCGCAGATTACGAAATGAGCAATTGAATACAGATAGCTTTTCATGGAAGATTAAGCGAAATTTGATTATGTTGACTCTGTGACAGTTAGTGAGGTCATAAACGATGCCCTCAGTACTTAAGTGATAAATAAAAGAGACGCAACGTCGCGTTTAATAACCTCTGATTTGTTATTAACCTCTCATCGTCTCCGTGCCTCTTCCGAGTTCTGATACCTGACCTTAGCAGTCAAAGTACTCCTCTCTCTCTCTCTCTCTCTCTCTCTCTCTCTCGCGCTCTCTCGCTCTCTCTCTCTCTCGCGCGCTCTCTCGCTCTCTCGCGCTCTCGCTCTCTCTCTCTCTCTCTCTCTCTCTCTCTCTCTCTCTCTCTCTCTCTCTCTCTCTCTCTCTCTCTCTCTCTCTCTCTCTCTCTCTCTCTCTCTCTCTCTCTCTCTCTCTCTGTCTCTGTCTCTGTCTCTGTCTCTGTCTCTGTCTCTGTCTGTGTCTCTCTCTGTGTCTCTCTCTCTCTCTCTCTCTCTCTCTCTCTCTCTCTCTCTCTCTCTCTCTCCCCCTCACTCTCTCACTCTTCCAACACCCATTCCTATGTCTTGAAAAAATGGCGTATATTTCCCACGTGTATTATATACTACGAAATTATGCCCATGTTATTATAGCGAAATTGTGCGTCTGATTTTGATTAAACTTTATTTTACCATTCGTGACATTAAACACTTAAGGATTAAACCACACGCATGCAATTTTGCACCTCCAACGTTATACCAAAAGTGTGGGAAATTCATACATTTAAATCATTTTGCTTCACGGATCATGAGTGTTCCATAATGTTGCCACATAACCTCTTGGAAAAAATCAATTTGTCCTTAATTAAAGAAAATACCTTTTGCCTTTGTCTTATTACAACTGCCCCTTAATGATTTTAAATTATCCATTTAACTAACCCATTAAATCTTTATAAGTCTTTGCTTTCTCTAGCTTATTAACTTAATATCGATGTCTGTGGCTGGACTGGAATCTAGGTCATTATCAAAGCCAATCTTTTAAGATGAGGCGTTTAACTGATATAGGCGTCTCAGTGTAAGTACATCTTCTATGAGGTAAACAGGCAGAATTGGCATGTCAAACGAAACTGCTTTGAGCCTTGAACGCTGGTGCAACTCATCCACTCACTCACCAACCTCAGTGTTGCTTAATTTCGGCGACAGCATGCATGGTCACGTCTAATGTGGACATTTCTTGCAGGTGGCAACAGCAGCGATGTGGACTTGCTGAAGGAACAGTTGAAGAGTTTAAGCACAGAACTTGTGACATTAAGAAGCTCATTGAAAGAGGGTCTCTCAGCGACAGATAAAGTGCCAGAAACGATGAAGCGAGGTACGTGAATAAGTGACATATCTAGATAGTTGCATCACCTGTTGAGAAGAAGAGTAAGCGTTGTAAGGTGGTCCCTCTTTAAATTTTTTAGCCATTAAATTTATACAGAAATGTATTTTTAGACCAGATACTTCATGTTTACGTTTTCTCATCTTAAATGTAATTGTTTGACACTTCCACCACTAGCTATTAAAGATAGCATTGAATATAACTTGAAACATTGACTAAAGTTTGAATATAACTTGAAACATTGACTAAAGTTTGAATATAACTTGAAACATTGACTAAAGATAGAATATGACTTGAAACATTGACTAAAGATAGAATATAACTTGAAACATTGACTAAAGATAACATATAACTTGAAACATTGACTAAAGATAACATATAACTTGAAACATTGACTAAAGATAACATATAACTTGAAACATTGACTAAAGATAGAATATAACTTGAAACATTGACTAAAGATAGAATATAACTTGAAACATTGACTAAAGATAGAATATAACTTGAAACATTGACTAAAGATAGAATATAACTTGAAACATTGACTAAAGATAGAATATGACTTGAAACATTGACTAAAGATAGAATATGACTTGAAACATTGACTAAAGATAGAATATGACTTGAAACATTGACTAAAGATAACATATAACTTGAAACATTGACTAAAGATATAATATAACTTGAAACATTGACTAAAGATAACATATAACTTGAAACATTGACTAAAGATATAATATAACTTGAAACATTGACTAAAGATAACATATAACTTGAAACATTGACTAAAGATAACATATAACTTGAAACATTGACTAAAAATAGAGTATAACTTGAAACATTGACTAAAGATAGAATATAACTTGAAACATTGACCAAAGATAATACATAACTTGAAACATTGACTAAAGATAACATATAACTTGAAACTATGACCAGAAGCTGTTAAAAATAACTAAACAATCTCTACTCGCATCTTGCTATGGTGTTTGGCGGGTTCTTCCAGTTGTTCTGTACCTTGAAACATTTGTTATAATGCTAAAGGTACCTAGATGCTTGAAATTTCCACCACATACTGTCAGATGTAGCTGTAAAGCTTGAAACATCCACAGTGAACTGTTAAAAGTAGCTAACACAGTCTATTTTCTGTTGCATAAAGATTTACACAAGTTCTAACCAGATAGCGTAGAGGTTTTTTTATTAATAATATCATAGAGGGTTTTTTTTATTGATAATTAGCACTTTTTTCATAAAAATAAGCAAGGTAGGTCAAAGGCCTAATCTTCAAACTCTATCAATTAGGAATTGCTGGAAAGTTTTTGGCTACAATCAAAAACTACTTGTTGAGTCGATCATTCTCTATCAGTGTAGGTAAATTCTGTTCTCAAGAGTATAACAGTAATATTGGCCTCCCGCAAGGCTCTGTCCTTTCACCTCTATTATTCATAATTTTCATCTCAGAAATGCTAAATGATGTAAGATCCAATAAAATGGCAGACGTCTTCAAATACGCAGACGATGGCGCATTTTACGCATCTAAAACAAACTTTGATGAGTGTCGTAATACTGCGCAAATCTGTTGTAATAAGTTACATCTATGGTGTAAAAAATGGCGGCTGAAAGTCAACTGTAATATGTAGCTGCAAGTCGTAAAATATTTCAACAAAATATATGTCAAATGACAAAGATTTTTCACAACTTCGCTCATACATTCTTAAAATTTAAAGGAATTTTCGTTAAAAATCGGTTTGTCTGAACATTTTACCCGTAATCATTATTATTGTGGTTTAATTTTAGTAATTATCAAACTTTTAAAACTCTAGTATTGATCTAGGTACCGCACCTCACAGGCATTTCATCTTGTAAACATTTCATTAAAAAAAGATTTTCTTCAAGAAAGACCAATTGCCCTCCTTTCGAATGCACTAATACTATTCTAAATAAGTACTTTACAAGACACTAGTTTGTAATTAGAATATATAGGCTAAGCACACGAGCACACTGTAGTTTTGACAAGTAACTAAACATATGTGGATAGTTTATTTAAACGAATAGTGACAGTTTTAGCCTTAGTGGTGTTAAGCAAATATGCGTTAGGTATCGAATTCTAACAAAATGTACTAATTACTGAATACTCGAGCAACGCATGTACACATCCTGATAAAGCTGTTATTGTTTAAAAAAGCGCAGGGTTCGTAAACTTTCAATAGGGAGCCCTCTTGTCCCGTTAATTAACTCTCCGTGGGGGGAAGGTTTCTTCTAATACTAACTTCTTTGACTGACACGCATGCCTCCCATTCTTAAGGTCATGTTAAAAGACATGTACAGTGAAAAGTCTCTTGCGAAATAAAAACATATGCTTTCGAAATATTAACTATGTTATCGATTGAAAAATTTGTTTACTCACACCAAAAAAGGTGTATCACCTAGAAAAGAAACACATTCATTGACTATAACTCTATTGAAAAATGCTGATTATGTCACTGATTGAAAAATCTGTAGATTTTTTGAAGATTTTTCAATCGGTAACATAGTCGACGTTTTTTAATAGCCTTTATAGTCAATTAATGAATTTCTCGTTTTATAAAAAGAAATTCATTAACTAACAATAAAGGGTGTGTGTTAACAAATTTTTCATTTTGTAAAATAGTAGACGTTTTTCACTAGCCTTTACAGTCATTTAATGAATTTCTTTTTTGGCTGATACACCTTTTTTCATTGATGTATCAGCCGAAAAAGAAATTCATTAACTAACAATAAAGGGTGTGTGTTAACAGATTTTTCATTCAGTAAAATAAACGACGTTTTCACTAGTCTTTATAGTCAATTAATGAATTTCTCGTTTTGACTGATACACCTTCTTTCATTGATGTATCAGCTAAAAATTTAACAGATTTTTCATTCGGTAAAATAGTCGGCGTTTTTCAATAGCCTTTATAGTCATTTAATGAATTTTTCACTTTGACTGATACACCTTCTTCCATTGATGTATCAGCCAAAAATTTAACAGATTTTTCATTCGGTAAAATAGTCGACGTTTTTCAATAGCCTTTATAGTCATTTAATGAATTTCTTTTTTTGGCTGATACACCTTTTTTCTTGATGTATCAGCCAAAAAAGAAATTCATTAACTAACAATAAAGGGTGTATGTTAACCGATTTTTCAATCAATAACATAGTCAATGTATTTAAAGCACATTTTGCAGCGACTTTTCACTGTATTTGTTTTTTCCATGACCTTAAGAAAGGTAGACATGCGTATATCAGTGAAAAGTGACAATACCAATGCAGAAAAAAACCAGGCCGTTGAGAAATGAAGGTAGGAAAGTAATCAGTAATCATACTAATTACGTAACTGTTACTTTTCTGTATGTTCCATTCTATTATCTATTTCATTATGTGTGAGCGGATCATTATGCAACTATTGAACGATAAATAATTGCATAATGCGATGTAATAACATAGAACTTAATAAAGTATATACTGCAATTGATAAACTACATAATTTGCAAAAAGTTTTTGTAATTAACAAGACGGTGCACCTCTATTTGCAGATGTGATTATTAGAAACTGCCTTCAGCCTAACATGTTTTCAACGATGGATGATCTTATTCATTTGTCAGGACCTCTAACGGAAGACTCCATCCTTCGAGCGCTTCAGACCAGATTCTACAATGGAGATTTTTATGTAAGCGTTTCAGTTTATAAACTCATTTTAATCTCCACCATTTATCATTTTATTATCAACTGTGTTTGTATTTCTTGTGCTTTGTCTTCCTGATTTTGAAGATTTTATAAAATCTTCTTTCATCCATTCTTCTTTGCCTTTTGAAAAAATCATCATTGTCATCATCATCATCATTGTCATCAACCACCACTGTCACCTTCAAGATTGCGGATTATTGCCAACACTGCCTGCACCACCGTGACAGCACCTGTTCCCCGAGCATCTCAACTGTCGTCATTAATATCATTATTTTCCACTATCGCTGTAGTCATCACCATGCTTGTCACGACTGCTATTGTTTTCTCTGGAAAACGAAGTTGCTTTAAATCAATAATTTCTTAAATTTCTGCAAAAGACGTTTTCCTTTCTCTAGGCTATAAATATTTTGTTTTTGACTAATGTTTTTTAATGCTCAAACTTTTTCTTATTCTTATCCTGATTTCTGTTTTGAACCATGCATTATCTTTAATGACTGACTTTATTTTTCTTTACGAGTGGCTGGTTTTTGTATTTTTATTTTTTGTACGTATGTATGTTTATGTATTTTTCATAGTTGTGTTCTTCTGTCATTAGTCTAATTTTGTTTACTAGTTTTTCTGAGAAGGGTGGTTGACTCGATAACCTTTGGTTTTTCGCCACCCTTTCTCCCATGTTCATTTGAATTTTTGTATATTTTATTGTTAAATTAATGTAAATTTATGGAGAAAAATAAATCACTAATCTTTCTCAAACTTTTTCCCCATTTTTGTCACTCTTACGCCTGCATCTCATAAGCATCCGTTGTTCTCTTTTAGTTGCAAAAGTTTTTGTTGTCAAACCACTTGTCAGACCTCAACAATACCTGCTGTCTTATTATCAAATCACTGACCTCCATTTTTAGCTAGCCTTTTTATTTTTGCCCATTTTAAAACAATTTTGCAATTACAATCTAGTTGCGTTACGCATTGCATCCTTGGTTCAATTTTCTTGTCATTTGGACTGGTAATCGCTAATAACTGTGTGTCATCACCCCCTTGTTGTGAACATGATTTGTCCTTCTTTTCAACGCATTTGACTTGCTTTCTTTTATACTGTGTTTTTTCGAGTAAATCATTTCTTCATAAATGTGCTTTAAATCAAATACCACTTGGGCCCTTTCTCAAGTCATTTACCTTAAGATGAGAACATGATGATGATGATGGTGACGATGTAGGTGACAACATTCTCACAGCATGATCATGTGAGCCTCTTGTTATATAAACAATTCTATTAGCAGTTGACAATTTAGTAAGACTAAACACTGCAATTTATGTGTATAAAACAAAAAATAATCTATTTCTTGCTTTTTTATAAATCCTGTATCTTTAAACATAAGGCTCTATGCAACAAGATCAAATGAATTCAGAATCAATTCTTTTAGATTGGACGGGGCAAAGCACTTCATTGCCAATACTGGGCCAAGATTATGGAACACTTTAACTAATGATATTAAACTTTGACAAAATGTTTTTGAAATTTACTATTAATTGTGATTGCTTATTAGTGCACTCTTTAGTTATTTCTTGTGGCATTTGCGTACTCACTTTCTCTGATTACTTTTTTAATGCACAATTTAAACCAATATCTTCCATCATAATTCTGGTTTTAACCCTGAATGCCTTACATGAGTATATTTACTTCTCAAGCACCCCACTTACATACTCGATTTTTTTTTAGATTCTGATTTGATTATACATTGTTAATGTTGTTTAAATGTATGTAATTATGTGCATCTAATAAACTTAGCTTAATGATGGACACTGTTCATGATAATGGTGGTTGTAATGAGGCTAAATGATGACAATGATAGTGACGATAATGGTGATAATTATGACGAAGGTAATGTTGACGGCTAGTTATAATGATGACTGTGATAATGGAAATGATGACGTTTGTGACGATAATGACTTGTGATAATAATAATAAGTAGGTAGCCAAATAAGTCTTTTAAGAAGCAGTGAAGTCCAGACTCATCTTAGCAGAAAATGAAACATATTAATAATCTGACACATGTTTGACTCCAGTGGCATCTTGTGCCGAATAAGACAAAGTCAAATGTCTGTCAGTCATAGTCACTCAGTTATAGTGGATCCAGATTTTCTTTTATCATTTGAATTACATTATTGTCAAAAGTTTTTGTGTGGTTGACTGACAAGCCATTAACTATAGTTTTTGAACTAGAATATCACATGTGTGTGTCATGCTCTCAAATCAGAATCATGTCGAATAAGACCCAAATACTCTCTTTGGCAGTGTTGTTCGATTTATGTTTTTAAATTATACGCGGAAATAAGATAATGTTTTTCTAAATATATTTTTCAGACGCGCATAGGTCCAATATTATTATCAGTGAATCCGTACCATGACATTCATTCATCATTAACCCTAAGTAGCACAGCGGGGAAGAGCAACAGATTGTTATCCGTTGTCCAAGATGCTGTGGCCAAGCTGGCCGAAACTGGCCACTCACAGGCCATCATTCTCAGGTAAGTTGCTTTGATCTTCAAAATTAGCATGTAACTATTTATGTGAACTCGACGTGAAAGCGTTATTCATTATAGAAGAAATATCGTAATTTATATTGAATTGGACCTACTACTCATAGTTCATCCTTTCACCACTAATCAATAATCACTTTTGCACTTTGTCATATTATTGTATGTTGTACAGATTTATAAATCACTTGGTTATGTATTTTGCTATTTTAAAAATGGTGATAAACTAATAAACTTACTTACTTACTTACTTACTTACTTACTTACTTACTTACTTACTTACTTACTTACTTACTTACTTACTTACTTACTTACTTACTTACTTACTTACTTACTTACTTACTTACTTACTTACTTACTTACTTACTTACTTACTTACTTACTTACTTACTTACTTACTTACTTCTTACTTACTTACTTACTTACTTACTTACTTACTTACTTACTTACTTACTTACTTACTTACTTACTTACTTACTTACTTACTTACTTACTTACTTACTTACTTACTTACTTACTTACTTACTTACTTACTTACTTACTTACTTACTGACTTACTGACTTACTGACTTATTTACTTACTTACTTACTTACTTACTTACTTACTTACTTACTTACTTACTTACTTACTTACTTACTGACTGACTTACTGACTTACTGACTGACTGACTGACTGACTGACTGACTGACTGACTTACTTACTTACTTACTTACTTACTTACTCCAAATCTGGACATTAGTAATTAGCAAATTAATCATGCTAACTGATTAATCGGTTCACTAGCTCTCCTATTTTGTGTTATTCCACAAATTATGTGTATGTTCTGATTTTTTATCTTGAATTAGCAAATAAAATGCTGTTACTCTTAGGTTAACACATGTAAATTTACCTTGCTGCCTTGCCCAGTAACTCTGTCCTTATCTAGCTCGTCTCCACCTGCAAGAATAGCCCTTCTACACTGTATTACTAAAAATATCAGCTGCTACTTTTGTTTTAATTTTCAATGCTTTATAAAGCTATTAATTCATGTTTTAGCGGTGTGGCCGGAAGTGGCAAAACATACGCCTCCATGCAGTTACTACGACAGTTGTTTGACGTAGCCGGAGGTGGGCCGGAAACGGATACGTTCAAGCATCTTTCAGCCGCTTTTACCGTACTGCGCTCACTAGGAAATGCAAAGATAGTCTCCAACACAGAATCTAGTCGTATGGTATGTGTGAGAGTAAAGCTTGTTTCACATCTGCTGCGTATAGTTAACTGGGGAATAACAATAGACTTTAGAATAAACCTTGAATAGACAGTTTATATTCTTACAACCTGTAAACTGGACTTCAAATTTAATTCAATACAAATGTTTTTTGACCATATCAGCTAAATGCATAATTAATAACATGGCTGCATTGGCCCTAGTGAGCAGTGATTGATTAAAACTGTATCTACACATTATACGCACCACTAGCCTAAAACTTATGGATGCAATCTGACTAGCGATTTATCTTGCAAAGTAATTCGCAAGCATGTTCACACTAGAGAGCTTGTTCACACTGTATGTTCACTCTCATACAGTAAACGCAAGTTGACACTCCCTCTTCTATTCACTGCAAGAGTAACTCACTGAGACATTCATATCAGACAGTAAATCATCTCACTCAACTATCGAGAGTTTGTAATTTCTTGCTGACAGTAACTCGAAAAAATCATTCACACTTGTGAGTTTGATATCAGAGAGAACACTCCCGTCTGAGTCTGAATGTGCCATATTACTTTGTTTATTTCAACCGTCCCATTTCTTTTATTACGATTGCTTGGGTTTTCTTGTACTCTTAGTTTCCTAAGCGTTAACTGCTGGTTACGTCAACACCAAAATGTCAGCCTTGATTAACTAACTGGTTACGACAATTTAATGACACGGTAGTGCGTGTTTTAATTACGTGTAATGTGCTTAAGGGTATGCGTTTATTCTTGAAACCTAAGCAATGTTAATAATGCATTTAGACAAGTTTTTTGTCAGTTGTTTAAGATTTTGTTAGTGAAAAAAATGCTGTGTTCTGTCTAAAATGCTTTGCTAGCTTACTTTGCCTGGTTCATTGTTTCACGTGTTTTCATGTTACAGGGTCAATTTATAGAAGTACACGTAACAGATGGTGCTCTCTATCGGACAAAAATACACTGCTATTTCATAGACCAGGTGAATTTTATTCTTAAAAAATGGCAGCTGTCGAATTTCACTGATTTACTGACATTAACAGTGTAATTATGGTGATTCTGTACAAGCTACATTTCTGTATAAGTCAGTTGCGATTTTAATGTGATTTTTGTCACGTGTGTTTTAGTTTTCTTGGGTTTTGCCAATGTGAATTTCTAATTCCAAACAAATTTAATAACAAAACCTTTTCAGGCACGCATAGTCAGGCCTCAAAAGCGGGAAAAGAATTATCACATTTTCTACCAGATGCTGGCTGGTTTAACACAAGATGAAAAAGGTAAGTTTCTTGCTGATTATGTTGACACTGCTTACGATGAGCAGCGAACAGTTATCAAACTGAATTTAATGAGCCTTTTCACAGCTCCAGCGATTGATGATATTTGTGAAAAGGTCAAAATGTACCACACAATGTATTGTGTACAATTGACAATGCCTCACAGCCCATGCTGTTGTAATAGTAACAGTTTTAACAGCTAGCTAGAACCTTACCAGGTTTATTTTTTCTTGTTCCCAAGCCAGATACTGCTAGTAAATCACTCTACGCACAGATTAATGCATTATTAAGTAAAGTCCACATAAAACAATTGAAGTTACTGAACTGATCTGGCAGAAGGTTTTGCTTTACACATGTCACGTCACAGTTGTAGTTAAGATGCGTTGCTGTGGTACATTTACATTCTCATAGCGAAACTGTGGAAAGGCTTATTATTTCATGTTTACCACTGCTTAGCAGCTCCTGGTGAAGATAATAGCTTCAGTTATATGTTGTTAGATTTAGCAAAAAGTAATTAATGGTGGCTGGTATGCCTAAGCGAATGGTCAATAGTTGTCTGTTAACTGGTTAACAATGACTTGTAAATGACTGATATTTATAGGTTAGCGAATTACGTAAACAAACATCGGTAGATTCTCAGCTGTTCGAGAAAGTGATGTTTGTAAAATTTAGCTTTGTTTAAAATAATTTATGACCTTTGAGCAAAACAGTTTAAAACTGATGCAAAAGTCCTCTGGTTACAAAGATAATGTAAATGCAATACATGAAATTGTATAAAATTGGTGGTTATTTAACAATTAGACAAGCTTATTAGCTAATAAAAAAAGACAGTTAGGATCTGAAAATTTGAGCACCATTATAATCTTAATCTCAGTCGACATCAGAAGTGTTTGGCAAGGTGCCAATTATGAATGTTATTTTATTTCAGTGAAATTGTACCTTGAGGGTTTCTCACCCCACAGTTTACAATATCTTAGTCACGGAGATCCCAATCAAAACGAAGCCCAAGATGCTGCCAGATTTGAGTCATGGAAGGTATGCTGGCTTCCCTATGCTTATTGTTTACGTCAGGGGTGTGCAAATTATCTGACTAGCCGGGCCACATTAAACTTTCCCACAATTCCTGTGGGCCACAGGCAGTTTGATCAAGGAGCCAAATACAGAAGGGCCTAATAACGATTTTTTGCATCCGACCTGTGTACATCATTACTACTACACTCAAGATACTATTTTACACGTTATTAAAATTTATATTACAAACCATATATTTCTACTTTCAGGACAGATAGTGGTAATTTCATTACAATGCGTATTAGTAATGTGTATCACACAGTCTGTGTAGTACAGTGACATTAAGCTACAACCATCTTGTAAGAGTTAATGGCATCCGATCTAGTAAAAAAAACTACCCGCACTATCTTTGGGATCGTGGCACGGACTTCAGCTGGATACACTCAATTAATCGCCCGGGCCACACTTTCATTAGTTTTTGCACACCCCTGGTTTACGTTATTAAAATGTCGACGCTACCGTCTTTTTTGCAATGTTCAATTATACAATTATCAGAAAGTAATGCTTTTTTGTAGTGGACGTGTGTTGATATTTAGTTGATCTTTTGTTAATATGCTGGATGGATGACCAGTGATCACTTTCCTGGTCTTTTTGTAATAATTAAATGAGATATTAATTAATCACCACATGAAGCCTCCATTATTCCAGTAAGTTTTCTTGTGTGATCGCAGAATTCTTTCCTCCGTATACTGTACTCTCTTGCACTTGATTCAATTGTCTTCTTTCCAGAGTTCACTTGGTGTTCTGGGAATCCCATTTATGGACGTTATGAGAGTGTTGGCAGCAGTGGTGTTGCTAGGCAACATTGAGTTTGTGGAAGGTCAAGGAATGGAACTGGACATTCGAGGAAATAATGGTAAAGTTCATTAATTAGCTTAATTTGACTTTAAATGATTAAATCTTTATCAATGTCATACCTGAGATATACTTATTATGGTTTCTTCAGTATCTTTCCTATGGAATTTTACTCAATATCTTATTCATGGTTTTATTTTCATTTTGTTTCCAGAAATCAAATCGGTTGCGGCGTTGTTAGGAATTTCAGCTGTTTCGTTGTACAAGGGGCTCACAACAAGGACAAGAACAGTGAAAGGGCAGATATTCAAATCACTGAGCGACGCTCAAACGGTAATTGTTCTAATATTTTGAACACTTTTTCAACTTCTCTACCCTTTTTGGATAGACGTTTATCACACTGAATATGTTCATTGCAGTTTTTAACACTCCGCAGCTCCTTCAATTTTTCAATATATAAAATACTTTATAAAACGTACACAAAATGTGTAGTAATAAAACTGCAATACATAAAATAATTGTGTATGTTCAGTCTCTGGAGTGACGTTTCACAATAATGTCAAATCGTTAGCGAATTATACATGATTAAAAACACTGATGAAGCGATGTTAGTATGTAAACACTTAAAATTTACAATTCAGAAATTTTTACACGCAATTAAAAATACTTTTAAATTTAAGTTCATGTAAAATACACAATGTATAATATGTCAGTTACTGCTTTCTTGCTATACATGCTTAAGAACTAAAAAAATACATGTGAAATGTTGTACGTATCTGTTTGTTTATAGGCTAACAGAACACGAGATGCTCTTGCGAAGGCCTTGTACTCTAGAACAGTTGCTGCCGTAGTGAGGAGAGCCAATAGTCTAAAGAGCGTTACGTGCGCAACGCTGAGTTCTGGAGGCAGTAATGAGTCAGTCCACAATCAAGCTGGTAAGATTCTACAGTAGAAAGTAGGTAGTTCTCTTCAGTGAGGTATTTTTGTTTTGCATTGCATAATTTTACCGGAAAGATTATTACAAATACTTGGGAAATAAATCGCCGTTTGCGAGTGCAATCATTTCGCTGGTCGCGACTTTGACTGATTCTGATTCTGACGTTTGTTGCAGACATGTCTCGGATGTCAAATGGAAGCTTACCGTCCTCAAGGTCTCCGGGCAGCAGTAATGGATCGTTCCGGTCGGACGGATTCATAGGAATCGTGGACATGTTTGGTTTCGAAAACTGTCAGGTAAATTGTTGACACCATTTTTTGCAAATTTCTTAAGAAGACAAGTGTAATAAATTTCAGAGTTCGTTTTGCAGAATGCAGTTACAAATTCTCCTACATGTTCAACAGGCATTTAAATATTATGTCATCACTCCTGCACTTGTGCCTTGTTGATTGTAAAATTGTGACTTCTACTTTGCAGGAGAATGGATTTGAACAGTTATGTATAAATCTGTGTGCTGAAACAATGCAACATTTCTATAACACGCACATCTTCAAAAGTACTCTAGAGTGCGCAAAAGATGAAGGCATAAAGTGTGAAATAGATGTCGATTATAACGACAATGCACCCTGCATAGAGCTCATTTCTTCACAGGTAGGTGCAACTAACAACACTAACCAGGTAACAAATTTGACAAGCTGTGGTTACAACATAATTAACCTTTCTGGCAGATATAAGTTTATTATACAGTTTTAAAAACTTACTAGTTTTACCCTTTAAGCAGACATAAAATATAGTTCACAATCTTGGTGGCTTAACGATTTTGTGCAACTGAGTTAATCAAAATACGACACTTGGTGTGATTTCGGTCACATTATACTATCACTAATACTAATTTATAATTTGGACATATTTTTATGTATAGCGGACCGGTCTTCTTAGTCTATTGGACAGCGAAAGTTTGCTACCCAGAAGTACAAATGAATCTTATCTTCAGCGGGTTCGTGTGCAACACAGGATGAACCCAGGGTAAGTCTCATAGCTCACTGAGCCTATCACCGATTTAACGTACATTCAGTAATAATTTAGAACATTATTGATTTTTTTACCACGTGTCTTCATATTTCATTGAACTTTGTAGCTGTTATTTAACAAGAGAAAACGTTTCTTTGTTCTTGTTTAACTGTTTAATTTAGATCAAACGTATGTAATGTACTTTTTCTTCTTTCCTCTTCATTCAAGGCAACTCGCAAATTCCCTGTTTTACAAATTCGTATAATTATTTTCTGTTTGTAATTTGGGCTTCTATATTATCTTAAATTTAATTAAAGCAGTAACTGAGAAAAAACTACGAATTAAAAAACAACACCATTATATTGTCTAGTAAAAATAATTTTATTATAGTCTACAATGCTGATTAAAAATATTTATTTCACTTTATATAGGGGAAGCGAGTAAAAGACCGTACGGTCGTTCCCTTTCCCCACACTATTTAAACATTTATTCACCAACTGACTACATGCTGTAAATCATGATTATATGTGAAATAAAGTTCTTATGTCTTGTGTTCTCATTTCGAAATCATTTGCAATTTCAGCTTCTTATGTCTTGTGTTCTCATTTCGAAATCATTTGCAATTTCAGCTTCTTTGAGCCGCCGGCAATGACGAGAACTGACCACAGTCGGTTTGGCATCAGGCATTACATGGGTGACGTGGTATACGACACGCGAGACCTGCTTCACGTTAACCGGGATAGTCTTCCAGACGATGTGATAACCGTCTTCCACAAGCTTTGCTGTAGCTTTGGTTTTGCCACCCACATATTCAGCAACGAGCTGAAAAACTATCAAGGTAATAGCCATCGGTCACTGAATGCCAACTGGTAATAGCCATCGGTCACTGAATGCCAACTGGTAATAGCCATCGGTCACTGAATGCCAACTGGTAATAGCCATCGGTCACTGAATGCCAACTGGTAATAGCCATTGGTCACTGAGTGCCAACTAGTAATAGCCATTGGTCACTGAATGCCAACTGGTAATAGCCATCGGTCACTGAATACCAACTGGTAATAGCCATTGGTCACTGAGTGCCAACTGGTAATAGCCATTGGTCACTGAATGCCAACTGGTAATAGCCATCGGTCACTGAATGCCAACTGGTAATAGCCATTGGTCACTGAGTGCCAACTGGTAAATCACCTGAGAAACTTTGTTTTCTGCAACTGTAAATGAAGTCCGAATTCCATGAAAGCCTTAAACAAATTCTTTACTTTTTCCTTCATAGCTTTTTCCCTTCGTAGACTTCATCATACATCTCTCAGTACAGCTGATGGGTGTACGAAAGCTTCTGAAAGAAAATGTAATAACCATGGCAACTCTCAGAAGAGCACCATGTTATTTTCTGGAGTTGTTCTCTTTCGGGAACTTAAAGCCAAAACTTGTTCACGTTATCTGGAACAATATTTTAGCAAAGCATCTGCAAGCAGGCAGGATGAAAGGCTATAAATAGTTGCTTACTCATCTCTTACGACAGCTCGAAGTAGAATTAGAAGCAGCAGAAGTTTAAGGAGCAGAAACTAATACTAATGTAGGAAATTTTCTAATTCTGTGATATGTCTCATTTCCAGGTGGGGATCATTGTGGACCGAGGGGACAGGTACACAGGGTGTCTCCGTGCTTTGAGGTAAAGGAGGAAGAAGGGAGGAATACTCTCTCACAAGATTACTACACCCGTCTCGACAACCTTATAAAGACTCTTGTCCACTGCCGACCTCATTTCATCCGATGTATTAAGGTGCGTGGATGGACTATTTTTTGTAAACAAATTTGCAGATAAGTACTTATTACTTGCACTAGCTTGACATTTTTATACATTTTCTCACATTTTTCTTATTCACAATTTCAGTCGAATGAAAACCAAGAAGTTGATCTTTTTGATCGTGAAGCAATTGTCTCACAAATCCGTGGACTGGAGGTGCTAGAAACAGTGAACTTGATGGCAGAAGGTAAGGCACTGAACTATTTCGCTTATAAATTGACATTGAAAAACAAAATCATCATCTGTAGTCGCCGATGTTAACGATTTCTGTAGTAGCCATGGTGATAAGATGATAAAGGCAATGAATGGAAACCAGAGCAGTGACAACAATGTTTAGTTTGTTTGTTTTAGTTTCATCCATTATTATCACATTCAGTACAATATAATGACATTAAGCACACGGTGACATCAAAATTGTTACTTCATACTGTAATGAATTATTATGTGTCATACATTATCGTTATCATAAAAGAATAATTGTACTGCAGTGGGCTAGAGAAGCAAAGGCTTGTATAAGCCCACTGTCATGTGAACCTGATAATAAAAGAATGGATGAGTGAACAAAAAAAAGAACTGGGAGAAAGGTTAGATCACACAGGAAGGGTAGAAGGATGTGTTAGTGGAAATGGTAGGAAGAAAGATAATAGATTGCGCTATGTTGACATCAGCTCTAAAGAATTATCAATGATGCCTTGTTTTGCATAATCTGTACCAGGATTGTGGTATGACTGCTGCAGTAGGTGTGGGAAATTAAGAAGTGTTGTACTTGTTGAGGATCAATGCTTTGTATTTCTTTTTAAATTTTTGAATTGGCTGAACAGTTTTTAATTCATCATTTATGTCACTCCAAAGCCTTGGACCAACATTTGCAATGTCAATGACAACATCGACAATGATAAAAAGCAACAGCACCACTAGTAACAATTGAGTTCCTTGCCTGAAAATTAGCTTGGATAGACTTGATTGTTTTTTATTTTGATATCAACATGTTAATGATTATTACTTTACTTCTAGGGTTTTCTCATCGGATGAGGTTTAAAGCATTCAGCTCTCACTACCGATTTATTCTCAAGGGACCAGTTACCAGCAAACAGGAAAACAAGACTTATGAAGAATGCAAAGTAAGACTTTATGTCATTTCTGTCACATGTTAATATCTATCATATTCATCAGTGCTCAGCCTCATAGATTGACTTATAGTAGATGTTACATTACTAAGTGTTTACTCGTGTTCAACCTCAATGGTAACCTTATAGTAGATGTTACATTACTAAGTGTTGACTAGTGTTCGACCTCATTGATTGACTTATAGTAGATGTTACATTACTAAGTGTTCAACCTCATTGGTTGACTTATAGTAGATGTTACATTACTAAGTATTTACTTGTATTCAACCTCATTGATTGACTTATAGTAGATATTACATTACTAAGTGTTTACTTGTGTTCAACTTCATTGATTAACTTATAGTAGATGTTACATTACTATGTGTTTACTTGTGTTCAACTTCATTGATTAACTTATAGTAGATGTTACATTACTATGTGTTGACTAGTGTTCGACCTCATTGATTGACTTATAGTAGATGTTACATTACTAAGTGTTCAACCTCATTGGTTGACTTATAGTAGATGTTACATTACTAAGTATTTACTTGTATTCAACCTCATTGGTTACCTTATAGTAGATGTTACATTACTAAGTGTTTACTTGTGTTCAAACTCTTTGGTTACCTTATAGTAGATGTTACATTACTAAGTGTTTACTTGTGTTCAACCTCATTGATTGACTTATAGTAGATGTTACATTACTAAGTGTTCACTTGTGTTCAACCTCATTGATTGACTTATAGTAGATGTTACATTACTAAACGTGTTCAACCTCATTGATTGACTTATAGTAGATGTTACATTACTAAGTATTTACTTGTATTCAACCTCATTGGTTACCTTATAGTAGATGTTACATTACTAAGTGTTTACTTGTGTTCAAACTCTTTGGTTACCTTATAGTAGATGTTACATTACTAAGTGTTTACTTGTGTTCAAACTCTTTGGTTACCTTATAGTAGATGTTACATTACTAAGTGTTGACTCCCTGCAGGTAATATAAAGATTTTTTTATTGCAAACAATAATAATTTTTGTGCAATAAATATTGATTTTTGATTATAGGCAATACTGGACAGATTTGCTCAGATTTTGCAAGACAGTCGTGCACCTTACAATGCTAGTAGCAGCTGGGCGATTGGACACAAACACATATTTCTCAGGTATGACTGTTGTCTTAACAATACAATCTACTCTGTAAAAAGATTACATGTGTTATGCCATCTGATGTGTTGTTACTGCTGTGTTGATTTAGGTATACAGGTATACATGTACATAGTTAACCTAATCAGTTAGTGTCCTGATTTGTTATACAGAGAGTTTTAAACTATGCAAGATCAGACGTTGCTAATAAATAATATAGATTTGATATATAAAGAAAGGATATGTCTATTATAAAATTTTCTATATGCTGTAGAACTATAACAGTTGTAAATTTCGGATGTAAGCTCACTATGCTTGTGTTAGTTTCTGAACTGCTGTTATCCTTGTTCTTTGATAACAGTTGATTATATGTGATTGGAAGTGGGAGACAGTGAAAACTTTGCTTGATCACAATTGTTTCACTGCTATTAAAAAAATTGCTTAATGAAATCAGTCATTTTCCAACTGTCCCGTACAAATGAGAAAATTAGTTTTGTTTTTTGTCAGAAAAGGGTGTGCATTTTAAAGCACCCTTTTATTGTGCACGGGTGGATTTTTGCTTAGTTTTCTGAAAAGGGAAGGGTCTGGACACCTGTGTGCTGACGCAATCAGAATGATCACGTGACCGGGGATTGTTCGGCGTGCACGAGTCTGCAGGAGACGAGTGTAAAAAGAGCGGACATGTTGTTTAGATTACTAGTGTCGTTAGCGTCTTTAGAAATTATAAAAGTTTCGTTAGCGTCTTTGTTTGAGAAATTGTCATAGAAGTTTTTGCTTCACACCGCCAGTTGTGTAATACAGAAGATATCAATATACAAATTTTTGTGGCAAGTTTGACTGTTTTACGATTTTCGATATTACAAGTAAAGTATAGACAATTAGCTCTGAAACTTGGGCGAAGTGACAGGGCATCGCCACACCCTGGACTCCCTCTGGATCTACTTCTGACGCAATTATCTCTCAGTGTTCATTACTTCGTTTACAGTGAAATCACCAGGCAGCAGTTGGAAAACCTTCGCTTGACCAAACGCGGTCAAGCAGCCGTGGTGATACAGAAGAACTACCGTCGATGGCACGTGACGAAGAACTGGCCAAGCCTGCGACGTACCTTGGAGCTGCGACAATACAATCGAAACAGAACGCCGGTCAAGCTTCCAAAGCCTGCAAAGCCACCTCCAAAACAAAGGTATTGATTTTTAAATCACAATATTTGGAATATCCTTCAACGAAATTTCTTTTTGCCAAACCTGCAGTATATTCTAGAGTAACCTTTGGCCACTAAGGTATTAAAAAACATTGTCTGTGGCAGTTTGCTTGCCTAAACAACATGCTGTGAGGCCCAAATGTCAGGGCCTGTTTTTGTCCTTAAGACATGACAGATTTAGTTTCTTATCTTTGCGCTAGAATAGGAGAGCCATGGGACGTCTTGCCCAATTACTGTTTAACTTCTATTGCACTGCATAGAATAGTCTTGTGGAAGACTTCTAGTTCTGAACATGAAATAATCTAATCGATACCTTCGAATGCGCAAGTACAAATTCTTTTCGTTGTCGTCAAATGTTGCAGCTTATGTGAGTTTTCATTCATGTCTTGTTAATTTACGTTTCAGTTTCAACAGTTTCAATAGGCCACGACCGCAGCCAATCATAGAAAGTTCAGATGCTTTGGAGATTTCCCATATTTGTGATCAGTCAACAGCTCAAGGGACGGCTCATAGTGCTTATGGTCTTGATATGGTATGCATCTCCACTGCTGCAACTGTTAAAGTCAAAATTAACCATAATAACTACTGACAATTTAAACATTGCACGTATTTAAAACGTTCTCTTGTTCAGTGTGTGATCTCTAATGTCTACTTTCCTAAGCCCTTGTTTACTTAAAGGAAATCAGGACCGACCCCTTGTTAAGTCATGGTGCTAAACAATCTAACGTATAAAATATTGATAAGGAAAATCTTAAGAATGATTTACATGAAAGAATTATTATCTCAAAGAAGCTTAATTTCAAGTTCATGCGATTATATTTTGGCTTACACACATATCGAATTAGATGGACAACAACTCCTGAATCTCGAAAACATTTTGCACGAGAAAATAGGTGCTGTACATGATCATAATGACATTTTTCAATTGTGACATGGCACACATTCGTGAAACCACAGATGTTAACTTGGAGTTTAAATTTCATTTACTTTAAGTTTCTGCTATGATTGGCCACTATTTAATTTTGCTCCAAGGTTTTGTTAATTATCAGAAACATTTTGGCAGTGTAGTAGTTCCAAAAATGTAAGCTTTTTACCATATGTCAAAATGGGATAAGATTTCAAAAAACGCAGTGTTTTACTTTAAATTTAAGTGGCATGATGGAAACATTAATATTCAGCATGAAAGTATTTGTCTTTATTAACATTAAATTTATCAGTGTTAAAATTTTTCTTGTCAGCTGGTACTTTATGTCGTTTTCTAACACTTTCAGGAGTTACCACCACCCATACCTGCCAGAAGACCCTACACAGTAGCAGGTAATGCAAAAGTCGGTTTTCCTCACGTGAGAATTATGCTCAACAATTTCCAAGGTTGGTGTTACTCATTTTTTATATCGTTCATTTATTAGTAAGTCCTGATATGCTGGGAACATTAGTCATCCAGTGTCCAACTACATGATAAATTGACTGCATGTGTGTGTGTAATCACTTGGTTATCTGATGGCAATTGGATGAGAGTTCAGTAAAGTAATAGGGTTCGTCAGGCTTCTTTCCAAAGACAATAGAACATTTAATATCAAGAACATATAGTATGCCTTCTAGGCAAATGATTTTATTTTTTCAATTTCCCCATTGTCTTAAGATGGAATTGATCCAACTTGAATTGAATGTTTGTCATCAAATTTGTAGTTCTGCTTTAACAATAAATCCAAATTGAATTAAATGTTTGTTAGCAAATATGTAGTTATCTTTTAACAGTTAATCGTTAACTCTCGATACCTGATCAAAATATTATTCCGTGTAAAAGCAGGCCTTTACTAGCGTTTCATTTCTTGTCCAGAAGATGGCAGGGCTGAGCGCACTCTATTAAAAGGAGAAGAGGTGAAGGTCATTGCAAAGTCAGCAAAAGCCGGTCATCTCACCATTGAACATAGGGGTCACCGAATCGATGTGCCTTTCAGTTATATGACCTTGCCATCGGTAAGTACCTCCTCAGTGATTTTCTGAATCAGTCCGAAATGAAACAACTTGCGAAGACTAAGATGATTGTAGTTGTTGCTGTCGCTGACTTCATTTAGCCCAAATTCATCAGGAGGGCCCCAAATTTCAAGTGGCCCATGTTCCTGGCCTATACCTGTTGTACGTAGCCCTATACTCTGCACCTTATACTTATTGTACACAGGCCTTTATGATTTTGTATGTATTATATAAAGAAATACCTAGTATACACTTGAAACAAGATTATACGCTGGCATGCTGCACAACAAACTAGTTTCAGTGGGTCCCCAGGTACCCTTGGGTCCTAGGCCATTGGCCTACTATGCCTAAATGTATATTCTGCCTTGCCTGTTACTTAAGTTGAACTAATGCCAACGTTTGTTAACTCTCATTTCGTTATTGATAAAGACAAGAAAAGGGGTACTCGAAGTAGGTTTCAGAAAAATCGCCTTAAAAAATTATACTACTTTATAGCAATTTTAAGCGTATATCTTACTCGCGTTGAAAGGAATTTTAGTTTGTTTTCATTTTAAATCTCCCGCAATACTGTTCCGAAGTCGCCATTACATGACGTCATGTACTAAACGTAAATCAAGGGAAGAAAAAGCAATGTTAAATTATATCTCAAAAGACTTTCCGTGCGAATCTATATTACTTAGATTTTTGCTTAGAAAGACTTATGTAACTACAAAAGAAAATTATTAATTATTTAAAATGTTTTCACCAATTGGTAAAATGTCGCTGACTCACCCTCCAGGATGCACCACTTACTAACCAAAAAATGTATTTTTAATCTTATTGACAAGATGCAGTTATTTTAAATTGTATTTAGTTAGTGACTTGAGCTCTACGAATGCTCTGATTATTTTTTCAAACTTTACAAAATGTTATCTAAACTTGTTTCAAATGACCTGTCGTGAAAATGGCTGCGTCTAACGGTCATCGCAGGAGTTTAAATTTACATGTTTTATACAGCGTGACTGCCGATTGAAGTCCTGCATGCAAAAAGGGAGTATGTAAGCGATATAAAATTTCAAAACGAATTTTTCAAGCTTTATGTTTATGAAGGGTTTTCTTGTGCTTTAAGCTTTAGAATTTCTGTCATTATAATCTCTCCATGTATGCATTTTAATGGTTTGTTTATTCCTGCCAGTAACTTTGCTCTTCTTCTTCTGTGAGAAATTGAAATGTTTCCCATCCTGATTATTTCTAACGACTTTTTAAAATTTTTTCTAGGAGCAAAGATCAACCAGTTGCTGATATCTGGGAAACTTCCTTCTTCATAAGTCTTACCAATGTTACAGAGAGTGTTAAAATGTTACGGTGTTAATTTATAGGCAACGAATTGTAAGATTATTATTTTTTATAGCTAATATTTGTAGATTTTTTTAGTTTTCTAACTTTGTATATAATTGTTTACGTCATAGAGATTCTTAAGCTACTATCGACACTTAATTTAATGGCAAGTGCATTTTGTTTTGTGAGACTTATTACATAAATTTTGTAGTACTTTTTTATCACTTTTGTAGTTCGCAGATAATATGTAATTGTAATGAAAGATTTGGCACAGCGATAATGTTTCATTTGGCATTTTTTAACTATGACATTGTAATAGTGACGATAATAATAATTATTGTAATCTTTTTTACCCAGGTGTTTTGACCCGTGATTATTTATGAATTACAAAGTAAAGTTTAATTATTTTTATTATTATATTGAAGCTTAAATATTAAATTTTGTAGATAAATGTATTCATCGAGAGAATAATGCAATAATTTTACTTAACTGCTTCTTACTTATTTAATGTTCTGAATAAGGATAAACAATGAAGGATGAAGGAAGATGTTTTTGAAAATTCAGGATGCTCTTTTGATATTGTGCCATACTAAAAACTTATATAGGTTTTAAATAATTGTTGCTTACATATTTCCATACGCCTTCTTTACTACTACTGTTATGTTACGTTTTGGTTTGTTGGTATTTGTATTACTAGAAACAACAGAGATCACATTTTGTATCATATTTGTAAATATACGCTCATTTTCAAAGTTAAATTATTTGTTTTTGTGATATTTTTATCCTTGAGTAATGAAATGATTGTACATAACTGTTATATTTGTAATTCTTTATTATTTTAAACACAAAATGGGCTTCGTTTATCTAATAAGAGTTTAATCTATTATGCCTCGCGGCCATAAACCGAACAACAACTAACCATCCGCACTGCTATGGTATTCATACACAGTATTATCAATACATGACATCAACATACTCATATATATTTAGATTTAGATATAGTTCATTCTTTAAGGCCATAGTTTGTAGATTTCAAGCTAAGATTAATTAAGATTAGTTAGTTAAGATTTCATACTTTGTAGAAGAAGTAACCGTTGATACTCTGCATCAAGCGGAGAATGCAATGTCATTTTCGCACTACAAATCACTGCTAAACACATAGTTACGATATAAAAGTGTCATTCAGTGTAACCAAGAAAAAAATTAATAAATTTGTTAGAATTGCCCTAGTGTAAGCGATAAAATTCTAAATAATACTGTAAATGCCGAATTTCATTGCCCAAGCATGAATTTTGTACTAGGAGATGCGGTTGCCTAGCGGTTAAAGCGTTAGTAATGTAAGCAGAAGGCCTGTGGTTCAAATCCAGTTTGCACAATAAATTTTTCACATACACTGTCTTTCAGGTTTGGTATAAAATTTTAATTAATCGTGGGTTTGTGCAATTGTAATGTAATTTATTTTTGTTTTTCACATCCAGTACAACAGTACAAAAATAAAATTATAGCACACAATAATAAAATAACACAATATCAGTAACAATTTACATATTATTGAGGTCAAATACCAGTGTGCTGTACACCTTGGAACAGGAGAAATAACCATTACACTTGTTCTCCATTTGTTGTACTAACTTACTATTAATGTACAAACCATAAAACTTTGAATGTTTACAAAATGTAGTCGCACATTGCCATAATTATATTATGTTCTTAGTAACTACCACATTACTGTCTGGTTGGTCTCTATAAGCTGCTTCCTTCTTGGTCTGCCCAAATTTACATAATCTAATGTCGTTTACTTTAGTAACGTATAAGTTGACAAACACACATTATGTAGATAATAGCTCATCTATTGTTAAATCTAAAAATCATCTGTTAATTGTGTTAACTTAAATAAATCAAATTTTAATTTAAATATACCAAGTAAGTCATCTAAATTGCCAGAGTTTAGATGTGGCAACGGGAGCGCTGAAAGTAATTGGATCAGCCAATAGTTGTCTGCTTGATGTCAGCTCAGTTAAGAAACAAGTGGATTTATTAGTGCCATTAATCACTCGGCCGTCACTTGATTTTTCATTAATAGGAGGCGTTAATTGGCATTGGTGAAGCCTTTTTAAGAAACCAAACTCAGTAAATTTTGGTTAGTAGTACAGTAGTAACCGCCAGTAGTACAGTTCACCAGTGGTACAAACCGCCAGTAGTACAGTTCGCCAGTGGTACAAACCGCCAGCAGTACAGTTCGCCAGTGGTACAAACCGCCAGCAGTACAGTTCGCCAGTGGTACAAACCGCCAGTAGTACAGTTCACCAGTGGTACAGTTCACCAGTGGTACAAACCGCCATCAGTACAGTTCGCCAGTGGTACAAACCGCCAGTAGTACAGTTCACCAGTGGTACAAACCGCCATCAGTACAGTTCGCCAGTGGTACAAACCGCCAGCAGTACAGTTCGCCAGTGGTACAAACCGCCAGTAGTACAGTTCACCAGTGGTACAAACGGCCAGTAGTACAGTTCACCAGTGGTACAAACCGCCAGTAGTACAGTTCGCCAGTGGTACAAACGGCCAGTAGTACAGTTCACCAGTGGTACAAACGGCCAGTAGTACAGTTCACCAGTGGTACAAACCGCCAGTAGTACAGTTCACCAGTGGTACAAACCGCCAGCAGTACAGTTCGCCAGTGGTAAAAGCAAAACCGGACCCAAAGTTAAACTGTAGGTCAAACCAATCTACTCTTTAAAAGATTGAAAGGGAACATACTATTGTTTCAAAAATGACTTACGTAAAAGAATTACATGTATTACCACACAAACACAATTTCACGTTCGCGCCACCCGTTTTCGCTGTTACATGTATTTCCCCGATCTCTAGTTAGACCGACACTAGCGTCTGAATTTCGGATGCACATTACACATAAACAGGTACTTTACCTCTCAGTTCAGATGTGTTAGTTTGTGACGAACTGCACACGTTCGACAGCTCATACGTGGCACAGCGGCAAATTTGAATTTTTATCTTAAAACTTGCCTAGTTTTAGTACAACACAGTGAATACGCTACAGTTATGTTTTGGGTGTTGGTATTTGTATTACTAGGAACAACAGAGATTCCATTTTGGGTATCGTAGTTGTAAATATAATTGTGCTCATTTTCAACGTTGAATTTTCTTTTTGTGATACTCTATCCTCGAGTAACAAAATGCTTGTAACAAAGCTTAATTTTTTCTGTCTGTAATTTAGATCACTAATGAACGATTCGTAGGGTATAGTAGTAGTAGTAGTAGTAGTAGTAGTAGTAGTAGTAGTAGTAGTAGTAGTAGTAGTAGTAGTAGTAGTAGTAGTAGTAGTAGTAGTAGTAGTAGTAAAATCTTTATTTGCCATTTTGAAAACATTGACCATCATAATAAAAGACAGACAATCAGTGTTAGTTCATATAAAAACATACACTGTTCTGGGCAAATGCGTCTGGTGCAAGCTAAACTATAAGTGCAACTAGAAATTCAAAAATAAAATATAAACTAGTTTAGTAAGGTCTAAGAAAAATGAAATTATGATTTGGGTAAGTATCATCGTGTTCGTATGTCGGATATTCAAAACGAGTCATTAAATGTTTTTTTTTAATTTAGACTTGAATATTGATAAAGAGCTGCTGTGTTTTAGTGATGTCGGTAATGAATTCCAAAGTTGTATAGCTTGTTTAGTAATGGAATTGTTTCCATATGGGTTGTTCGTTCTAATGTTTCTTAAATTTAGTGTTCTGTTATTCGTACTGGGGTTTTTAAGAAGTGGGAGCTTATTGTTTTTGAAAGGAGAATTAATATTGTTGATATATTTATAGAGAAACAGGAGAGTTTGATAATCTCTGTGGGCTTCTAGTATCGGGATTTTCATGGAGTTTCTTAAAAAGGTGGCAGAATATTTACTTGTATTGTAGTGTAACTTGTGGTGTAACTCTTAGGTGTGTTAAAATAAGGCTTTCTGATACTCGTGAAAACACAGACGTGCTGAGAATAAGAGAAAAACTCAACTGATATAAAAATAATATAAAATTTTATTTTTATTTACCGTAACCTAAGAAGAGACCAAATAACAAGTCACTGTACAAGCAATTATTGTATAATGCAAAAAATGATTTGTTGTATTCTTATCATGAAAGAGTGATGACAATAACAATGATTATACGCACTGCTAACAATAGCGCCTATAGAATATGTTATGAACAACAATAACCTACGACGGTCACATAGAGAGGCCTATACAAAAATTTACAATTCCTGCATGACAAAATATCAGCTATCACCACAGTAATTACATAAGTTAAAAATGTTAGCAGATAAAAAAATATTTACATGCCGATACGCTATAGTGACGAACGTAGATGCTCAACATTATGCGCCATATTTTAACAATAGAACTATTTACAATCATGTAAAACATTTGTACAAATGAATGTATGCTGAAAAATTTGAGAAAGAAACAGTATACTTATGTACAAATAATAATAAATTGCACATATAAAGAACGAAAGCATAGATCAAAATTCATTAGTGTAATGACTGCTTTTAGGAAAGAAAATATAGTAAAATACTGACATCGTCTGGCCACTTTATTTATAACAGTTTACGATGGGTTTATTTGTGTTTGTACTAATTAGAAATATTGCTTGATAACTTCTTGCTACTTAAGCATTGCGTCCATTTTAGTAAAATCAGTCCAATTACAACCAGAGCCTACAATGAAATTCATTTTGATGACCAGATTGTGCCCAATATTCTATAGGTTTTACATGTCAAATGTAGACCTGCGTTAACTCAAATGTACATTTAGGTAATTCAAATGTGTCTTGGTAACTCAAATGTAGACTTAGGTAGTTCAAATGTGTTAACAATGGTGTTCAACAAATCTTGAGCGCTTTTGGTAAGTCAAATGTAGACACATGTCAAGTCAAATGTGACATTGGTATCTCAAATGTGGATAGCTGGTAAAGTTTAAGGATGTTAAATTTAATCTTCTTTAATTTCAATTTAATAATTGCTCCTAAGTTAAAATTACAATGTTATAGGCTTACTAATAGATGCACTATTTTTGGTTTATCTTTTTCTAATTTGCACTTAAATAACTTAATTACCGATTTATTCAAAGTAATGCATCTGCATTTGACTTTCCTAAGTCACATTTGAGTTACCAAAACACATTCGAAATTCCTATGTCTACATTTGACTTACCTAAGTCACATTTGAGTTACCAAAACACATTCGAAATTCCTATGTCTACATTTGACTTACCTAAGTCACATTTGAACTTTCCTGTGTCTACATTTGACGTGTAAAACCTATACTAACGCAGGTAGTTCCATACTGCATGTGTGAGCGTTCTTATTATCTAGAGTTTTTGAAGTTACGCTACTAAGTCAATGACACTCAGGTTTGTCAAATTCTAAATCTATTGTCATCTGTGATGATATATTGCTATAAAATTGTTCAAAACTATACATCGTTGACTGTCACAATAAAAAATTCCTAATCTCAATGTAAAGTGTCAGATAACGAGACTATTGACCTATTTTATTCACCAATAATAACCAATTCACAGTTGACATATGGGTCAAATGTACTATCCAAAAAATCGTCGTAACTACAATTGTTATTTGCAATTATATGCACGAATTTTGTGTGATATGTTTGGAACAATGTCTTATTTATATGTGTGCTGTAGGTTGCTTCATACAGATCAAGTTTATAACGGAAAAATCTTGGAGACTGATAAAACTAGACAATGTAGGCCTACTTATAATAATAGTTTCAGAGCTCCAAATGATTTCTTCCCATGAATTCCTACGAAATTCGTGCCAAATTATTGAAGGGTCCTTATTTGTTCAAGAAATTAATATAATCTACAGTAATGAAATTCAGTCAGTGTGTGAAATGCTAAGGACACAATTGGCTCTTTTTGCACGTTATTAGCACTTACGGGTCCATTATCTTGTAGACTGGTTCTCCGACTTTTTTAAACCAAGTGACTGCTGCAATGTTTCAGAAGAGGCCACACGTTTTATAATTACATTATATACTGTATTGGTTCTCGACTACTTCACACTGGCATAGAACGTCAAGAAGATATGCTTTCAGTAAGCAGTAGTCATAGCTTACTACGTTTGCCAGCTATAATATCCACGGTTCAAAATGTGCTACAGTAAAAATTGTAAATTTGAATACCATAGCAAGTAGGCCAAATACAGCACCAGCTTGATGCACGTATAAAAATAGAAAAAGCACAACACCATACAGTACACAAAACCAAGCTGCACGCAGGGCCATTACTAAACTACAATATAAAACTTAATAATTTTCTACTTAAAGGACGGTTGTACTGCAACTCATAATTTATATTAATTGAAAATTTGCTCTAACATTCCCATTATTTATGAGGAGGATAATAATAAGCGCCATATTGTGGAGCCGTAAACGCTTGATTCTGGTAAACCTGGAGTGTTCCCGGTCTATTGTCGTACATGGGTTGTCCCTGTCCTTTTGCGTAGTACATACCCGGGGGAGGAGGTAGCATGCCTCCCCTTGGCAGGCTCTTCTCCATGGGGTAGACGGGTACTAAGTAACGGCTCTGCTTCTGGTACTCGTGCTTCTTGGTCTGCATGGCGTGATGTGCTGCGAAGAAGAAGAAAGCGGCGATGATGACGAGACCAACACCAATCCACGCTATCATGTACGACCACCAGTATTCTGTCTTTGTATTCTCAATAACTTCCTGTAAGTTGAAACAAAACGTAACAATAAAACTTAAATTGTTCATTGCAGAGATCTGATGATACTGACTAGCCATTAACAATTAAATGATAAGACTGCAAAAATTAAATAAATTAGAAAGCTTAATTGAAACTGCACAAACGACATTCACACATTTTTTACATTAAGACTGCGCCCTCAGATTAAAAAATCGTTTTTCTCTTCATGAAAGCGTCTTCCTCACATCTCCGAACCATGGTTAAAATTTTTATTTGCATTTACATGGCAAGATGACCACACTACGAAGCCTGATCAAAATCAGATGAACTGTAAACACGGATTGATTATAAATGTTGTTTAGTCAAAATAAATTGATTTATATTTCAAAACAACGTTAGCAAGACTACACAAGTTGGTTCCATAAATGGACATTCACAGGTAAAAATTACTACAAGTGGTTACCTCGCTCCACGTTCGCTTGAATCCAAAGTTTGCTGTGGTCAACTCGAACGCTTCCATGTACTCATACCCGTGGAATACTGCTATACCTGCTGCTGCAAACAGACCTGAAATTAAATTCATCAGATTATTGTCGCTGTACAGGTACTAGAAATTAAATTCGAAAAATATATTAAATATTTTCAACTAGCGTATCACATGACCTCACAGGTCAAATAAAGCACTACGGTCCTTAGGTAAATGGTCAACACATCCAAGGAAATCAGTTTTAAAAGCATTTGGTACTACCGCATTACTGAAGATGGTTTTTCCAGGACTGTTTTTGTAATGGACTAGAATCTACACAACCACTCTACTGATAAATGCTATAAGTTCATAGAGGCGTGTCAAAAGGGCCAGAAACAACAGAACAATACTATTGGCAATGACGTTAACTTTGTTGCAAGCATGTGTCACATTGGACTGAATGTAACATATCCATACTACTGACACATTATACAGCAGTGGACTCTACTACTTGTGTCATATTAGACTAAATGTAACAGAACCACACTACTGACAAATCCTATCATCCCAGTACCTAGTAACACATGGTGAGCCACAGCAAGCCCAAAACTATAGTACCATACTACTGGATAATTCGAACCTGTTGCCTGTATCATATTCACAGAGGGTTTCTATCTGCACTGGTAAATGAAACGTTAAGCTTATCTGTATTGCAGTGAGCTGAGATATAGTACAATAGTACTGACCAAGGCCCATTGAAGTTTATGCCCATCTCACAACAGACTAGAAGTTTCAATGCATTACCTAACAAAAGACTAATGAAAACGGCACTCAGATACCTGTATGTTTCACAAGGGCCAGAAACTACTGAACAATACTAGAATTACTAGCAAATTTTTTTAGTATCGTGACAGTCAACTATTAATACACAGAAAATTAGTAATGTCTATAATTTATACAATAATTTCTTATCTATCCTAAGTAAAGTAACCTAGAGTGTTATGCCTTTATCTATCCCAAGCAAAGTAGCCTAGAGTGTTATGCTTTTAAACAGCCCCTGTAGAAGAAGTCTGTATATATCTGTTGTGTTTTATTAAAGCAAATTTGTGCGTAATACAAAGAAATGATTTTCTAACTAGATTAAATTACATTTTTTTGTTTTTTTTTGTCCTCGGCGTTTAATTGTTCATGTTTTTAGTTTAACTGAAAATGTCACAGATTGAGTTGTTCCACAATTATTTAAGCCCGACGTTCTGGCGGAACCTAGTATAAGTGATTTGATTCAATGACAATATGTCCTTTGTTACGAACTGAAAACAATGAAAGGATACGTATAGGTAACGCAGGAAGTCTGCTTCGAAAAGGGGGTAAATGTTGTTGGTGGAAAATTACTAGTGTCTTGCCGCTAGGAATGTTAATACATTTTATAACGAGTGGTAAATGAACGCAATATAACCTCACTGGTGACTTAAAAAAACGTCAAAGCGAGACAGTGCCAGTACTCGTCTGTGAACTTAATTTTACTGCTAGGCAGCTAAGTTTTAGTGCTATTGGACTGTGTTAAAAGGCCTAGAGCTTATAGAACACAAATCAGACGTTAGACAGGAGTCATTTAGTCACAGAGAACCGGTTTCATAGTACTCAGTATAGTATAATTGACAATGGAACGACGATTAATAGGGTAGTAACTTTATCTATACGTTCATACCCCCTGGATGACAGTTTACACAGGACACCCTTTCCCATATCCTGCTGCACTTGTGACACAACAAAATAAACACACTTCGTGGAATGAACACGCATTATTGATCAACGATGGCGCAAATATTTTAGCGCATGCAAATGTAGAAATAAAGATGAAGCAGTGTAGTGAAGAACACAATGCAAAAATGCCTTCGCTATCCTCGAAGTAGTAGAAATTTACCTCCAAATAACACCAAGATTCCCGTGCTTACGGTACAGCCAGAGGATCGTTTCCAGCAGCCAGACAACCCAGTAAAAAATGCCATTATGAACAAGAAAAATCCAGCTCCAAATAATCCCAAGCATAGTCGTATCAAATCTGGAAAATAAAAATAAAGAAGGCTTCATTAAAGCTGCCTGAATTAATTTGACCAAATTGCTTTCGATTTCTTAGCCTATTAGTAACTGGATAGATAGCGCGATTAACTGACGGGCTGACTGATCCACTCACTGCTTGACTGACTGACTAACTAACTCACTGCTTGACTGACTGACTCACTCACTGCTTGACTGAACTGACTGAGTGACTGGCTGATTTTATTTAACACTTTATTTCGAATCAAGGCCATAGTTACACATAAATTATAAAAACACATAAACACAAGAAGACAACTGTATATACAACATTACATACTATATATACAATGATAAATTATCCTGCAATGCTCAAGACTAAAATATGTCCAATGAGTATAATTCCTATGTGATTTTTTCCTCCACTGTCTTCTAATGTCAAAAGTGAAAGCGATTTCATTTTCGAATAAAGTTTTAATTAATGAATTTCAACTAAACATTATTACGTTGAGCATAAACACTAAACATTAAAACACTAAACATTTGAACTAATCAACACTCACGAACAAACTGTAAGCCATTTTCATATGTATAAGATCATAATACGTAACGTTATGAACAATTTGTACTGCAATTGTTCTAGTACTGTCACCACATGAATTATTGAATAGTTTCCAGATGCGATACGAATGAAAAAACGAGTTTTTACGCTATTCGTACGTGAGAAAATATTCTCAATATGCTGTTTGTTCTAACTTAATAAATACAACGTTGCCTTGTAATATCAATATCGTCTCTATTATCTCTGGAAATTATGTAGCCAAGATACTTCTCCGTTTCGCACGGACGAATTACGCTACCAGCTACAATAAAAGACCCAAAACTGAACTGACACATACTGGGTAAGTAATAGTTAGAAGTTTCGTTTTTAACATTTGTCAGCCCAGCGGACATACGTATCCGCAGTTTGTAAAGCTGTCGTTGCAGTCGAAGCTAACAAACAACCATCGTCAACAAAAATCAAGTGATTAATGTATTAACAATTTGGCAGCCAAGACCTGTTGATGTAAGATCTGCGCGCTTACGTCTCGAGAGCATTCATTAAATAAAATAGGCGACATATTCGCACCTTGACGAACCCCCATTTTCGACCTTAAACATTACAGAATTAAAATTGCCACCCCGCAACGGAAGAGGCAAATTTGTCTGTCTGACTGACACATGATCGATTAGTTTAGATGTGAATGATTGACCGACTGAGAAAGTGGAAAGATTGCCGGTCGTATGAAATTTTTATTTCAAACCTAGTGTTTTTTATAGGTAAGTTGATCGATAAATTTTAATGTGAAGGCTGATTGACCAACTGACTAAGCGATTGACTGACTGACCAATGATTGACTAACTAAAGACTACTTAAATGAGCTGGCGGGCCTGATAGGTTGATTGATCGATTGTAATTAACAGTATCAATTTTAATATACCACAAGAATGGCAATAAGGAATGAAAAGATGAGTTTATCAGAGCCACATTTAAAACAGGATTAAGAGAAGTTTAAAGTGTAAAAGTTTGCGAGAAAATGCAAAAGAATACAATGTTTAAAATGTCAGCTAGTAAATAAGTTGTAAATAATGTCTTTTAGTTCCCAAGTTATTCTGGCATTTTTTGTGAGATATCTGTAGCACTTGAAATTTGTTTGAATAGGCAGATTGTTCAAGTAGCATTATGTATTACTGTACTTAATACCAATGATTTTTGGTCGTTGCATTTAGTGGTTTAATTTCCTGTAATGTAAACAAACTTTGTGACTATTAATAATTACAAAATGTAATTATGAACGTGTTCGTTCATACGGTCATGCACAACTTACGTATCTTATCTTACGTTATGCTGTGCAGTATCCGAAGTATCTTATTCCAGTGCTTAGAGTGCCTTGATACAGCACGTCGCATTTGTACATGCAGCGAGTATTAACAATAAAACATTAGAAAATTTTGAACAGACAGCAGGATTTTTATTAATTTCGAATGGGTTGACCTGTTCACGTGGCTCCCGCATGATCCATCTATGATACTTGTCCAAGTGTTTTTTGAATTGGAAAAACTAACAAGGCGAACTTCTTGTAACCTTTGTTGGTACCGAACATCCACATTACAAGTGCCCCAAGCACAATGCTTCATCATTCTTACTCTCTTTCACTGCTATTTAATGAACTTAATAAGCAAAAACAATCATGAACGCATACTTTCACTGTATATTACATGTCTTATGCGTTTTCAGGAGCAAATACTGCTTTGGTTGTGAGTAACTCCAGGTGCAAGCAATCGAAAAATCACCAGGATTACTTAATTATATAGCAAATGTCATAATTTTAAAATTATTAATATTTCCTAAATTAAACTGATAACATTAATGCCAACCAGTGTCTAAAAATCATTTTATCTATATTCGGTAAAGGATAGCAGACTAGGTGACTTTATAGTCTTTTCGCTATCCTTTCTCTAGTTCTAGATCTATCTATTCTTCAAAACTTATTAGCGATTCTTTTATTAATCACGTTTTATTGTAGTATTATAAAGAGATAAATAAATTAAAATTGAATTGAAGTTAGAGGCAAAACACAGCGTCTTGATTGACCATTGAGAGGTGGACCCCCTCTGGTCGGTTGATGTTCTGCGATCTGTGTATTGTCCCACATTCACCATCTAAGCCATTCAGTCAATGTTTATCACAAAATCCATGATTTGCACCTCGAGTCAACCATTATAATTCATGGGCAAACTTGACTGGTTACGTTACAGTAATACTACACATTACAGTAATGTATAACTTTACTAACCCACTAATGAGGCCATTGTTCTTCTGAACTTTGCACCAAACGAGATCAAGGGAATTTACACGAATTAGAATCATGTTTCCGAGTCACTCGTGTTTTGTTTAGGGATAGTCTGAACAGGTTCTAATTTTGAGTGAAAACAATAGCTGTTCAGATGACTCGATCCTTTACAAACACTGTAGGTACAGAATTTACTGTTACAACTATACAGTTTCTTATAGAAATCACCCAAAACAAGGTCGTTGGATACTCAGTGACACCTGGTGAGAAATTTTGAGACTTCAGTAAACATATCAAAATACAAATTCAGGTTAAGAGAAATAGAACTCTTGTCACTGATTAGTTAGTGATCGGAGTGAGATGAGGGATCTGTCAACGCTCTTCTTGTCAATAATTTTCCAGTAAACCTTCCACAAATAAGCGGCCCGGAGAAAAATGGATTATAAGCATTTGTTCCATATCTAAGAACGATCAAGACAGGAATATGAGAAGCAGAACGTTTGTCTTATTTTTGCACAGCACATGGTGAATGATTAAGACTGAAAGATTATTAATTTAATTATGAACACGAGAAATTTAAGTTCCTAAACTTTGGCATTCATTTCTCAGTAACTGTAGTGACTGAGTGGGCGAGTAATTTCTGTATTTGTTAGAAACACGTGTAGCAACTTTAATAAACGTAAATAATTCTAAAACTGTCATCATACTTAAAGGAAAACTAAACCATTATGTAGACATTAGTTCAAATTAAAGTATGCACTGAAACATTGAAAATTACAACAGTTTTTTCTTAAATCAAAGCTTAGATTAAATAATAGTTACTTCGGATACCTTGTTAAACTTTCAAACTTATTGCGGCTCAGCAAATCCACTAAGACTGGAAATGGTGCATTTTTGTCTCATTCACGTTATCGACAAATAGGCGCGGTACCGTGATAAGCACGACCATGAACTGTAGTGTTCGTTTGTGACGTCAGTGTGACGTACAGCTCACTTTTGTAACATCACATCAGCGTTTTATAGGAATCTTCGCTTACGCGAACGTGCTTCACGCACAGGGAAGATGCAAGGAAGTTTGTGACGTGGCAATAGCTGTGTTCGGTTGACGCTCATTAACTTTCCAAGGTAATTATTTAAATATTAGAAACAGTTGCTAACTTTTAGAAGCAAGAAATCTTTTGTATCGTTTGGATAGTAAATTAAAATGAGATTGAGTCTAATCAATCGTCCGGTTTCCCCTTAATCTACAGAAAAGGTTCACGGTCAGAAAGTTGAGTAATATAATTTCATCTATTGTTCATAGTGCCACAAATCTAAACAACAAAAGTAAACAGACAAACGAATAACAGCAAAAAATGAAACACTGTAAAGTTGGCAAAGCAGAAGTAAAAAAAACACGAAAGAGAAAGAAGACGAAACAGGTGCAATAGCACAAGAAAAAGGAAGAAAAATAAAGACAAAATAGAAAATCGAGAAAAATAACAAGGGGACAAAAAGACTAGACAAGAAAGAGAAGCAGCAGTAGCAAAGGAGAAGAAAAAGAAGAGAAAGAAGAAGACGCATAAGAAGCCAGAAGAGAACACGGATGCAGTTGATACTTACGAATCCTCGTGGTTTCGTCACTGGACATCGTCTCGTCTATCTGCATCCGTATCTTTCGACAAGGCTTGTCTATCAGAGACTGCGTTATATTCACTGTAAAACAACAAAAGACATTGTAATTCTTGGACAAGAGACTGGCACAACATTCATAATTTATTATGAAGCTAACCTCTACCATTACAGGTCAAACAAATCAAATAAGACAAAATTAAAATCATTAATATTAACCAAAATATATGATATAATATAATATAATTTAACATGAAATACCATCATACCAATACGACAGCATGCATACCAATTCAGAATTTTCATATCCATAGTAATTAAATAAATCATAATTTTTAATTCTTGTAAATAGTTGTAAATACGCACCACAGTAATACATAAGTAGTTTTACACTTTTGTTATGTTTAAAGTCAAATATTTTTCTATATGCACAGTTCTAACTCTAATTACATTCGTATCTATAGTGGAAATGCCACAACAAAATAGGAAGACAATAATATAACCCACGTTTCAACAAAAACTGAAAATTTCCCATCTATCGTAAGTAATGGATTTAATTTCTTCAACTCAAGATTATAACGAAAAGATTGATAGAGAAAAACACCCAAACTAGCAATCGAACTCGGTTTATTTACAGTTCCCCCACACAATTTAATACCCTAACCCTAACCCTAACACTAATCCTAACCCTAACACTAATCCTAATCCAATTGTTTTCCAACCCTAACCCTAACACTAACCCTAACCCTAATACTAATCCTAATCCAACTGTAATCCAACCTTAACACTAACCCTAATCCTAATCATAACCATGATCTGCTTCACGAACTTAATTCTTGCGTGTGGGGAATTCTAAACTTTAGGCATTAACTGTAACTCCTGGTAAGCTATATGCACTGATGCGTCAGCTTATCGAACCGGTAAGTACCTAACCGACATGTTCACTTCCTGCAGTGAAAAATCACATTTTCATCTTCCTCTGTCTATAAGTCCAATGATCTTGTCACCTATCCAGCCTTCTATCCATTCAAACACACCACACTTCCGATAGGTGCTCGTTTCATTGATTTTAGCTGGCAACGTTGATTAGCTGTATTCCAGAAAACCATAGGAATAACAACAAAATAACAATCATAATAATACGAGTTTGTGCATGGAAAAATTGTTTGAATTGAGGAAATATATTCCTTTCAGCTTCTGGCAATTTGTCGTTTTCCATCCTTTTCTCTTGTAAGCAAAGTTATTCGATAAATTTAGTCGATCTTTAGTCGATAAAGACCTAACAGCTTATTTTATACATGTAAATGATCGACTTTAAATAAACTTTATATAACCAGATTGTTCAACACTTTCTTCAATTTTTCTAGGTTTATGGAGGCTACTGATTCAATTTTCCGCAAATCATTTGTGGCGTAGACAAACAAACCACTCACGGCGTTATAGTGTTTGTGGTGTACTAAGTGTTTGTGGTGTACTAAGTGTGCGAGCATTTTCAATCACTGATACCCTCTTATAAATTTTATCCGACGCAAACAATAGGCTAGTTGGCAGTAAGCCTTTTCGCAGTTCCAGCGATTGATGATGATCGTCAAAACGTCAAAGGTTAAGTGTACCAGACAACGCTTTTGTGTACACTTGACTACGCCTCGCAAGCCATGCTATTGTAATACTAACAGTTTTAACAACTAGCTAGGACCTTATCATTTTTTGTTGTTCCGAAGCAAGATCCTGCTAGTAAATCACTCTACGCACAGACTAATGCATAATTAAGTAAAGTCCACGTAAAATAATTGAAGTTACTGAACTGAAGCGGCAGGCGGCTTTGCTTTACCCACATGTCACGTAACGGTTAGTTAAAACGCGTTGCTGGGATACACTTAACCTTTGACTTATTGTTTGTAAATGCTTCTAACACTGTTTATAATACTTTAGTAGATACATGAGAAATTTGGGAAATTCAAAGTGTTAAAAACTGTAAACTTACAATCTATCCAACATAAATCAGTTGAATAAACTGAACGAATGAACCGAGGTAAAATAAAAATTATAGCTCCAACAAAACAGATTACAAGATATTTTAAACAGGCCTTTCACCCTTCTTTTAAGAGAAAACCGGTGCCCTCTTATACCATAACTCAAAACTATCTGTCCTATGAAATATTGAAAGGGAACATGCTACTTTTTCCATGAATAACTTACGTGAAAGAATTAATACCACCGAATGGTGATTTCACGTTCGCGCGACTAGTTCTTGTTACATGCATTTCGCCATCTGCAGGTAAGATGGGCACTAACGCCCGTATTTCAAAACGCGTTGAAAAAAGTTCAGAGGTGTTCGTTTGTGGCGTAATACACACATTCGAGAGCTCCTCATAGGTGATCAAAGCGGTAAATCTGAATTTTTGTCCTAATACTTGCCTAGTTTTAGTACAACACACTGAATCGCTAACAGTAGCACTAGCCTCAATTGTCGCTTTCGCACACATCCGCAACATGCTCATTGAATGTTTGTGTTGTTGAAAAATTATTCTGTTGTGATGTCATCAATAACAGGGCTTGCATGCCGCTAATTAAGCTCTTAATCTATTATTTAATTATTAGAAACGATTTGGCATTATTGTAGATCTTAAAATGTGTACTTTTACCGTTCATCAAAATGCAGTAGGATATGAACAATCATCCTGTTTTCCTTTAACGCGCCTTACACAAAACTTGTAAAAAACACCATACCCAGATGAAGAATGTTATCTTTTTACGCATAGATTTCAAATCTGAATTGTTAGCCGCAAGTCTAAAAGTGAATTTGCTGTTAAATCGACCAGAAACCGCCAATCAAGTTATTGAAAGCAATTAGCGGAGTGCATGAACTAGACTAGAGAATAGCACTGACCGCTACAATACTGTCTGTAATTACTGCTCAGGTAGCTTAATTTCATTCCAGAGAAAGTTCACGACCGTTAAACTCAGGCATCGTCAGAGCAAAGTTAGTAACTTTAACGTAGGGTATGACAGCTTTGCGAAGTCTGCACTCTCTAAACTTTGTCTTGGACAATGAAACTACTAGTTCTATAATTCGCTAAAATAACAATTTTCCTAATTCACGTTTGAGTTCTACTACATTTAAATTGAATGGTCGAATTTTGTTTATTGCAAAGTGCAACACACTTTCGCACAAAGGCTATAAAATTTTCTTCTGCAATCCTATCAGAGCCGCTTGGAGATTAAGGAATATAATCTTACTTTTATCAAACGTCAAACTAGAATGTATACTGCTAGTTAAATGAACTTATTTCTCGGTGAAAGTTACTTAAAAGTGAAAATTATGCTTCAAATACAGTCGCCATACGTTGCACTTCAACCAAATTTTGCTTCAAATGCAGTCGCCATACGTTGCACTTCAACCAAATTTTGCTTCAAATGCAGTCGCCATACGTTGCACTTCAGCCAAATTTTGCTTCAAATGCAGTCGCCATACGTTGCACTCAACCACCTCTTAAAGTGTTGCAACCAAAAGCTGGCGCATAAAAATTTTCTAGTTTAGTAGCACGTAACCTGTCTTAATGCAAGCGTTTCTACTTTTACAGCCTAAATAATAAATCTCTTCAATTAATTCTGTACAAACTGATAGAACCAACTGTAACCCAATAGGTTTAGCCGTTGAACAAGCCTCATGCAAAAATGCTTAGCTTTCCTGTACCATATAAGGATAGCAGACTTTATAGTCCTTCAGTTATCCTTTCTCTAGTTTTATATCTATGTATTGTAACCACTCCTCACCCCTTATTATTGATTCTCTTATTGATAACGTTCTATTGTAGTGTTCTAAAGAGATAGATAAATTGAAATTGAATATACGTAACATTTTTCATTAGTTAGATGATATTTTTATTATGTTGAGGCAAATCATCCGACTTCTAAATTACTGAAAGCCAAACGGACCATCCTATTGCAAACAGGAAGCTCTACTCATGCCTTCCTTATTTGTCAGTTTCAGTTATTCTTCGCTACTTATTCGTTCCTTTTTTATCAGTTTTCACTTACTTTTCACAACTTAAAACTTCCTTATTAATCAGTTTTCGGTTACTTTTCACAACTTAAAACTTCCTTATTAATCAGTTTTCGGTTACTTTTCACAACTTAAAACTTCCTTATTAATCAGTTTTCGGTTACTTTTCACAACTTAAAACTTCCTTATTAATCAGTTTTCGGTTACTTTTCACAACTTAAAACTTCCTTATTAATCAGTTTTCGGTTACTTTTCACAACTTAAAACTTCCTTATTAATCAGTTTTCGGTTACTTTTCACAACTTAAAACTTCCTTATTAATCAGTTTTCGGTTACTTTTCACAACTTAAAACTTCCTTATTAATCAGTTTTCGGTTACTTTTCACGACTTAAAACTTCCTTATTAATCAGTTTTCAGTTACTTTTCACAACTTAAAACTTCCTTATTAATCAGTTTTCGGTTACTTTTCACTACTTAATTCTTCCTTATTAATCAGTTTTCGGTTACTTTTCACAACTTAAAACTTCCCTATTAATCAGTTTTCGGTTACTTTTCACAACTTAAAACTTCCTTATTAATCAGTTTTCGGTTACTTTTCACAACTTAAAACTTCCTTATTAATCAGTTTTCGGTTACTTTTCACAACTTAAAACTTCCTTATTAATCAGTTTTCGGTTACTTTTCACTACTTAATTCTTCCTTATTAATCAGTTTTCAGTTATTCTTCACTACTTAATTCTTCCTTATTAATCAATTTTCAGTTACTCTTCACTACTTAATTCTTCCTTATTAATCACTTTTCAGTTACTCTTCACTACTTATCTCTTCCTTATTTATCAGTTTTCAGTTACTCTTCACTACTTATCTCTTCCTTATTAATCAGTTTTCAGTTACTTTTCACTACTTCATTCTTCCTTATTAATCAGTTTTCAGTTATTTTTCACTACTTAATTCTTCCTTATTAATCAATTTTCAGTTATTCTTCACTACTTAATTCTTCCTTACTTATCAGTTTTCAGTTACTCTTCGCTACTTATTCCTTCCTTATTAATCAATTTTCAGTTACTCTTCACTACTTAATTCTTCCTTATTAATCAATTTTCAGTTACTCTTCACTACTTAATTCTTCCTTATTAATCAATTTTCAGTTACTCTTCACTACTTAATTCTTCCTTATTAATCAGTTTTCAGTTACTCTTCGCTACTTATTCCTTCCTTATTAATCAGTTTTCAGTTATTCTTCGCTACTTATTCGTTCCTTTTTTATCAGTTTTCTCTTACTTTTCACAACTTAAAACTTCCTTATTAATCAGTTTTCAGTTATTATTCACTATTTCATTCTTCCTTATTAATCAGTTTTCAGTTATTCTTCACTACTTAATTCTTCCTTATTAATCAGTTTTCAGTTATTCTTCACTCATTATTCCTTCTTTACTTATCAGTTTTCAGTTACTCTTCACTCATTATTCCTTCTTTACTTATCGGTTTTCAATTACGCTTCACTCATTATTCCTTCTTTACTTATCAGTTTTCAGTTATTCTTCAGGCTATGTTTCAATCAATTCTCCAACAAAAACAGCTTCATCATTTCGACAAATAACACCCTATATTCCTACAGCTATAGAAGATGACACTACCAGAGTGCAATGGAAACGTTGATTTTCCTAATAAAAATGTTGTTATATTCGTAAAACTATAGACTATATTAGGTTTTACAACTATTATAATTAACGTAATTTTGTAACATATAATAAGTTTTACGTATGTCCACAGGTTGATGGGTCGTCCGTCGTTTCTAGCTAATCACGATTCACAACATTTAAACTTAGCTGCCATGTTTACAACCTGAAACAACACCTATTTTGTTGTTTTTGTTGGGCGCCTACTGATTACTTAACTTATTCACACGGTTCAAGGTAACTAAGCTATTCTAATTAACAAATTTTCGGTTACACGTTCGTTTTAGGAATTCGCTTTCGCCATTTATTGAAAGTTCGTATTATACAGTTTGAACCCGCAAGAAGATAGGTCATTTGACTACAGTGAAAACATTCCATGGATGTTTGATGAGCTCCCCGCTTGGATACGTTCAGGTCAGCAACCTGCATACACAATTATGCACCTGTCAGGTGTACCATCCTCGTGAAATCACGTGCTGCATGTTAATTAGTGGATCTTTTACGACTAACAGGTAGATTCAGGTAACATATCGGTCTAGCCCAGTTTTTCTAATTTTTTCATTGGTGACTTGGGATGTAAAAGGGTTAAATGCATAATACAATATAAATTTTAACTCACGCACACTTATATATATTTATATACATACATGTTTATGCATAACTCAGGCAAAATCTATCCTGGTTTTGTCGCAAATTTTAGCAAGTCCTTGTTCTTATATATTTGTAAGTAAAGCGTGCCTTAGAAAGTTATCAAACATGTATAATGCATGCCTTAGAAAGTTATCAAACATGTATAATACATGTCTTAGAAAGTTATCAAACATGTATAATACATGCCTTAGAAAGTTATCAAACATGTATAACACATGCCTTAGAAAGCTATGTAAGATGCTTAACACATGTATTATCAATAGATAATCAGGGGCGTTATTTAAGCATATAATCTATGCTAAGTGATTTACTCCTCTCAATGCTTAGCAAGCGATGACAGTGAGAAATCCAGAGTTCAATTCCCACCAACCACAAGCTTTTTTGGGCATCTCTACAACAATGATTTTAATTTTTAAAACAGTAATGTAGAAAAGTTTGTCATTTTAATACTTTTCTAATAGTGTAATCTAAATAATCCCAGCGAATGAATTCTGTTATTATAGACCTTAATCATTGTAAATAATTGCTAAAATGTTTTATAAGCAAGTTTGTGGCTCATGTATTAAGGACACAATTATAATTGACCGTGTTGTATATATACTCTTATATCATGATACAGTGCAGAAATATCGGTCTGCAAATAGAGGTCTTGCATGTATGTATATAATATAATATATATAATATGTATATTATATATTATACACTAAATATACATATATATTATAAATAACATTATAAATAAAATAAACAATTGTTTTTATCTTGCAAATGTATTTGAAGTTACATTTTAAGTTGCTTTTATCATATTCTGTGCAGTACTTTAAATAAAGGTTATTAAATTTTCTTATTATATTATTATTATTATTATTACAAACACGACAAGCTAAAAGGAATACCTTAGAAAGTTATCAAACATGTATAATACATGCCTTAGAAAGCTATGAAACATGTACAATACATGCCTTACAAAGTTATCAAACATGTATAATGCATGCCTTAGAAAGTTATCAAACATGTATAATACATTCCTTAGAAAGTTATCAAACATGTATAATACATGCCTTAGAAAGTTATCAAACATGTATAATGCATGCCTTAGAAAGTTATCAAACATGTATAATACATGCCTTAGAAAGTTATCGAACATGTATAATACATGCCTTAGAAAGTTATCAAACATGTATAATACATGCCTTAGAAAGCTATGTAAGATGCTTAACACATGTATTATCAATAGATAATCAGAGGCGTTATTTAAGCATAAAATCTATGCTAAGTGATTTACTCCTCTCAATGCTTAGCAAGCGATGACAGTGAGAAATCCAGAGTTCAATTCTCACCAACCACAAGCTTTTCTGGGCATCTTTACAACAATGATTTTAATTTTTAAAACAGTAATGAAACGAAACAATGATTGTAGCAAGACATATCAGCAGCTGATGATAGATTGCTGTTGTTATTATTAGTTATGAATGATGTCACAAATATTTTTACAATTTTTGGAAATGGTAAATTGGCACATTTTCCAGCGTATTTTTCATGGAGGGCTTTTTTGATCGTTTATATTATTATTATGGTATTAAGTAATTATGAAAGGCAATTCCCAAAAAGAAACTTCTCCGGATTTTGGTAATTTTTCACCAAAAAAGTAAGGAATTCTCCAGATTAGGCTGGCGCTTGCGATGTGATGGTTCTTACAAGCTAAAGGGGAAGAAAGGGGAATTCTAAACCATGTCCCAAAAAAAAACTTTCCTTAAAAGTCGTACTTAACATTTCGCTTGCCTACTTGAAGGACTTATGTAACTAGATAAGAAAGTTCTTAGTAATTCTTTTCGCACCAACTACAAGTTTCAAATGATTTTCTGTTAAAATGGCTGCGCCAAACGGTTAACTCCAGTGTTTAAATTTATAAGTTTTGTAGAACGTTAGCGTACTATCTCTGTATGCAATGAGGCAAAATTTCAGAATGATACAAAATTTTAAGACGATTTTTTTGCTTTATGTAAGTAAGGAGTTTCTCGTGCTTTAAGTAAGGGGTTTTCTTGTTCTTTAAGTAAGGTTTTTCTCGTGTTCTAAGTAAGGGTTTTTTGGTGCTTTAAGCAAGAGGTTTTCT